>BSBK01009841.1:0-543118 GCA_027943335.1 Chamaecyparis obtusa
TGGCCCTTTTTTGGGGTCTTAAATTTGTTATTTTTGTAGGCAACAAATGTTTAGAAATTGAGGGAGATTCAAAATTGATTATCAAGGCTACTAAAGGAGTCATCAAGGCATGATGAAGAGTTGATTTCATCCTCAATGATATCTAACCTTTGCTAAAAAGTTTTGATGAATTTTCTATTCACCATATTTATAGGGAAGGGAATGTTGCTATGGATGACATGGCAGCTTTGGGTTTGGACAAAATTGGAGTGCATTGTTGGAGACAATGCCATGTCCTACCTGACTCATTAGAGTCCCTTTTAGGGAAAGAAAAAAATAATCATATTCCATGATGGAAAATTCCACTAAAATTTATATTGTTTGTATTATTGGAGCTATGTACATTATTATGGGCATGAATACACCCCATTTTTTGAATTTAAACTTGCCTGGTATGTTTAGTTTATGGGCCCACCCGATGCCTAGTCGATGTGGTCTGATGCATCCACGTCACCTTATAATCAGAGGTAGGGAACTTTTGCATAGGAAGAAAACTATTTTTTATGATAAAGGGATGGTTATTGGAATTGGTGCTTTTCATGGTGTTAAGATTTTTAAGGACCCTTATGGACTATTCCTATTGGCTTGCATTATGTTTTATGATTCTCAAAATTTTAGGCAAGACTTTTCGCATGATTTTTTTGCCAATGTAATAGCTTCTTAGGAAAAGATCATTAATTCTAATTATTTAGCTCCTTTCGATCATTTGATGGGATTTATTTTCACCAATACTAGTGTTAATTATAATTTGCATTCTTGGCACTATAATTTCTCTCTTCTAGTGGATTCTAGTAACTGTGTGAATTTTGGACTGGTGGAATTCGATATGGGTGGGAATAGAGTCCCGGTGGAGACTAACTATATTGAGGATACTATTTGTAATAACCCCCGGTTGTGGCTTATTATCTCTGAAGGGGGAATCGTGTCATTTATGGAAGCCATGAATTGCTTCAATGTAAATCTTTCGAAGTTGTTTGTGGTGACTTGGGATGAAAGGATGGTTACCATGAATGGTATTACCTTTGAGGTGATTGAGGAGATAATAGTGCAAGGCTCTCATCTTTTGACTAAAGGTTGAAAATAGAAATAAATGAGTCAAGTTTCTGATGAAGAAAGTTTGAACCGCTTCTTTTAGAAGAGGGAGAACTTGTTACACTTTGTGGCAACTTCAACAAAGAGAAATTTATCGAATCATATGACCATGTGTGTTATGTCATTATAAGATATTTTACCTTAGAAGGGAGGTTTGGAGTTTACTACTATTACCATTGTCTGATCTTGAATCACTTTCACCACCATGATTTGATTTTTATCCCTTTTTATCGGTTCCATGCTTTAGAGTATACAATTATGGATGTAAGGGGTTGCAGGAAGCAAGGTAGGAAATATAATATTTTTCATCAAGGGCTTATGATGTAGTAATTCAATTTCCACTTGGCTTTATGTCATCCTAGGTCTATTGCTATGATTGGGGCTCCTTCATCCCCACCCCCTCCTCCTAGTTGCATTTTTTATATCCCAGGTGCAAGTAGAAAGAAAGGAATCAAGAAACCCAAACTCCCTACTCCTTCACAACCTTCCCCATTGTCTAGCTCCCCTAATAAAGATTTTGAGAAAAATAAAAAGGACCCACCTAGCCCACCTAAGCCTAAACCTAGCAAAAAACCCAAAATTCATCAGATCGACTCGGATGCTGATGTTGAGGAAACCCCCCACTGCTCCTCAAGGATTGGTGCCAAACTTTGGGGAAAGGAAAATGTTAAGTTTGTGGAGTCAGCTAAGGAAAATTCGTCCACTAATTCCAAAATTTAGGATAAAGTGGGGTTTGGGAATGAAACCACTTATAATAGAAACAACTCCACGCATATTTTTGAAAGTGTTAAAAATGTGTCCCTAGATATAACCACTAAATTGAAGGTTGGAAGCAAAACCATTTCCCATGTTGTTGTCACCTCCCTTGTCTAGACTACTCTTGAAAAAGGCAAAAATGTTGTCGAGGCTAGATGGGGAATGTGTCATGTGCTAACTTAAGAGGAGAAATTTAGAAAATTAGAGGGGAATTGAAACACCCAGATGATAGTTTTATAGCTATGGCTTATTTTTGTTTGAAGCTTATGCACTCTTTGACCACCACTTTTGTGTCTTTTGCAGGACGAGAAAATGACTGAAAAGAACCTAGAGAATGATGCTTCCAAGGAGCTTTTTAGGTTTCTCATTGACGACTGGACCAGACTAATGTTGCCGAAGCCCGGGGATAAAAAGAAGATAAAATAAGTTTCTCCTATGGTCTATTTCAGTTTTGTTGCTATTTTTTATGGTTTTGGGCTTTCTTAATGTTAGTTTGTAGATGGTTCTATAGTGTTAATTATTGTGTTTGGTATAGCCTTGCGCGACATCTGAACTTATTAGTTTATATGGTTTTACCTATGTGTGACAAACTTCTACTTTCAACTCTATTTTTTTCTGGTTTATTTAGGACAATGGATAGTAAAGATTGTATCTCAAGTTTTAATTATATGTCTATGTGGATGGGTATCATGTTGGTTTTAGCTATGGCTCTAATTTTTTTTGCTAACACATAGTTTTAGTTATATAGTTTTTGGTATTGAGTAGCTTTATGTCTAGTGTGTTTCCAATGTCCCAATGATGATGTTTAAAGTCTTTATCCACCTTTAAGCATCGTACTTATGGTCCAAACCCCTTGTTTTTGGCTTCTTTAATATTGTAAGAATTTGCCTAAGGAAAAAAATGGAAATGTCAAGATCTAGAAGCTCAATTGATAGTACAAGAGAGATAGGAAAAATGATATGATAAAGTGATTGATTCAATATTGATCAATAATGAAATACAATAAATAAGATGCCCAATTGATTATGGGCAATTGATTATATGAATACAACGTAGATGTGTCTGAATATAAAGCCAATGCATGACAACTAGGAGAGATGCAAATAATAACCTATAACCTAGACAAGGTGTAATCATGTGTCCACCAAAAGTGGATCATCCTCCATTGTATAATAAAGTATGTGAAACATGTGCAACAATGAGAGGATAATATTGTGATAAGAGCACTAAATGTGGATCTCAAACCTAAAATGGAAATTATCCTACACCATGTGCTAAAATGAAATACAAAATCCTAGGTCTCTCAATGACAACTAATATGAAAATGCATTATCTTAAGTAAATTTAAGTAAAGTGTAATTAGTGAATATTTAATTACACCAACACCCATCCTTAAGTGCAACTTAGAGGAATGCACTTAAGCTCACAAATTTAAATGAAAATGCGTGATGGGTCCTGACTACTAGGCCATGTTAGGTACCCATGTATAATATGAAAATTCAATCTCTCATAAAATGGAGAAAGAGGGAAAACCTCAAGGGAAAAACCCTCCCCCCAAAAGAGAGATGAAAAATAAAAGATGAATGGATGGATGGAGTAATCAAGACCTCCCCCCCATTATGACATACATCATGTATATATAATCAATAATCCCCTCATAGGAAGGAAATAAGGAGACGTGATATCCCCCCCATAAAGAATAATCTCCTCCAAATATGGTGAGTGCTCGAAGGCAAAACATAGTCCAATACCTATAAACAACATTTTCCCCTTTAGGAAGAAGACAAACTAAGTACAAATGCAAGAAAGCTTCCCATTGTGGATAGGAAGAAGGAAGGGGAATCCAAATATAGTATGATTTCTCTAAAGTGTGCTCATGTTTCACCATGTTCTTAGTTGATGAAGATGCCACTAACCAATCAAGAACATATCCAATAGAAGGAGACAATAAAGGAACCAATGGTAACTGATCCATGTAAGAATTTGGATCAAACTCCAAAGACAAGGATGTCTCCTCAAAATATGAAGTAGGAAGAGAAGCAAAGAATCCCCCCTCAATGTAGAATGTACACCAATGGTAGATGGTCATGGATCAATGTAGAAACTTCTCCAAGAAAATTGAATGGTTTTCCTCCCTTTAGGAAGAGATAATTCCACAGGTGTATAAATGAATCCTCCCCAATATCTAGGAAGAATCCTCAAAATGTATGATGTCTCAGGAAATTGAATAAGAATCTCCAACACATAAGAATGATCAACCATGTAATGTGACATCTCCAGTGAAGTCTGAGACTCATGAATGCCAATCTCCAAAGACTCAAGGGTTTTAGCTATGGTTCTATTTTTTTTGCTAACACATAGTTTTAGTTATATAGTGTTTGGTATTGAGTAGCTTTATGTCTAGTGTGTTGTCAATGTTCCAATGATGATGTTTAAAGTCTTTATCCACCTTTAGGCATTGTACTTATGGGACATACCCCTTGTTTTTGACTGCTTTAATATTGTAAGAATTTGTCTAAGGAAAAAATGGAAATGTCAAGATCTAGAAGCTCAATTGATAGTACAAGAGAGATAGGAAAAATGATATGATAAAATGATTGATTCAATATTGATCAATAATGAAATACAATAAATAAGATGTCCAATTGATTATGGGTAATTGATTATATGAATACAAATTAGATGTGCTTGAATATAAAGCCAATGCGTGATAACTAGGAGATTTGCAAATGATAACCTATCACCTAGACAAGGTGTAATCATGTGTCCACCAAAGGTGGATCATCCTCCATTGCACAATAAATTATGTGTAACAATGAGAGGATAATATTGTGATAAGAGCACTAAATGTGGATCTCAAACCTAAAATGGAAATTATCCCACACCATGTGCTAAAATGAAATACAAACTCCTAGGTCTCTCAATGAAAACTAATATGAAAATGCATTATCTTAAGTAAATTTAAGTAAAATGTAATTAGTGAATATTTAATTACATCAACACCCATCCTTAAGTGTAACTTAGAGGAATGTACTTAAGCTCACAAAGTTAAATGAAAATGCGTGATGGGTCCTGACTACTAGGCCATGTCAGGTACCCATGTATAATATGAAAATTCAATCTCTCATAAAATGGAGAAAGAGGGAAAACCTCAAGGGAAAAACCCTCTCCCAAAAAGAGAAATGAAAAATACAAGATGCATGGATGGATGGAGTAATCAAGAACCCACCCCCCCCCCCCCCATCATGACATACATCATTTATATACAATCAATAATCCCCTCATAGGAAGGAAATAAGGAGACATGATATCCCCCCCATAAAGAATAATCTCCTCCAAATATGGTGAGTGCTCGAAGGCAAAACATAGTCCAATACCTACAAACAACATTTCTCCCTTTAGGAAGAAGACAAACCAAGTACAAATGCAAGAAAGCTTCCCATTGTGGATAGGAAGGAAGGGGAATCCAAATATAGTATGATTTCTCTAAAGTTTGCTCATGTTTTGCCATGTTCTTGGTTGATGAAGATGCCACTAACCAGTCAATAACATATCCAATAGAAGGAGACAATAAAGGAACCAATGGTAATTAATCCATGTAAGAATTTGGATCAAACTCCAAAGACAAGGATGTCTCCTCAAAATATGAAGTAGGAAGAGAAGCAAAGAATCCCCCCTCAATGTAGAATGTACACCAATGGTAGATGGTCATGGATCAATGTAGAAACTTCTCCAAGAAAATTGAATGGTTTTCCCTCCCTTTAGGAAGAGATAATTCCACAGGTGTATAAATGAATCCTCCCCAATCTCTAGGAAGAATCCTCAAAATGTATGATGTCTCAGGAAATTGAATAAGAATCTCCAACACATAAGAATGATCAACCATGTAATGTGACATCTCCAGTGAAGTCTAAGACTCATGAATGCCAATCTCCAAAGACTCAAATGTTTCCTTTGAAAATAAAAAGACCTCCTCCAAATGTTGTATCAAAGGATCCACAATAATGTCAAACTCGAAAGAATGATTAAGTGAATAATGAAGATGAGTATCAGATTTCTCCCTCACAAAAACTAAAGAAAGATCATCCTCACTAAAGAGAAAATAAATGTCATCAATAATGTCTCCCAAATCCTCAATGTAGGACTCCACAAACAAACTTGAAAATGTGTTCATATGAGTCTAAACGAAGCCTTTGAAGTTGCAAAAATTAGGATTTTTGATTTCTAGAAAACATTAAGAATAGAGATCAGACGCCACCTACACCATTATTTAGATTGTGAAATTCTACCTCAAAACAAAAAAAAATCTTCAAAAAATGAGTCTAGATGACTCATATATTGCTATTTGAAAATCACCTATGAAATTAGTTTTTCTAAATCGCTGCCACCGCACCTCCAAAAATCAAATGGATCTAGATTTGGCCTCAGATGCCCAATTTGGATTCATCCAAAATTTGATTTAAGATTTTTTGGACCTCCTCAATGAGATGCCAACCTCTAATTTATACCAGCAAGCTCTAATTTTGGCTTGCAACAAAATTCTCTCAAAATAGGCTATATAATGACACTCCTATGACTCTGATACCATGTAAGAATTTTGATATCGCTATGATACCATGTAACAATTTTCCCAAGGAAAACAATGAAAATACCAAGATCTAGAAGCTCAATTTATAACACAATAGAGATAGGCAAAATGATATGATTAAATGATTGATTCAATATTGATCAATAATGAAATACAATGAATAAGATGCCCAATTGATTATGGCCAATTGATTATATGAATGCAAAGTAGATGTGCCTAAATACAAAGCCAATGCATGATACCTAAGAGAGATGAAAATGATAACCTATCACCTAGACAAGGTGTAATCACATGTCCATCAAAGGTGGATCATCCTCCATTGTACAACAAAGTATGTGCAACATATGCAACAATGAGAGGATAATATTGTGATAAGAACACTAAAGGTGGATCTCACACCTAAAGTGAAAATTCTCCTACAACATGTGTTAAAATGAAATGCAAACTCTTAGGTGTCTCAATGGCAACTAATATGAAAATGCATTATCCTAAGTAAACTTAAATAAAGTGTAATTAGTAAATATTTAATTACACCAACAAATATCATAAACATATGAGCAAAATCTTAAAAAGATAATTAAACAAAGTGTATGAACTTTGATGACAGTTGTTAATGTTCTCTTTTGTACATTTTTTTTAATGTTAAATAATTTCACTTAAAAAATTAATAAAAAATAATTATATATAACTTAAGATAAAAAAATGTATGAATAAAACTTTAATAAAAGTGCATGAATCACACCTTATAATCTTAGTTGTAGATAGTTAAGTGTCACATAGGTCTTACATATTGACAAATTAGCCCTCACGACTACCAATCCCTCTCCTCATATATTTAATTCTATTGTAAAATAAACTAGCAATTGCACCTTTTAGTGTGCAATGGGTATGCTGACAAGGTTTGGAATTTGAACTAAGCATTTTCATTTGTCCTTCTCTCCCTTTCATCCTCTCTCTATATCTCCTCATATTTCTATCAATGTATCTCATTATCTATATATTTATCTCTCTTCCTCTCTATTTCTCCCTCTTTGATTCTCTCTTCTTTATATTATTCCATCCCCTCTCTATCTCTCTCTCTCTCTCTCCCCTCCATATCCCTCTTCTTCTCAATCTTCATCTCCACATCTCTCTCTACCTTCTTAATTTCCCACTTTCTCTTCCCACTGCACCTCTCCCTCTTTCTATCCCTATCTCTCCCTATCTCTCCCCCCTCTCTCTCTCACATTAACTCTCCATCTTTCTCTATCCCTATGTCCCTCCCTCTCCATATCTATCTTTATATATCACTTCCTATCTGTATCTTCATCTTTCTAGCTCCCCCTTCTCATTCTTTCCTTACATCTCCTCTATATATAATTATCTCTACCAGCTCTATATACCCCTCTCTCCTCTCTCTTTATCTACCCCTTTTTTCTCTACATATTCCTCTCCTCCATATCCATCTCCATCCCTATCTTTGTCTTCCTCTCTATCGCTATCTCCTTACCTCTTTCTCTCTCACTATTTCTCCCTCTACATCTATTTCTTTTTATCACTCTATCTCTCCCTCTACATATTGCAAGCACACCAAATATTATCATATTTTATTAGTTTTGATTTCCATATTTTATTTCTATATTTATTATTTGATGTGTAATGAATCACTACAATGATAAATTGAAAGGAAAGAAAGTCATTTCCTCCCTATTATATCTCATTCATCTAATGACTAAGTAAACAATGCTCATGGAAAGTAGAATGCATTTTGTTCTTTCTTTCCTTGTCTTCATCAATGGATGTGATATATGGATAATATAGATTTAAAAATATGTTTGGAATAGTTAATGAGAAACAATATGACATCTTATTGTTTAGGAATGTGGGGTCATTTTTATATCAATTATCGGCCACATTTAATTGTGAGTCATGCTTACAAATCTTAGGAATGTGAGATGAGTTGTAGTGTATAAAATATGGAGTACATTTTATCATACGATCCACATGTAAGAGCCTAGTAGTTTGACAAAAGTTTTAGAGTATTGATGATGAGTTATATTTGACCACGTTCCATGTTAACAATCCTTAAATATGTCAAGTAAGTTGCAATATGCCTATTATGCAAAAAAATTGACTACGACTCACAATTACAAATTTTATGCACATGAAGTGAATTGCCATTTGTTAATTGTGGTTTACATTTGATTGTTGTCAATTTTTACAGATTTAAAGAATGTGTGGTAAATTGAAGCTTATGCATGACCACGTTCCATGTTAAAACAAACTTTTAATATGTCAATGAATTGTACTATGCCTATTATGCATTAAATTTGATTGTGATCTATAATTACAAATTGTATGTATGTCAACTAGATTAGTTCTAGTCTAACAATGATATGGAGTACATTAATTTTAAATATTATTAATGTTTTAATGGATACAAGATATAATAAAATATAAGATATTTAATTTATATATATATTTATTATTTAATTATAAAAATAAATTTAAAAGTCTTTATTTTTCATCTTTTACATAATATAAATCATTACAATATACATATTATATTTAATAAATATTATAATATATAATTAATATATATAATAACAACCAACTACACTACACCTAAATAATTAATTATACACAATGGTAGTCAAAACTAATCACTTTAATCTATATAAAGAAACCATGTCATAAAACCATGTGCAATGCAATGTAGGAAATAGGAGACTCAAATGGATCACTTTGGTGTTTGTTCGATGTAATATGTTGTTGCTTGCTAAAAAAGGAGACTTGCACTATATTACTTTCAAGGACCTAAACACAATGAATATAAGATCTCCGAATCAAGAAGATAATTATCAATCTCACATTATGTTAGAGAGAGAGCGCTCAAACATACAACAAAATAACTAATTGACCACCTCTCTAGTTTAAATTTATATAGATTAATTTAAATAATTTATTATATAAAATAAAATAATAAATTTATTATATATTAATTATATAAGCTAAATAAATTAAAAATAGTCAATATTATTATTTTGAATTATTTTTTATACAAATTGAATAATTTCTTAATTAAATTTAATAATGTATACTATATAAACATAAGCCTATATAATATTTTTATATATAATAATCCATAATATATTATTTATATTATATAAAAACTTATACACATATAAATATGATTATACTATATATAATTGAATTTAGAATATATAAATTTTTTAATATCTTTTATTAAAATATAATTATATAATATTATATTATATGTAAAATATTTAGTATTAATATCATAATTAGCAATCTCCTCGCTGGTTTGTGCATACTCCTCCATCGTACATGATATCAAAATCTGATGGCGGCTTCACCATTTGCCATCTTTCCTCACAATTACGCGATCTTTTATTCACGACCTTTTCGACGACTCAGGGCATAATTTTTTCGACGGGTTTTACAATTTTCTTTAGTATAAATAACGAGCAGAGTGTAAAACCCTTTTTAACTGTCATTTCCCCGCCTAATAATTATGGCGATTTTATGAGTTGGGCCAGCGGGATGGAATTTTCACCATTACACAGAAAGAAGCGAAAAAATTCGGGCAGGAACAGTTTTCCGTAATTTTGCCCTTCGGCGGGCAACAGACTTAGGGACAGTTATTACGCCCTTTGAAGCTCAGTTTGTGGCAAGCAGAAAAGCAATTGAGAATGATTCCTATACAGAACTTCGAGCAACATGCTCGCAGATTTATGGAGCCGGACTTGCGTATCCTTGTAACAAATTACTTACATTTTCTTATGTTTGCCACATGTTTCTATTTTTTAAATTTTGTTTGCTTAACATGCACCTTTTTCAGCTATGCAAGTTAGATACCAGCTCGCAACAGAAGTGAGAGACAATCTTGAAATTCTACATACTTCTGAATACCTGAACTTTCTTAAGAGCTACTTCAGAGTGTTCTCGGCCATTCTAACACAGCTGACGAAGCCGCAGGCAACCGACAGCGTTGAGCACAAGCTCAGAAATGTGATAATCGAGATTCTCAACAGGCTTCCTCACAGCGAAGTGCTCAGGCCGTCCGTGCAAGACCTGCTCAAGGTCGCCATGCATGTTTTAACTACTGACAATGAAGAAAACGGGCTTATTTGCATGCGCATCATTTTCGATCTTCTACGCAACTACAGACCCACGCTCGAGTCCGAGGTTCAACCTTTTCTCGACTTCGTTAAGCAGGTATTTCGCTTGCTCATTTCTTTATAGTTTTGGACTCAAATTTGGTAAATTTCCATGGTCAAGTTAGGTTTCAAACCTAGGATCACTTGGGTTATACTCCTTTATGCTTTAAGATACGCCTTTTTTCTTCCAGTCAAAGCAGGTTTTTAACGAGCTTAGCAGTTTTGATCTGTCAGTTTCGCCGAAAGCGATTCTTTTTGTTGGTTTCCAAAGTCGCCTTCGACCAAGTCCTCATTTGTAGGGGTAAAACATAGAAGGCCTGACACCGTGTACAATAATTTGAACTTTAGACTTCCGCACAATTCATTTCGTTAATTGACATCGGCTGTATTCTTATGTGTTGAGCGTGAGAGTGAGTTTGGACTTGAGGAAGAAAGGGTATATTTACAGTCACAGTGGCATTAGTGGGCAAATGATCTAAAGTTTCCAATGCCTTCAGATATGCATTGCCCTGAAGAAAGGGGCAAGAACGACTCCTTTCCAGCCTAAAAGTGTGAGACTTGTTTGCATCATGCCCAGGAGTTTTTACGGGCTTGACAATGGGCGGCCATGCTTGGTAAATTCCTCGTAGCCGTAGTTAAAAGAGGATAAAAAGACCTAAAAGCAAGACAGTGGGGAAAAGGAGCTAGACCTATAGATAAAACAATGAATCTACTTGGAGAGGGAGACAAGAGCAATGAAGAGGCATCTCCTAAAACAATCCAACCCATGCAGAATATGAGGGTATCATGTCCCCATGTGAGATTGTCCTAAATCTTGTCCTAAAGTCACAAGTACAATTAAAGCAAGAAATGTAATATAGTTAGAGTTATAACTTCACCAATTGAAATGTTTTAAGCAAGATAAATCTTGGTTTAGGTCCTGCAGTCATGTTAGGCAATATTGGAAATATAATTCAGAAGACCAATTAGTTCTACAAGGGTTAAGGAGCAAATAACATATAAGCGCATATATATTAATAATTATCTTAATCCAACAAACAAATCATGTAATATCTATAATTCGTTTTTGGAATTCAATCATAATAGGGGTTAAATGAGAGAAGCACGATAGGGTGCCCAAAGCATTTCTCACACTTAGACAAAGGGTGGATACAACATCCCCTTGGCCCCATGTGGCAGGATGCCATCCATCCAACACGGGGTGGTCTACCTGGTGGGGGAGCTCGTCTCTGCTCTCCCAATTTGTGTCACCTTATTCGCCCGCCTATGATTGTGACTTCTCTTAATTCAATTCCAACAATCAACCATCGTAGAGGTTGGAGAGGAAACCGCAATAGGGCGCGCAGAATATTCCTCCTATCTAAGCCCAAGGGTGGGATTAATGCGCGCCTTGGCCCACATGTGTCAGGATGTCATCCATTCATCATGGGTGGCCTACTTAGAAGGCAATTTCGTATCTGCTCTCCCTCCTTGTATTTCCTTACTCACCCTCATGATTGCTAATGGGGTGATAAGTAAAATAAGGAATAGCATTTCATATTATTGCCTATTCAAAATATATGTATTAAATATACTACCACAATGCATACCGCAATATTTATTATATCACCCAAATTGCTGAACAAGAATGCAGGTTGTTATAATAGAGATAATTGGTTCTGATCTCTTGTTGGATCTTCCTTGATTGATCCTCTGTGGAATGCCTTCTACAAGTGAGGCTTCCTTTCTTTTATATCCTCCATAATGGATAGGGTCATACCTTTTCATCTTGAAAGGATACCCTTTTTAGCAATTGCTGACCTTTTAAAAAGTCACAACCATTCACCATTATTTCCCTTCGAAAGAATGCAACCTTCCATCCTTCATTGCGGTCTTAATTCTTTATTTAATAATAACTGAATGCTTTTTGGAATTGCTGGCCATGGTACTCTTAAATTTAATATTAATCAAACATATTAATGGATTGCTGCCCTTTGTGTTTCCTTTGATCAATTTCAAAGGCAAAAATTTGAGTTCTTAATGCTGCGATTTTCATGTGAGAGTAATACCCAAGTCTCATGTGATTTTAATAGTGTATTTATTTGTGGGGCATGACAGAGGTCGTACAAGAGTCACTTCAAAATTGACTAAAATTGAAATCTTTGAGTGCCATGATATCGAGGATTAGGAATATCACTGGAGTTGAACTTTGAAGAGAGTTTGAAATGCAAATGGGCAAGGAAGAAATATTTTGAGTGATTGAAAAACAATAAACTTGCCCCTTTGATACACCATTTCTTAATCACCATTGCAATGCCTTGGGATAAGGCATGTCTCATTTGTTTTTGATCAGTAATATTTTATATTTTTTATTAATATATAAGAAAAAAGTACATAGCTTTGAAATGAAACCACCATTTGACTATACCAGAAACCACCCTTCGTTACTACCATGACACTGCCTTGTTAGCGGTTTTCAGACAATACACCTATCACCCTACCACCCAACCCAACCATGCATCATTTCATTACTGCTGGTTTAAACAAAAGGCATTACAATTGATGGGCATTTCCAGCCCTTTCGACACAACTACCATGGCACAATTTCACAATCAACGGTCTTCAGTTTCCCTGCCTTTGCCAAAATGCAGGGGATCCTGTGCCTTAATAAAAAGGACAAAACCCTAGACGATACTAGATACCTATACGGCTCGGCCATTGTTCGGGTCCTTTGCCTTTTTCCCGGCTGCTCCTTTTGCCGTTCGAGATCTCCTTCATCGCGGCACCTGCAGATGAACCGACTGTATTCCCCATATGCTGCCTCTGCGCCTCATTGTCCTGAATTTCCTTCTTCAGATTCTCCCATGCCACTTGTACCTTCCTAGGATACTCCTTGTTCAAGTGACTCAGCCAGCGAATGAATGGGATTAAACCAAATTCTTTTGCTTCTTTGGGGTCTTCAATGGTCTTTGAAAAATCAAAGCCAACCCCTGGCACTGCCCATTCGAAAATGTAGTCCAAGCCCAACAACATGTCCTCCGTTACCAGTGCATTTAAAACCCCTTTAATGACATCTATGTTTTCAGCTAGGTTGAGCGCCCACCCCAGAATCATGCTAACAATATCCATGTTGATGTGATATTGATGTTTTGCATCAACAAAATCTTCTCTCAACAGCGCCAGAACTGCCTTCAACACTGGTTTGTGCTTACATTTGCACATTCTTTTCAACCTCTATAATTTCACCTTCCCAAAGAAGGCTTGCTGCTGCCGAGGCATAAGAAGGGTGAATGTCACCTCTATCTGTCAGCGATTCCCAGAGCCGAGGCACAAACCATTCAATTCGCTTCTTTTTGAAGCGTACTTCATCATTTAAAGACCATCAATAAACACCCCCATCCCATCACACGCTTATAAACATTTAATACACTTACTACCTTTGTCCTAACCTTGTAAATGTAATCATCATCTATCTAGTTTGCAATAATCTTCAACTAAATGCAACTTTTAAACAGCCAGTCTTCTACCCATCTTAATTTCTTGTAAAGCTGCTAGAGCCTCAGCAACATTATTGGTTCCATCATCAATTCGCTTTGCTTCGATGCTCAAGATTTTACCTTCACTATCTCTTGCAACACATCCAACACCCGATGGTCCCGGGTTACCTTTCGAGGCCCCATCAAAGTTTATTTTGATCCATCCTTCCTCAGGTTTGCTCCATTTAGTGACACCTTTATCTGCCACTACTGGTTGAATCCAGCTCTGCCCATTAACGGGTGATAAGGCATGTCTCATTAAACAATGCAGTGTTTTTGGTTTCCCACATTCCTTAGACAAACTGACATGAATCCACTGTCTTTTTTCTATTGAAATGACATGTCTTGCAGTGAGTTTGGTCACATTATTTTGTTAAAACGAAGAGGGGTTTTTAACTGTCAGTGGCTATATCCTCATTATTTAGGTCTGAGTGGATTTCTCTGTTGCAGTTGATGTGATGCATTCTGTGCAAGGAGGACTGCAAACTTATTTTGTTCACTATAGCTTACAACACCTATTCATTAAAGATTTCAAGAAGTTTCTGAATCTTTGTAAATACTCTTCTCAGCTGTTGATCTGGAGGACTAAATTAGAACTAAAATTGGTGGCTAAAATTTGGGAATCAGTTCCAACCATAATCATGTTCAGGCCGTTTTCTTTAACCACAGTAGGCAACGCAAGCTTCCACAGATTTTTTTTGGTCTAATCCAAAAACCTAACTATATCAAAATAAACATTAAATCCTGATAATTTTTTATCAGATCACTCCATCTCCTTAATGGCTTGGATTACCTCTACAGGTACCATCCACATTCATCTTGACTCAGGAGGGCAGAGGAGGAATTCATGATATAGCTTAGATTTTTTGTTATAGCTACTCAATCTGACCCCCATTTTTATATTTGGTAATCTTTTTTACTTATTGATATAGGCTAAGGTAGAACCTCATTATATTATAGACGTCTTTTCCATTTTTAGGATATGCTGGTTGATTCAGCTCCAGTTAAACTACTGTCTCAATGCAATTTCCTTCGAGGTGTTTTGATTCTCCCATTTTTGGGTACTTTGTGCATTTCTGTTGGCCCTTCTTTTATATGCATGTGTAGTCTGCAGAAGTACGACATGGATCTTATTCTTGTACTTGTTTAATTTTCAAGTTTTGGAACCTGTATTGTAACCCTTATTATGATTTTATTTCAGCTGTAATTATATTTTCATAGGCATTTATCTTTTTTTGGTCCTTGATATTTTTTAGTATAAATGGGATTTCACTTAATGTTTGTTTTATGCTCTACTGTTTACTTGATATTATATGAGCAATAATGCAGGAAATAAACATGTCTAAATGAGGTGTTTCTTTTTCATTTCTTTGAGGACTAAAGCTAGTCTGATTGTGTTCATGTCTTCTAATGTTGGGAGTTGCAGATATATCAAAATTTCAGAACCACTGTTAGCTATTTTTTTGATGATGCAAGTGGAAATGACAGTCAGATGGCAGCTAGTCAACATTCAATTGTTCACATTGGCTCACAAAGGCCATCTGGAGGCCCAATTCCTGGACAGTTGAATCCAAGCACTCGATCATTTAAAATTGTTACAGAGTGCCCATTAATTGTTATGTTTCTTTTTCAGCTATATAGTCGTTATGTGCAGACCAACATACCTATTCTCCTTCCTCTTATGGTGACTGCCATTTCAATTCCTGGTCCACAGCACGTTCCACCCAACTTGAAAAATCACTATGTTGAATTGAAGGGTGCACAGGTCAAGGTGAGATTGCTTTTTGACTATTGGCCGTGTTCTTATATTATTGAAATTAATCAAACTATATTACTTACACTCTGAAACAGCATTGCAACAATTTTCGTTTCTATTTTTACAAAATATACACCAGTGTACTTCTTATTGACATTCTATTAATTTAATGTTATCTTCTATATATCTGTAATGTATATTAGCCTTTAAACATTTTTTCGTCACATGAAACATTGCTCAGACTTGTGGATATTGTGATTGAGTTTCGTAAGAAAAGAAATCTCATATAAGTATTGTTATGTAGCCGTGGATGCTCTGTTAGATTTAAAATGTAACTTGAATTCTGATAAGTGCAAGGTTTAACATGTTCTACTTTATTAATGGTTAACTCTTTTTGTGTTTATTATCTTCACATATGAATTACTAATTTTGATCTTTAGATGAGAAAAGTTTGTTAAACTTAAAGATTATCCTGCAAACCTGAAGTCATTGTAATGATGTTTCTGTTAATAGCGAGTGAAATAGCAGAGCTTACTGATATATGAGTAACATTTCATATCATAAAAATGAAACAGTTTTGAAATGCACTAGCAAAAGTGATCCAACATGAGAAGTGATATCTGTCAAAGTTCTTAAATAAGAATATCAGGTCACTTTGAGGCAGCAATCTTTGAATACAATAACCAAGAGATGAATAATATAATGACTCCAATTGAAGATCTAATATCCATTTGTTTGGGCATAATAAGGTTCAGACATGCCACAACCCTTTAAATAGGCTGGTTAAGAGGAATGAGAAAACCCGAGAAAATTATCCAAGGGTCACGTGGTTTTATGTTGGAGGCTAGGAGTGTAACATTCCCTTTTCCTTCCAAAGGATTGCACATCTTCAAAGATGATGATGGGGTATAAGAAGAAAAGGATACGATGGGAGAATGTGGAGTTGAGCATTGAACCAATCAGATCTGACTTACTGGGATCTAGCATAGAGAATTAGTTATACCAATAAAAGATTAATCTGATAAAAAGAACTCAGATCAAGTTCTATAGTCTTTGTGCATTACATCAGTATTTGGTATAAATGGTTAATATTTCATTCAGGCAATCTGCCTATATCCATTAATAGCTATTGATTTTTAAGCACTTAGCACACTCAATCTGATTATAGAACTCCCTATATCATTCAGACAATCTGCCTATATGTTGTGAGGTTTTCACAACACAACCCCATCGCAGATGAGGACCCCCCCTTTTTTGTTACTTTACTGCTGTCGGCAGTTCTGCTTTGAATAATTTGGCATTTGGCTGAGACGTGAAAGGCTGCAATTGAGTAAAATTGAGAAAATTTGGCTAAGTATCAAAGTGAGAATGGTTTGATAAAATTTGGTTAAGTCTAGGAGATGGAATAGAAAATAGAAGTTGGGCTAAGAAGAGATAAAATTTGGCTAAGTACAAAATACCTTGGAGATGAGACATATTTCGCTACCTATGCAAATTTTGCTTCATCTTTGAGCTGGGATATGATTTTCTACCCATGTAGTTTGTGTCTCATCTTGGGGCTGGGACTTGATTTCTACCCATGTAATCTTCATCTCATCTTAGAGCTGAGCCCTTTCTCTTGCCTCTAATTCATGTTTCATCTTGGGGCCGAGCCTCCTTTTCCTTACCATGAAATATGTGTTTCATCCTGGGGCTCTTTTCTTCATACATCTAAATTATTGTCTTATCTCAAGGCTGATGTGGGAGGCTTTGTCTCATATCGTACCTTGAAATTGTAGCCCGGTTCTAGAGAGATGAGCCTTGCACCTTGACATATCGAAGGTGAAGCCTTGGAATTTGTTGCAAAGAGCAAGCATGCAGCCCTATATATGTGATGTTAGGGCCTTGGTTTTGTGCAGGCCTAAAATTGACCCAAGCTGAGCCTTAATTAAGCCCTCAAATTCATCATATAAGTTGAACTGGGGCCCAGATTTGAGTGGGCTGGGTATTACTTGTGTTTGGTGTCTTAAAACTCGTTAATTTCATCACAAAACTCAAGGATATTAAGTCCTAATGACATTGGTTAAGCCCAGAAAACGATTCAGACCTTGTAAGTCACGCAAAAGTGGATTAAAATGTCTCCCAATCCCACTTAATATGTGGCGACTTGCTTTGGAGATTGGGGCCTCAATACGTGGCCATATGGACCCAAAATTAAGCCAAATCTGGGCATTAATTTAAAGCAAACTTAATTGGGCCTTGATTCCATAGTGTGTGGCAGTGGAAAGTGAGTGGGATTCCCCCAAGTATGTAACATGTGGAGTAATAGGCTGAAATTCAATGCAATCAGCCCCTTAATGGATGTGACGTGTGTGCCTACATGGCCTTAACTTGAACTTAAGTTGACTTGGGGCCTGATATGTATGAAACACGTGGCTTTATAGGCTGGGAATTAGTGCCCAAATTGGTGCAAAACTCAAGGCAACAGTATTAATTAAATGCAGATCTGAGTTTGTTGATGGGGCACGTGGATCTAAAGCAATTTTAATATGCACAATAAAGGTAACGTGTGGCCTTTTTTGGGGCCCATACTTGATAAACTTGGCGCAAAACTCAAGAGGAAGGTGCAAGCAAACAATTAAATGCTATTTTGGCGCTAAATTTGAGATAGTTTTAATGATATTGGAGGTTATAAAGTGCAGATCTGGGCACAAAATTTGAAATGGCACAGCCCCCTTTGTCTAGCATGTAGCATTGGGGCTTAAAATCAGGGGCTATAAGGGTAACGTGTGGCCCAAATGTGCCCAAATTTAAGTCAGATCTGGGCATTAAATTAAATCAAAGTCCTACTGAATACGAAGCATGTGAGATTTAAATATTTGATCAGGCTCAAAACTCGATATAAAGGGTAGGATTTAAAGGCAGATCAAAATTGATGCAAGGCCTTCAAATACAATTTAAATATGCCTCGAACTTAACCAATAAAGGCCAAGTATTTAATGTGAATTTGCAATCATGATGAAGGAGGGAAATTCGATTCAGTTAGAGGGCTCCAAAATTTAAATTTTAAATAACAAAGGGGATCAAATCAAAAGATAAGGCCATGGATCCAATGCAATTGGTAGCAGTCATTAAATAATGGATTGCATATATTAAAAATATAAATTGCATTGGTAAATGCATTGTTTTCCAACAATCCTCTATTTAAGCAAGGTAGCTGCTACAATCTGGAGATCATTTTCCATTTGAAATTGCAGATGCAGATGAAAGGATTCAAATCATTGGAGGCAGATTGTAGAGTTTCTCTCAGTCATTTTGTTTGCAGGCGACATGTGACCTTCACAATTATCCATCAGCTTGATTTCAACCGATTGTCAGCAAGGGGGCTCCAACTCTAAGCATTTACCCGCAACCACCAGATAAAGATATCTCTGAGTTTGAAAATCAGACATCTTGGATAGCAAATACCCCAGGCCTGAAGCTTTGGTTTTAAATTTTCTAACCCCAGCAAGGTATGTAATGCTGATCATGTGAATAAAGAAAATGCCTAGTCTTGTGGTTCAAGTTTAGTTTCATAATTGCACATCTCCAATCAAAATTAAATCAGAATTGGCAAGGGTTGTGAAATTGCAGAGGGGGGATTCAAATCAGAATTTTAGATGACATTCAGGTGTAAATTACCAGATAAAAGCTGTGAACAAGCTCGGAAATACTGAGAAACAAATTTTATCATTGTGAAAATCTGAATTCTTAATATCTTTTGGCTGTCATCATGAAGTAAGTTTGTCACTAACCATTATGTCATGATTATGATCTGAAATATGAAAGTGTAATGTATGGCAGGGCGAAGGGTGAAGGCGGCTGTTTCAACTCATTGTTATTAGATTTTGACAGACTTGGGCATGGAAGGAGGAGCTGAAAGCATTCTAAAGATGGGACCTCAAGCCAAGACGGGAGGTGGCTAGGAGTTGGATGGTCCAAATGCAAGAAAGATGTTCCCAAGATGGATCTGGGCAGCAGGTATAAGACTGAGATCAAAGGATGTCAAAGCCAAGAAGATCACAAGTGGTCCCAAGTTGTCAAAAAGAAGATGATACGAAGCCAAGGATGAGATTCAGTTCGTGATCAAGGATGGAAAGATCTCCAAGACATCAAGACATGAAAGAAAAGATCAGGCATCAAAGGAGGCAGCTTAGAAAACCAAGGCATTGGTGGTATGTCAACCCTCCATCTACACCAACTAAGATTTAGTAATAAAGGAAGGCTGGGCTGAGACTCATTCCTTGAAACAACTTAAGAGACTAAGACAAGAAGAAACTCTAATGCAAAAAAAAAGGATGAAGAAATTTCAAGAGATGGAGCAATTGGAAGGATGAGCCGCCAATAAAAGAGTAACAAATGATCTCTCCTCAACAATTAAGGGGTATTTATCAAGTTTAGAGGATAAGTTTGCTGAGGTGGCAGCCATATCCTCATTCAATAAAAGCATGCCAAGTGTCACATAGTGATGATTTGATGAGATTATGTCCAGGTTCATTGAATGTGAAGGAGGATGAGGATAAGACACACATTTCCCAAGGTGATGAGCTGACTTTATCTACATGTGCTCTCTTCTCATTGATCCACATGTCATTGATCCTTATCCGGTTATGGATTTGAATTTTCTTATTGGCCCACGAAGGCAATGTAATTTTTCTATTGGCCCACGTGGTGGTGTTTAATTGTAATTGGGTGGGTATTAAATATTTGTAGCATGTGGTTATGGAAACCCTAATTAGGGTTTTTGTGGATTGATTTTGGCCCTTGATTTCAGATTTTTGCCTCTTAATCTTGGCCATTCATTGTACTTGAGCCTCTATATAAGGCCATTTGCTCTCATTTGTAAGTGTTGAGGAAGATTGAAGAAAATTGTTGCTTAAGTAATGCCAAAATTGCTCTTCTTATCATTGTTGTGTTTTGCATGGTGATTGAGTTGGAACACTTGGTGTTATTGCATGGTTTCTACTTCCACAATTAAAATAGGATTTTATTTCAAAGTTGTTATAGTAAGAGTAAAAGTAGATAGATTGTGTGGTGATATTGGTTGATGTTTGATTGGATTCTATAAAACTAGGCCACTAGCTCCTTGTAGATGCAAGGGTGCCTTGTGTGGTAATCTAGTAGTTGTGCTCAATTTCAATTAGCATTAGATCCATAATTTGTACTCCAAGTTGGATTGAGGGAAAAGTGTTGATATAAAACCATTTGAGATCCTTTGAAGCTTTGCACTTGGTGGAGTTGAAGTTGCAGACAAGCCTCCATTTGGTAGGAGTCCTAGTCCATCCATTAGTCTTCCCATCCATAGTTAGAAGTAGAAGTAGTCTAGATAGTAAGAGTTGAAGAGCAAAGTTGGAAGTGATATAAATCGCGGATATATTTTTATTGCACATTGTGAAGCCAAATCTTTAATAGTGCAAGTAAGTTGACACCCTTGAATGAAACACGTAAGCCCGCCTAAGTGATTAACCAGCAAATCACATCATTTCAACTGAGTTATGAATCCACAGGTGTAAGGAACCTTGGAGTCATTTCATGATCTTCATTGCAAAACTTAGCATAGGAGATGACTTTGTTCAAGAGACGATTTGATGTTTTATGTTTCTCGAAGCATTGAATATTTAGTCCTGCATGTTGTGTAAGTGGAACAAAACTTGCATCAACACTATATCCATTAATAGCTATTGTTTTTTAAGCACTTAGCAGACTCAATCTGATTTTAAGTACTTCGCACACTCATTCTGATTTTAAGCACTTAGCACACTCAATCTGATTTTAAGCACTTACAATAAGACTGATTTTTATACTATATTTTTGCATATATATATATATATATATGTGTGTGTGTGTGTGTGCATGTATACATACATACATACATGTATTTATACCATAATCAATCAAATGTGTCATCCAAAGGAGGTGTCGTCCAAGATTGATTGTTGATAGCGTCTAGGGAGTACGCAGTACTAAAACAATACTATCCCAAGTTGGAAATTGACTAATGTATGAGCTCCGTAATCAAAGACCCCGAGGCTAAGGAAGCCGATGATTTATATTGGACTGGTGGAGGCTTCTACTAACTATACAAGCAAAAGATTGACCTAGTTATATGGTATTTAATTGATAACAGAGCGTAGAGCCACACAAGGTTTGCTGAACCCCCAATTCCCTGGTCTTGATCCAAGATGAAGAATTCTAATGTTGCCACTCCTGAGAGAGGAAGAAAACTCTCCAACAAAATACACCTCTTCCCCCGCGTAACCTCTTCTTGGCTCATCGGAATAAGAAAAGAATGCAACCACTTGCACTCCCAAGAATCCCAAGGAACCACACCCTCTGTTGGAAGGAAGAAAAAATGATTTTTTTTAATTTTAAAATTGTAGTGCATGACGAAATTTTTTCCTTAGCTTGACAGCTCCAAGAACTTGATCCCTTCACATTCCAAATGTTATGCTATAGGTATGAGAGGATGGAAACCACGATACCCATGATGAAGGAGTTCACGACTTGAAAGATAAAATCCTCAGAGTTGGTTAAATTCAAAAGAATTCAAATTCTTGAATTTATCTTATCAATATTGATATGAATATAATTCTTACTTTTTCAATATGAAAATATATTAATAAATGAAGAGATCAATGATTTGAAGTTGATAAAGATATGAGATATGCATGCTTCATTTCAATTCTTTTAATGTCGATTGAACATTTCATTCTATAGCCAAATAATACGAATTCAAAATTAAAGTCATAATTTTTAATTGATATGAAGGTGTATCTATATATATAGAGAGAGTGATCATCATGAGATTTTTCCATTTAAATCAATAAAAGAGATGCTCAAGGTAAATCCTTTCATGGTGACTTATTGCAACATTCTTATTAAAGAATTATTAATTCTTTTAATCAATGGACAAGGAAACGTCTTCCAACCCTACCCTAACCGTTGAGGGCTAACTAAAACCCAACTCTCCGTGATGTTATGACCAGGATACTTAGCTATAGGTTCCAACTGGGATGGCAATACTGACCTTTCTCCACACACTTGCATTCTCTGTGTGTGATGATACTCTCCCTCCCTTCACGGGAGCGATCTTCTCTTGCATCCGCTAACATATGGAGAAATTAGCCACACTTACATTTATTTTATAACATTTCAAACTAACACAAACCATCTACATTATCGTTCATCTAATGAGCTGTTAGTATACAACGTTATTCATCCATTAATATTAATTTCTACAAAAACCTCATCAATCAATAATCCTCATAATTAAACAAGATAAATTCATTAATCAATAATCCTTGTAATTACACAAAATAACTTCATACTTCTCGTGAAACAATTATAACAGTTATTCGAAAAGTCTACAAGGAAGGGATGTAACATATCCCTCCGCCTTGTGAATCATCATTCCCGATGATTGAGAGAATTATTTATATTGTTTGCTAAAAACATAATAACATAGAAGTTTATTTAAACATATCAAAAAACTTTAAACAAATGAGGAAATTCCTGGAGGATTTCAGCACAATCCTCCCAAGTAGCATTGTCTTCTTATTGATCTCATTGGACCTTACATTGAGGAATTTTGCGATTATGTAAGCGGAGCTTACGTACCTCGAGCACCTTGAGTGGCTCGATCATGACCACCCTTGGATCCTACACTTGCAAGGAGTTCCAGTCAATTATGCGCTCAAAATTTGCTTTATATTTCTTTAAATATGAAACATAAAAAACATTATGCAATCAAATAAGAGCTGGCGGTAGAACAATTTTGTAGGCTACAGAGTTGATAACTTTTAGGACCTCAAATTGTCCCACATATCTAGGTGCCAGTTTGGAAGACTTCCCAAGCTTAATGGAGCTTTTCTGGGGTTTGATCCTTAGGAGTATCTTCTCCCCAATCTCAAATTGCCTGGGTGTGCATTTAGCATTAGCATAACTTTCTGTTGGTTGTTAACCTCAGCTAACTTTTCTTTGATCAATTGTACCTATTCTTCCATTTTCGAGAGCATCTCAGGTCCAAGGATTACCTGATCCTCTAGCTTATCCCAACTGATAGGTATCGTGCACCTTCTTGTTGATATTATGGCCTTTACGACAAATATCTCTACCTTGGATAATAATAAATAAATATATAGAATATATTTATTATTATAATAAATCGATATGCATAAATAATAATAAGTAATATTAGAGATATTTGTTATTTATTGTTTATCTAGAAGATCGATTTAATCTATATATTATTAGAATGAAATTAAATAAACAAAGTTTATTTAAGGGCCCAAGTCGGCCTCTTGGAGCAAATGCATTTTAGTTCAAGTCGGCCCCTTGTGGAGTGTTTTCATTCTCATATATATATGGATCGAGTCTTGAGGAGAGACATACCAAAAACCATAAGGTGTACTTCTCCCTCAAGAGTCTCAAACCTGCAACTTCTCCATTCCAAGAAGTGCGAAATACTCAAGGAATGCATATTCGACATGTATGAAGGCTGCCATTGAAAGGCGATTTACATAGTATGAGATCAAAGGGCTGCAATTGGTAAACATCAAGTGCGAATTACATCAGATATTTAATTTGATATTGAAGCGCATGTTTCAGCGATAAATTGATAATTGAATCTGATTTATAATAATATCGGCATCTTATCAAGGAAAGCAAATTTAGAGCAGCGAAGATACACAAGGCAGTGATACTTACATCTGTCTATACTTGAGCAAAGTACTCCAGCAATTGGTGAGAATTTGGAACTAGTTATATCAGCCTTAAGGGCAGATTTAAGGCATTGACTAGCTGATCCAAGGACAGATCAAAGGGCAGATCATTGGCATCTTGAAGCAGATTTAAGGAGCCCTAGATGGGCTAATTGGCACATACCTTGGAGAGGGTGAAGGCATAGTCAAAGTCTGATTTCCGGGTACTATCCTTCCTCCCTTGTGATTTCTTATATCATATCCTATGCTTAATTTTGATAGATCTCTATAGATTGTATATTCCTTGTTATAATCTGAAAATACTAAGATGGTATCAGAGCCTAGGTAGAGTAAAATATCCATTTTCAGATTTAGGAATTCAGTCTAATTCTTTCAAAGCTAAGAAATCTATGGCAACTAGGGATTGGTCTGAAAATAGTAATTTAACCTTACATCTTATGAGGGTTTTGATTTGCATCAAGATCTAGGATTCTGATTATGAAAATTCATTTGCTCCTATGTTGTGAAACCATCTCATAATTGGCTGGAAAGATATGGGTAAAATTGTGTCAATACATTCTTTGCATGTTTTGAAACTATTCGATTGACCTTCTTAGGGTAAATTACAAAATATCTGGAAACATACATTGAGAGGGAGTCTAACCTTGAAGGAGAAGATAGGATCTGTATAAACACCTCACCATATTTTTCCAAAGGGAGTAGAAGAAGGAAACCCACCTTAGTGCCTGACTTAAGAGGGAGTTTAATCATGGACTCACTTAAACCTGGTTTTGCGGTATAAACTCCTTCCTTACTTTTTGTATGAATGTGCGGGATCATTCCTATTGACATGGCTGTTTGACATAGCTAGTTATTTGTTATTAGCTGATTATGAATGTGTAGGAAGCACATTCTTTTCTTTAATATATTGTGATATACTTTACAACATTATGTATGTGTGACTGCATACTTCACCTTGGTATATGTTGTAAATGTGTGAGAACATTAACTGTTTGGATACATATATTATGGTACCTTGATATATTGGATTTATGCATGTATGAGGAGCATACTTTATGTACGGATGCATACTTTGCTTGGACATATATTATGTATGTATGGGAATATACACAGCTAATTAGCATATTTGTTTCTTTGCATATCTAGCTGATTATCTGTCATTGGCATAACTGACACATACTTGTGAGAAGCATGCATTATGTTACAGCGTATCTTACATTGACATATTTTTGTTATGTATGTGCATACTTACGCGCATGGCTGATTAACTTGATTTATAGATGGCAACATACATTGTTTTGTTTGTATGCATGGGAAGCATACTTTACATTGGCATATGTTTTACATTACCTTATATACATAGGAGAACACATTTCTTTTATAGTGGGAATCTATATGATATATGCTAGCATTGGCTTATGTTGGCTTATGATTACATTTGCATATTTTATGTGTGGGAGCATACTTTCTTTATAGCTGAGTCTATACTCATGATATGATTATATTGCATTTAGTATGCACCTGACTATGTTGGTTATTGTTATGCTTATGTGGATTCATAAGATAAGATCTATATTGGTTATTGCATTTGGTTACATTTAGTATACTTATTATGTATGTATGAAGCATATGTTATTGGCTTATTGTGTACTTTAGCAATGTATGTATGGAGCATACTTTATTGGCTTATTGTGTATGGATGGATCGTACTTTCTTTCATATGGCTGAGATTATATATGGTTCTATGTGTGAACACATTTTCTTTAACTCTTATACTTATGTGGATTCATGAGAGAAGATTTTGTTTATGAGATTCATTTGGTTATGATTATTCATTTGGATACACTTATGCTCATGGATAAGTTGTTCTTATGAATTGGAGATTTAGAGAATATCATGGATTTGATATTCTTCTCATGGATCAAGGATCCATTGTTGAGCATTTGGTGAATATCATGGACTTGATATTCGTTAGACCAATGCTATTAACATCATGGACTTGATGTTATGGCATGGACTTGACATCTTGGAGACTAGTGGATCTAAGAAATCCACAAATTAGATAGAAAACATCAAGGATTTGATGTTATTTTGGACATGGTTGGTAAACATCGTGGACTTGATGTTACCTTGAGTCGTGGAGACTCGTGGATCTAGGAAATCCACATGCGGTTGGTAAGCATCATATGACATGATGTTACCATAGGAAGATGAATGGTTGAGGAATGATGAAGAACATTTGTGTGCTCATTATATCTAGTAGATAGAGATCTACTATCATAGATGAGAGATCTATGGCATCATGGATGAAGGAATCCATTATGGTTATGTTTTGAAGGATCTATGAGTGGATTTTTGCCTCAAGTCCAAGAGGGAATGTTGATACTATGGCCTTTACGGCAAATATCTCTACCTTGGATAATAATAAATAAATATATTTATTATTATAATAAATCGATATACATAAATAATAATAATAAATATTAGAGATATTTATTATTTATTGTTTATCTAGAAGATCGATTTAATCTATATATTATTAGAATGAAATTAAATAAACAAAGTTTATTTAAGGGCCCAAGTCGGCCTCTTGGAGCAAATGCATTTTAGTCCAAGTCGGCCCCTTGTGGAGTGTTTTCATTCTCATATATATATGGATCGAGTCTTGAGGAGAGACATACCAAAAACATAACGCGTGCTTCTCCCTCAAGAGTCTCAAACCTATGACTTACTTCTCCATTCCAAGAAGTGCGAGATACTTAAGGAATGCATATTCGACATGTATGAAGGCTGCCATTGAAAGGCGATTTACATAGTATGAGATCGAAGGGCTGCAATTGGTAATCATCAAGTGCGAATTACATCAGATATTTAATCTGATATTGAAGCACATGGATCATCGATAATTGAATCTGATTTATAATAATATCGGCATCTTATCAAGGAAAGCGAATTTAGAGCAACGAAGATACACAAGGCAGTGATACTTACATCTGTCTATACTTGAGCAAAGTACTCCAGGAATTGGTGAGAATTTGGAACTAGTTATATCAGCCTTAAGGGCAGATCTAAGGCATTGACTAGCTGATCCAAGGACAGATTAAAGTGCAGATCATTGACATCTTGAAACAGATTTAAGGAGCCCTAGATGGGCTAATTGGCACATACCTTGGAGAGGGTGAAGGCATAGTCAAAGTCTGATTTCCGGGTACTATCCTTCCACCCTTTTGATTTCTTATATCATATCTTGTGCTTAGTTTTGATAGATCTCTATAGATTGTATATTCCTTGTTATAATCTGAAAATACTAACACTTCTTCCATACAATGCTTCAAATGGTACCATCTTGTTGGCTTTTTGGTAGGAATTATTATAAGCAAATTCTATTAATGGTAAGTAGTCCTCCCATTTATACTGTTGGTCCATATAGTATACTCTTAAAAGATCTTTCAATGCTTGGTAAACTCTTTCCATCTGGCCATCTATCTGGGGGTGATATGACGAGTTTATATTCAACTAAGTTTCCAAGGCTGCAAACAAAGTTGCCAAAATCTAGATTCATCTTGGCATCCCTGCCTACATTATCAAACTAACATAAACTATCTACATTATCATTCATCTTTTGAGCTGTCAGTATACAATGTTATTCATCCATTAATACTAATTTCTACAAAAACTTCATTAATCAATAATCCTCATAATTAAACAAGATAACTTTGTCAATTAATAATTCTTGTAATTACACAAAATAATTTCATACTTCCCGTGAAACAATTATAACAGTTATTCGAAAAGTCTACAAGGAAGGGATGTAACATATCCCTTCCCCTTGTGAATCATCATTCCCGATGATTGAGAGAATTATTTATATTGTTTGCTGAAAAAACAATAATATAGAAGTTTCTTTAAACATATAAAAAAACTTCAAACAAATGAGGAAATTCTTGGAGGATTTCGTCATAATCCTCCCAAGTAGCTTTGTCTTCTCCTTATTGGTCCCATTGGACCTTACATTGAGGAATCTTGCTATTGTGCAAGCGGAGCTTATGTACCTCGAGCACCTTGAGTGGCTCGATCATGACCACCCTTCGATCCTATGCTTGCAAGGAGCCCCAGTCAATTATGTGCTCAAAATTCGCTATATATTTCTTTAAATATGAAACATAAAAAACATTATGCATTCAAATGAGAGCTGGCGGTAGAGCAATTTTGTACGCTACAGGGTTGATAACTTCTAGGACCTCAAATTGTCCCACATACCTAGGTGCTAGTTTGGAAGACTTCCCAAACTTAATGGAGCTTTTCTGGGGTTTGATTCTTAGGAATATCTTCTCCCCAATCTCAAATTGCCTGGGTGTGCGTTTAGCATTAGCATAACTTTCTGTTGGTTGTTAACCTTAGCTAACTTTTCTCTGATCAACTGTACCTATTCTTCCATTTTCGAGAGCATCTCAGGTTTAAGGATTACCTGATCCTCTGGCTTATCCCAGCTGATAGGTGTTGTGCACCTTCTACCATACAATGCTTCAAATGGTAACATCTTGTTGGTTTTCTGGTAGGAATTATTATAAGCAAATTCTACTAATGATAAGTACTCCTCCCATTTATACTGTTGGTCCATGCAGTATACTCTTAAGAGATCTTTCAATACTTGGTAAACTCTTTCCATTTGGCCATCTATTTGGGGGTGATATGGCGAGTTTATATTTGGCCTAGTTTCCAAGGCTGCAAATAAAGTTGCCAAAATCTGGATTCATCCTGGCATCCCTGTCTGACATGATCTTTTTTGTTATTCTGTGCAATCAGAAAATTTCCTGAACAAATTTTCATTCTATGATGGGTGCACCATCAGCTAGCTTTCCTGGTATAAAAAGAGCTACCTTGGGCAATCTGTCCTCCACTAACATAACGCTATGTCTGTTCCTCGACATTGGTAGGCCTTCAGTAATATCCATGCTAATAATCCACCACTTTTAGTTAGGAACGATGTGCGATTGCAACAACCCAACTGGATGTTGGTGTTTGGCTTTTACTCTCTGTCATTCTAGACAGCTTGCAGCAAATCTGGTGGCATCACACTTCATTCCTACCAAAGTACAGGGGTTTAATATCGGCTAGCATTTTTGGTAACACTTGGCTGCCCTGAGTGTGATGTTGAATGATCTTCTTTGAAAACTATTTTCCTTAACTCTGATGAGTTGGGTGCCTACTTTTGTCCTCGCTACTATGAGAGACCATCTGATTCAATCTTGAATCCTTCATGCCTTGGTCTTGGGAATTGGCTTGAAGGCTCCTGAATCTATTTATATCATTCATGCCCTTCCATGTCCTGAAGAATATGTCTTTAAATCTGTGTTAGTGGTCATCATTGATGAAAGATGTCTTTGACGGCTTAAGGCATCTGCCACTCTCTTCTACTCGCCCTTAAAGTAACTAATTTTTAAATCATAGTTAGAGAATAACTTCGACCATCTCATCTGTCTTTCATTCAATTTAGTTTGGTTAAATATGTATTTTGATCCTTGATAATCTAATCCGAGTTCAATAGGTTTCCCATCATATAACGCCACCACATTTGAAGGGCATGCTTCCTAAGTCTTTTCAGATGCATCTTTAACAACCATCCTATGTAAGAGGGATCTAGTTCTTTTAGAATTGGCACTGAAATTAGTCTTTCTTTTCAAATTATTTGGAAGTCTTCTGACATTTCTCTATCCGCTTGGGGGTGTGGTGATAGGATGAGCTATGCTTGAGAATTTTTATTATGAGCAACTTGCTTACCGGGTTTCACTGCTATTTTTTGGTGGAAATGCTATTCCCTAAGTACTTCCTTTTGGATAGAGGTGCACTTAATTTTTTTTCGTAAAATTTATGCTCTCACATTCGTTGTAGAATATTTGTAGATGCTGAAAGTGCTCTTCCTCATTCTTGGAGTAGATCAAAATTTTATCCAAAAATACTAATGCAAGCTCATCTAGTCAGTCTCTATCAATTTGTTTGTTAGGTTAATAAGAGCTGTTGGGTATGGATGAGCCTAAACAGAGAGCACCGTAAATTCATAATACCCTAACCGTGCTTTGAAAAATGGTTTAAGAATGTCTTCTTTCCATCTGAATTGATGATATTCTGGCCACAGTCATTCTTTGATGACACTGCAACTCCTTTCATTTGATTGTACCGATCAACATTTCACAATAAAGGTATTTTTTCCTTATGGTGACCTTGCTCAACATGCAATGGTTAATGCACAGACGTAAAGTCCCGTTTTCTGTTTTACAATTATTATTGGAGCTTCCCATGGGGATGCATTGGGTTTGATCAATCCTTTTCTTATCAATTCTTGTAGTTGTGTATTTAACTCCATTACTCAATTGTGGGCATTCTACACGGGCTTTGGATATTGGCTTGACTCTTGGCACTAAGTATATAGAGAGAACAACACTCCCTAAGGTGGGAACCCAAGTAATTCACCCGAACATGCATCTTGGTAATCTTGAATGAAAGGATATTTTTCAGCAAGGGTTCCTTCTCCTTGATTGTCCTTTCTCTTTTCCTTCCTCAAGGTGTGAGGGCATCTTGTAATCATCATATCGTCGAGATAGTTACCTTTTCAGGCTCTCTGATTCATCCATCCTAACTGCAAGTATCTGACACCCATTACCTGCTGCTCCTCTTAGTTGCATGACAAAATTGTTGTACCCTGACTTCTTGTTGAGTCCTTTGATTATATATTCTATGCTTTTCTGTTGGAGTCATATTTTTGCTCTTCTTCTTGAAGGCTAAGAAAGTTACATCCCCTAACCTTCTTCCAGCTCTTGTCCCTAAGAACGTCATCTTTTATGAACCTCTTCCCTTGCCTCCCTGACTTCACATATATTTTGTTCATGGAACCAGGTCCAAGGACATTTTCAACTCCTTCGGTGTTGTTATTAAGGCCTATTTTAACTCCCGGTCTCTAATTCATTCATTCATTTAATGCAGTTTGTAAGTTAACTGCTGGTAATTTTTCTTCCTGTACTGATTTGGCAACTATTTCCAAGTAATTTTTGCCTCCTTGTTCTCCTACCAGGCGATCGTTACTCCAAACAGTTGGTAGGTTTCCCTTACTGCTTAACATTTTCTCAAAAGTTTCTACAGAACCCCTCAACATCTCCTTACACTAGTTTCCAATCTCAAGGTAAAATCTTTTCATTTTATTTGTTATCTTCTCTAGCCACTTGTTTTCTCTTTTAATTTGAGTGGGAGTTCCTGTACGGTCTCCTCAATGCTCATTTTTAAGCGTTATAATCTATTCCTTCTTAGTCTGAGTGTGGTGGTCCTTAGACTCTTGTCCCAGGGTTCAGAGCCTTACTTGAATTCATGATCCTGTTAGCTATAGGGTTTTCTACTTACATTTGGGTTTTAGTTCTCTGTGCTACTAATTTACCCAACCATTAACAAATCTCTTCCTGAGACTCATAATCAACACTAATGTTGGGCTCCTCTTGCCCCAAAAATCAGAGATAATATCTCGTGATGGTTTTATTGGTTTGCCTGTCCTTCAGTTTCATTTCATTCCTTTGAGACTTCTCAACTGAGATTTAGGTTTGGAAGTTAATCTAGTTTATAAGTAATGTTCAACTTTTTATAAATTGAAGGCTGCTTGCACCTCTCATTCCAAAATCATCAGGTAGCTTCCATTAGTGTCTTATAATCAAATGTGAATAATAATAAGATTTTTTCAGGCATGTTTTGTGGTCATCCATAAATGAATGATTCTCGGGTTATGGACATTTATCCATCAAGTTTGTCGGTTCCACATCCTGTGAAACATCGACCAGTTGGTTCCATCTTTCTAGTTGAAAGGGTCGTGAGCTCCAAGGTCTAGTGTTGAACCTAGTAGCTCTAATACCATATGTAACATGCCAAACCTAATTACTCAAAATACAACAAATACTAAACAAATAATATGAAATTAAACTTTTCAATTAACCAATATAACAACAATTAACTGCCTCTTATTCACATGAACCAACTTCCATTAACTAATTTAACCAACTTCAATATAAAGAAGTAATACAATATTAAATAACTACCTTCACATGACATTGACATAACTAACAAATTTAAATACTGTTTATTCAGAAAGGAGAATAACTTGATAATTGAATTAACTAACTAAATGCATGAAATCACAGATATTTAAAGATGGTAGTGTCTAATCTTGTTCCTTTTTTGATAATGATCTTGATGTCATCTAAGGAGAGGTAGAGTATCGTCAGAGGCTTAACCTCCCATCCATTGACCTTTTGATCCCTCACACAACTTCCTTTCAGAAATGGCCCGACCCTACATGAGAGGTGCAAAAATGGGTTCTGGGTCTTATCATTGTCATCCGAGTCTTTGGTGTTTAGAACCCACAACAATCTTAGTCAGTCACACACTAAAGACATTCACACTTATGAGAATGACCTCCTTGACTAGACGTATACTGCCTGTTTATGTGAGCCACGGTTACTATACCATTGCATAGCACCATCTTGACCAAGATTTTATTAATGCAAACATTGTACTTCGTGTTGTTAGTTTCACCACCTTACTCATATATTGAGCCCTTAAGACACATTCGGCCTTCCCCAATCTTAACAGGACTTACTGTCCAACTTAGCAATAATGGTCCAGTGAGCTTAATAATGGTGACTCACTGGCATGTGCAGAATATCTATGGCTCTTAATGGTTCATGACCAAACTAAGGGGAGTCCTTTCCCAATAGTCCTTTGCTGTTATAATTCATTTAAGTATGAATGACATTATTTTATCCTTTCTATTTCCGTTCCCTAGGATAAGAAAGGAATCCCTTCCCAGTTTCTGTTACGTTTCCATAGCTTGTTTTAAGACTTAGCTGATCAAGTTTGATCCATTACATTCAAGAAGATGATTCAACATTCCGGTTGATGACATGTTGTCAAATTCCTATGATGATATACTTTTACCCAACTAAGGGATCATTCAGCATTCATGAGAATCTGAGAATTATCCTACGGTCAAGTTATTAGCACAGTTTAGATTATGATTAAACGCTACTTCACCGTTGAGGCAACCCTTGAGCTAGCTCAGATTATGCTGGATGAAGAAGATTTGGGTGTTGTGATCACCATGTTTATTGCTGAACAGATCAGTTATAAGAATTTATAACTGATTTGTAGGTTCTTTAATCATTATCACAGAATTCATTATTGAATTGTAGTGTCAATGATGATATACGATTTCATAACAGAGTTCGATACGTAAGACATATGGTTCCATAGCAGAATGCATGATATATAGGTTTCTATCAGAATTGCAGACATTGCATATGATTTACGGATTCATGTATGAATATTAGATGCCTTCTAGTGTCCTTAAAATGGATAAATTCCTCCTATTTGCAACATAGAACAAGTCTGCTAATGCAGATAAGCTTGATATGCATGTTTATAATTCTTTTTCCTTATATGTAACTTAGAGATTTTAGAATACAAGAAGGACTTGCTATCTTCCTTCCTTATATGCGATGCAAGGAATACCAAGTGTACTGCTAATGCATTATAGGGAATTTGATCCTATTCATTCCTCTATTCAAATTAGGAATGCTATATTGAAAATTAATTTTCTTAAAATCATTAGCCTGGATTCAAGGATTTCGTCACTTAAGATCATTATGGAAAGATTGCTTGCTTGTTTACGAAGTGAGGATTGATGTAACAGTATAGGAATTGTATCTCTTGCCCAATGAAATAAGGAGCTAACACAACTATTTGTTCTTTTTCTTTAGAACAGTTTCTAGTGTAGAGCAATGCTAAAAGATTTAATTTCAGTATAATTTCAAATTGCCGAAGTCCAAAGACAATTATCATTTGCAAGGTTGTTGTTTGGTAGCTTCAGAGAATTCCATGCCAAGAAGGTGTCCTCCAAGATTCATGGTCGATAGCTTTAGAGGAATAAGCAGTAATAAAACAATACTATCCCAAGGTGGAAATCGATTAATGTATGAGCTCCATATTTTGAGACCCCTTAAGGAAGACAATGATTTATATTGGACGGATGGAGGATTCTACTAACTATACAAGCAAAAGACTGAGCTAGTAATATGGCATTTGATTGACAACAGAGCATAGAGCCACACAAGGTTTTCTGAACCACCAATTCTCTGTTTATCCAAGATGAAAATGAAGAATTCTAATGTTGCCACTATTTGAGAGAGGAAGAAGACTCTTCTTCAACTAAATTTGTCTCTTCCACCCTCGTAACCTCTTCTTGGCTCATTGCAATAAGAAAAGAACGCAATCACTGCACTCCCAAGAATCCCGAGGAACCCTCTATTGAAAGGAAGAAAAATGTATATGATAATCTTTCTGGTAAAATTGTAACGTAGGAAGAAATTTTTTCCTAGCCCGACCACTCGAAGAACTTGATCACTACATATTTGAAAAGTTACCCCACAAGTTTGAGAGGATGGAAACCATGATACCCAAGATGAAGGAGCTCGCGACTTAAAGATAAAATGCTCTGAGCTGGTTAAATTCAAAAGAATTCGAATTCTTGAATTTATCTTATCAATATTGATATGAATATAATTGGTACTCTTTCAATATGAAAATATATTAATATACGAAGCTAGCAATCATTTGAAGTTGACTGAGAAATAAGATAGTCACACTTAAATTCAATTGCTTTAAGGTCGATTGAACATTTCTGTCTATAGTTGAATAATACAAATTTGGAACTAAAGTCATAATTTTTAATTGATATGAAGCATATATATATATATATATAAAGAGAGAGAGAGAGAGAGAGAGAGAGAGAGAGAGATTGTTCCACTTAAATTGATAAAGGAGATGCTCAATGTAATTCCTTTCATGCTGAATTAATGCAACATTCTTATTAAAGAATTATTAGTCCTTTTAATTTAACAAAGGAAAAGGAAATGACTTCCTATCCCAGCCTGACCGCAGGTGACTAACAGCCAACTAAAACCCAACTCCCACTGACCTGATGACCAAGATACTTAGCTATAGGTTCTGACTCGTATGGCACTTTCAACCTTTTTCCATGCGCCTGCACTCTCTCTCTCTAATGATACTCTCTCTCCCTTCACGAGGGCAATCTTCTCTTGCATCTGCTGACATATGGAGAAATTAGCCACACTTACATTTATTCCATAATAACATTTCAACCTAGCATAAACCATCTAGATTATTATCCATCTTTCAAGTTGTCAGTATAGAACATTATTCATCCACGAATATTAAATTTCTACAAAAACCTCATTAATCAATAATCCTCATATTTAAACAAAATAACTTCATTAATCAATAATCCTTGTAATTAAACAAAATAACTTCGTGCTTAATATGAAACAGTTATAACAGTTGTTTGAAAAGTCTACAATGAAGGGATGTAACACTATCTCTAGTGGTTTTTGCCATTTTGGGTGAGTTGCTTCTGACATATTATTGCCATTGTAGGTGGGCTTCAATCCAATAGGATTGTATGAGAGATTGAGCAAAAAAGAGCCTAATCAACATTTTGTGATGAGGTTTGACATGTACCAGATTCTCAGAGTATAGAAGCTGTGGTAAAAGGTTGTCATGTTTTATGATTCTAGATATTTTTTTTTCTTAATGCTTTATTCCATTGTGTATGGTGCTCTTGTATATATGTACCAAACCAGTTGAATGCCACTGTCCTTAGTCCCACATTCCTTCTTCTCTTTTTAGGTAGTTTGAATAAGGAGATTTTATGATATTTGGAGGATCCTTACTACAAAAATTTCCTTGTTAGGACTGAAATTGATTACGTAGAGTGCAGACAACATATATTTTGGATCTGCTTGGAGGACAGCTATTAGGAGTTGAATGAGTTCTGGCAAAAGAAACCATTTAACTTGCCATGTGGTAAACCAAGCTTGAATTCTGCCTGGCAGTTAATTTCACAGATGGCTGCTTGTATATTCTAAGATATATATATGCTAGGCAAATGTCCAATTAATCAAAACATGCTGTATGCGGTTATGCTATAGGATCTAAAGAAAAATCTTGATAAAAGATCTATAAAGGCATGGGAGTTTGGGCCATAATTGAATATTATGCTAATGTGAGATGGTAGTGATAAATGTGATTCACCGTTTGAATGAATATTGCAGTCAACCTGACATTATACACATAAGTAAACATTATATTTTAATCTAATGTCCATTGTTTATTGAATGCCACATGGAGTCGAAGCTTCACACGTGCAAGGCTGAACAACATGTGATTAGTATGCATCTTAAAAGCACATAGGTGCACACAATTACCTCTTATATCATAGAGTTCATACATGACAAAAAACATACTCTTTTTATTTTGCAATATGCTACATATTCTTATCATCTTTCATACACATGGGTTTGGTGGCAGGCACCTTTTCTAAGAGAGCAAGGCTTAGTAGCATTGACCTCTCTAACCCCCTAAATAGGAGAGGGATTTTAGTGTCACTGGTCTAAACATGCAATCTAGGATTCATTTCCAATCCCTCTCAATTTTCATTGGAGAATAATCAATTAGGGCCAACTTCAATCCCTTAGGAGAGTTGGGTGCTTGGATTGATTATCCTCTTTTGAAGGTTGATGTAATTGGATATGATGACATTGAAGACAATAAATGATGCGAGAACTAGGTAAAGTGCTAGGAAATTGACAACAATCAACATAAACAGAAAGATACAGAACTATAATGCAAAATCTGAGACCAGATCTAGAAATGGGAGGCAGAAAGGAACCAGCAACTGAAATTTGGGTTTGAAAGTGCCAGTCTGTGGAGTGAGGTGCACTTAACTAGAAGTGTCTCAAAATTTCAACGAAAAATGACCTGTAGATTGTTCTCTCGAAATTTCAATGAAAAAGCATCAGTCACCGGAGTGACACTCCTTAGACCAGGGATTTTTGCCTATTCAAAATCTGGAACTATGTATCGCAGTCTACTCTTCTCAAATCTGCAACTCTCTGCTATCGGATCTGCAAAAAACCTTAAGGAAATGTAGAATCGACAAATGATACCTTTGCTATGACCTTCTTGTGTTGAAGCCTCATGAAAGGTTTTTATTGCTTGATAGTAGTTCATGCATGCCTTCACTCATGGAGGAAACACATAAACTTGATCATGGATGCTGACTTGAATGCTTGAATTCAAATCTCTCCTTCAGTGCCTTGAAGATGCATGATTAGTTTGTTCAATTGAAGTTATATGAGTGCTTACTTGTAAGATGCACAAATGAGGGGGTGAGAGTTGTATTTATACACAACTTCACAAAATGTGTTGAAAATTTCAAAGAAGGTTGACATTGGGAGCACTTTTGTGTTTAACAAGTTTGACTGTTGGGGGTCCAAATTTGGGCCTAGAATGGTAGGCCTATGGTGCCTTGTGCCATAGTCGAGGTGGTCTATAATGCCTAGTGCCATGGACTTGACATTCTGGCCTAAAATTGTGGTGAGCTTTTAAACTGGGCCATGCAATGAGCACAGTGTGTCATGAATCAGGGGCATGAGGGAAAACCACCAAAGTGAGCCCGAAGTGAGTGTGAACTGTATGAGGATACAATTTGCGACACTACACCGCCTAAATCGATTAGTTCATTTGGATCCTCTCCCTTTAACTATTATTATGCCTTGATATTCACTTCACAAAAACGATACTGAGTGGTTCACTTAGTGTATTACTTACCCTCAAAAAATTGATCTGACACCTCTCCCTCTATTATTTTGGGAGAGGCTACTTCTGCTTTCTATAGTAAGGGTAGATGGGATTAGGTTTTATGTATGTAAACACAATTTATATCTACAGAAAGTATCTTACAATCATGTTTATATTAAACCATTATTTTTTGAATCAAACTAATAACTAGATAGGGGGCATTGATATACATTGGACAACATTAAGCATGCATAATGCACCATTGATGGTATCATGGAGTGCATTTTTGGCATATGAAATTTACTAGGGCTTAGTTTAGTTTATGCTGTTTTAAGGTTTGGTGTGTTGAAATGGTAATTATCTTATTAATACATGTAATAGTTTTGCACTTGAATGTTTAACTGTGCTTTTTTGTTTGGCACGATTACTGATATTGAAGTTGGTAGTCCATGGAATAATGAATGCTGAAGGGGATTGTAGAATAAAACTCTACCTTATAGTAATAATTCAATTATTTGTAAATTAGTAGCATTTATGAATCCTAGTAATAAAATGTGGATGAAAAAAGTAATCTTTTAACTTTTCAATATTTATTATTAAATTTAATGGCTTTTAAAGCTGTTTCTTTTTCAAATAGCATATATTTTCCAATAACTGGTCCACTACTTTAAATTAATTATCCGCTTCTTTTCACTGCAGACTGCTTCCTTTTTAACATAGTTCTTTAAATTAATTATCTGTTTCTTTTCACTGCAGACTGTTTCCTTTTTAACATATTTGCTGCGGAGCTTTGCTGAGTATATCAGGCCACATGAAGAGAATATATCAAAGAGCATAGTCAACTTGCTTGTTAGTTGTCCAGATTCTGTGTCAATTCGCAAGGTTAATTTTATATGCTTTTAATATTCCATTTTTGAATTGCATAGCTTCTGATTTTATCTTTTAAATCCCAAGTGCCCTGTAGGATGTCCATGATCACAGGGATTGGTATCTCTCTTGCACTTTTTGACTGTTTATTATAATGAAGCGGGATTTGTTATCTCTTTACACCATACTTATTGATTGATATGCAGGAGCTACTTGTGGCCACAAGGCATGTACTTGCAACTGACTTCAGACGAGGATTTTTCCAACTAATTGATACTTTGTTGGAGGAGAGGTAGTCAAGTTCCCTAAACTTTGTTTGTGGCCTTTGCATGAACCAGAAATGAGCACAATTATATATACATAGACTTAAAATTAAAACAATATTTTTAAGTGCCAATATTCAAGTAAATTTCCAGATTCTTAATGGTTTTTAAATATAGAGAATCTAAGTAGGCAATGCTTGGTTATTACAACATCATTTATTGAGAATGAATAAATATGATACAGCAGTTGTTCCAGGCCTTAGGCAATATAGATTAGTCTGACTCCTTGACATTAGTCAAATGCCCTTTAGAAACTTAGAAAGATTCATTGGAAGCCTACTATATGGTAAAATGACATTGGTTTAACTTTGTAGGCATGGAAATGGTCATAATCTTAGAGAGTAGTGCTGTAAAGTTATAATGTGCATCAGGCTTAGTTTGTGTTCTTAATTCCTTATACAACATATAACAGCATTCATATCAATATATAAACAATACATAATCCCTTCCAAAGCAATATATAATCCCTAATAACATATGAGTGTCCAGGAGCATAACCCATTATGATATCTATGCTACCTCCCAAATAGAAATAGTCAGTCTGCTCTTGTTATTTGGAGGAGGGTTGGTGCTTCATTTGTTGCCCTCCATTTTTATTTCTTGGCCTAGTGGTCATTGGTTGTTGTTGGGACTGGAACTGTGTGATCCTTGTTTTGTTATCCATAATTAGTTATGCACTTATGTGCTTATTGGTTACTGTTCCATTTGTATTTGAGAAAGGTCTTTTGTCTTTTGATTGATCATTGGTTGGTGATAATCAGTGTGAGCAAACTCCTTGTTGCATTAGTTGTATTTCAGTTTTATGATGCTATTGGAGGTTTATGATCATTTGGTGGGAGGCTGAATGCTTGATTGGTGGGTGACAATGATGTTCTATTTTCTTGGGCTTGGGATCTACTATAAGTTGATCCATTTCACATTAATATATCTCCCAGTGCAGTATTGTCTCAGTTTTGATGTTGAGTCCCATCTATAGCAGCAACTTGTATGTATCCATTTTCCAAGGCATTTTTTAGTTTATAAGGACAATTGCATCACATCTTTAAGTTTTGGTCTTTTTTGCTTAGTTTTCAAATATATTTCAATACCATTCTTCTTAAAATGATTAGCTACATTTCCTTTATAATTTATATGTTTATCATGCCAATAATTATCTCTTTGTTGCTCAATTTCAACTCAATATTTTGCTAGCATTATTTCCCAAATGTTGTTACAATAAGTAAATCAATTGAAAGGTCGTCACATTAGAATTTTTGTCCCCTTAATCTGTTGACACTTTCGTAGCTAACTTCCAGTTGATAAATTTTGCGAGTGGCACTTATATAGCTAATTTAAGTATTACACAACGTCTTTACACCGTTTTGGCAAAATTTTATACAAAATAGTAACAAGTCTTGGTAATTGTTACTGACTCGATCTACTGAACATGACTCTTCCCTTTTCGTACCACCATACAAAATGTAAATTCTTGTAACGATTATTTATGGCGAAGTGGTGGCATGCATAAAAGGTTTATAAAGTAGGAACAATAATACTTGTGATCCATAAAAAAACATAAATGGATTTTCCAAGAGAGTGTTGGGATTTATCATTTTTGCAAGAAGTGAAGAGCACAAAAAATACTGAGAGGGACGGGGGGCAGGGGGGGATCAGAATTCAGAACTTTTAATCTCATGAAACCACACAAAGAGAGATAGAATAGAGAGAGCAGATATCAACAAGGAGAACACTAAATTTCACATGGAAAACCTTTTCGGGTAAAAAAACTACGGCAGATCAGTAGTTTTCATTAAACAAATGGACAGAAACCAGTATTGCATAAGTGAGCGCCAACTTACAGAGAGAATCAATCCTCCTCGAAGCACCAACCTTCCTTCAGCTGAAGTACCAACTCAGTTTTCACACAAATTCAAAATGCACTGAAAATTGAGACAGTTCTTGACCTCTTATAACCATCACGTTGAAAAAGACCACAAAAGTATATTGCATGCCAAGAATGAAGATAGCGATTAATAGTAGAACAATTTATTGATCAGCTCAACACATAGCATACATGCTCAACAACATGAACTCTAACTAAGGAAGGAACAACTGAAGTATTTATCAATTACTTTGGAATTCACAACAATTCCTTTTTTAATGCAAAATGTTACACAACCGTCACCATAAATAAGCTGCCCCTCTCACAATCAATGGAGGAATCTATAGCTGCCAGCCGCCCCACTCACAACCAACAGTGGAATATTTAGTCACCAGCCACCTGACTCACAATCTCTGAAGTCGTCACACAAAAAAGGATAAATAAAATAATGACTTGGTTCCAAATAAAATCACCAAGCATCAAATTCTGACTCTGTTAGAACACCTGCAGCCATCATTCACCAAAAACTGTTGCACCAAAAAGAGAATTAATTCATTACAGTAGAAGCCACCCCTAATTAAGAAGATCGTGCCTCTAGAAAAGGACCATAGACTTCTCTACAGCCTGTATGACCACCACATCCAGAAGCAGCAATAAATTTGGCCAGGCTTAACTCTTCACAATGATTACAATTTCCTTGTAGATTGGCATCGAACTTCATATCTATTTGCCTTTGTCTTTATTGTTTTCACCTTTGACATCAATGACAAAATAATACAACAATCTCCCCTTTGTCATTGATGGCAACTCCATCTGAAACCAAACTGAAACCAAAACTGCTTTGAAATAAGAAGATCATTCGATATAATTCATTACAGTAGGAGCTGCCACTAATTAAGAAGATCATGCTTCTAGAAAATGACCATAGACTTTTCAACAACCCGTATGACCATGTCCAACAACAACAATAAATTTGACCAGGTTTAGAACTCTTCACAATGACCACAATTTTTTTGTAGAATTGCGTGCAACTTCATATCTATTTGCGAATGCCTTTATTGTCTTCACCTTTGACATCATTGACAAAATATTCAACAATCTCCCCCTTTGTCATTGATGGCAACTCCATCTGAAACCAAAACTACACTGAAATAATGCTGCTCCCCTTGACTCTCTACTCCCCCCTTGACATTAATGACTGATACCAACCCATATAACTGAAATGGGGCTGATAGAATATGACAATGAAAACTATCCCTGGGTTAAAACAACAATTCAAAGATGAAGTGAAATTACTCCCAACTTCTCCCTCAAACATTCAAAAGTTTCCTTCGGTATCAACTTGTATAAATAAAATGTGGCTGATAGAATATGAAAATGAAACCCCCTGGTTCAAAACAACAATTCAAAGATGAAGTGAAATCACTCGCAACCTCTCCCTCAAGAACTCAAAAAGTTTCCTTTGGTAGAGGCTTAGTAAACAAGTCTGCAATATGCTCTTTAGTAGAAACATATTCCAACTTAATAGCAATTGTGTTGTTATAAAAGATGGATATAGGATTGTCATACTCTACCTTAATGTCCTTCAACGTTTGCTTCATCCATAGAACTTGTGGACAAAAAGACATTGCTGCAATGTACTCTGCATCAGCTGTAGATAATGAAATAGAATTTTGCTTTTTGCTCAACAAAGATACAAGACAACCATTTAGAAAGAATGCACCTCCACTTGTTCTCTTTCTAGCATCAAGAAAACCACACCAATCTGCATTTGTATAAGCTGTGTGTGTAAAATCATTACCTTTAGGATTCCATAACCCATAATACATATTATCGTTAAGATGCTTGAAGATCCTCTTAACTACATGAACATGAGTATCCTTAGGATTAGCTTGAAATCTAGCAACATAACCAATTGCTTGCATAATGTCAGGTCTAGTAGCTGTAACATATGATAGACTTCCTATCATAGACCTTTACAAATTTTGATTAGCTTCTGGAGACCCACCATTTTCACTTAATCTACATCTTGTCACCATTGAAGTACTCACAGGATTGCAATCCTACATTCTAAACCTTTTCAACATCTCTCTAATAGTCTTTATTTGAGAAATGAAAATGCCCCTATTAGATTGATGAATTTGCAAACCAAGAAAGGATGATAACTCACCAAGCATGGACATTTCGAGCTCCTTCATATTAGTAGCAAAATCTTGACACATCTTTTTACAATCGCTACCAAAAATCAGATCATCAACATAAACTACAACAATCAGCATATGATTACCTTCTTCTTTTACATACAAATTGCTGTCCGCTATCCGTCTTCTGAATCCCTTCTGCTGCAAATAATTGTCTAGTCTAGCATACCAAGCACGTGGGGCTTGTTTAAGACCATAGAGTGCCTTTTTCAATTTGCATATGTAGTTTTGATTTTCTGATATAACAAACCCAATTGGCTGCTCTATATGAACTTTTTCATTTGGATTACTATTCAAAAATGCAAATTTCACATCGATTTGAAAAATTTCTGAACTTTTGAAAGAGGCAAAGGCTAAGAACATTCTAATAGCTTCTAAACATGAAACAAGAGCAAAAGTTTCTTCAAAGTCATTGCAATCAATCTATGAATAACCTTTGCACACAAGTCTTGTTTTGTTTTTTACCACTCGACCATCTTCATTCAACTTATTTCTATACACCCACTTTGTATCATTCACGTTTTTGTCTTTGGGCCTTGGGACAAGTTCCCAAGTTTCACCATGGCTGTCCCCCATTGTTTATCATCTATTGCCTCCTCAAAACTTTTAGGGTCAATCTTGGACAGCAAGGAGATATCTTCATCTTCAGAAGAGTTAACATTTCTTCTATGGCTCTTGGTCTATCCTCTTGCAAAAGCTCCACGTTGAACACTTGAGGGTGTATTTCGAGAATTTACATCTGCTGTCTCATGTTGTACACTTGTCATGTTCCCCGCTCAAAACCCTAATTGTGATATCCCCATCCTTTTCAGTTCATGACAAATAGCTATCTCAATATTATGAAGTCTCTAGCAGAGACAAAATTGCAAAATGTATGTCGAAGGTTCATCACTATAGACAGTTTAGGGATGGATGCCTGAGAAATGAATGAATCATATATAAATCAGACAAACCTCAAAGGAAGTTTAAATTATGGAGGTAATGCTCTAGCAAATACACATTTGGTATCCAAGAGTTTACATGGAAGAGAAAGAACATATGGGGCTTTGTTTTGTCATACCAAGGGACGTCACTACAACATGGTTGATACCTTATATTCTATTTATTATCCTTGTTGCTAACATGCACGTAATCACGGGAGTTGCTTCCTGTTACATGATGTCTCAACAAAAATGAAGATATAAATGATCACACAAATATACCTTGAGATTAAGGACTGACATCACTTAGCCACAGTAACAATATTTGTGCTTATCGTCGAATTGTGATGGGAAGTTAGCATAAGGTCGATCAGAATGATTGACCAAAGTCAAAAAATGCCTTACTAACACCCTCGTCTATTAAAGACAAGAATACCAAAGCTGTCATGAGGCATGAGGACAACCAATTATTATGATTTAAGACTAATCATTTGTGAAATGGGTGTGTTGACTACTGCATACATATCTGATTTGGATTAAGGTGGGAATTGTTAAAGAAGTTGTAAGCGATGCAATTACTTATGGAGAGACATCTTACCCCACCAACATATTGTTAAGATTTCAGACTTTGAAAGGAAATATTCATCTATAGATGATCTTTTAAAACTAAGATTTAGGCCCTATCCAAAATATAGATAAATAGAAGAACAGATAATACCCGGTTTTGAAGTCTGCTGTAGAGTCTCCTTGATGATGCCTTCCAATTTGCTGCTATAATTCAACCTCTAAGTCCGCTTCAATTTGTCCTCCAATTCTGCTATTGGTCTGCTATAAGTTCACTATATATTGTGCTTTTGGTCTGCTATTCTTCCTCTAGGAATGACTGTAATTTTGGTATGTATTTTACTGCTATGGATCATATTAGAAAGAATCTGCTTATCTGCTTTTATGGTGCGAATTAGGTAGACATGTTATGTTTTTGATGCCTCCTTAATTCACACCATAACTCCTTTATATGCATGCAAGAGATGACATCTCAACATAGTAAGGTAGCTGACTTGCATAAGCAAGTCGGCCTTTAATAATTAATGTTTATTCAGCCGCAGACCTTAATTCAAGCAGGTCGGTCCTTATTTCAATTTCAACATTTAAGTATGCAAGTCGCCCCTCCTTATTAAATATAATATTTAATAAGCAAGTCGTCTCTCTTGCCAATATAAGTCGTCCCTCTAGGACAATATAAGAGTGTTCCTTTAGAGTTTAATACAATGATTATGAGATGTATTTATTTATTATTTATCTCAGCATATTGATCTTTCCGAAAAGGCCACAAATATCAACACATATATATGGGGAGACAAGTTCACTTCGGAAAAGGTGAAAAAAAGGGAGGAATATCAGTAAGAAGAACAGGAAACTCAGATTAGGGGATCATCTATCTTCACTCAAAGAAGTAAGATTTAATTTTTAGAATTGTTGACACAGATCAGTAAGTGGATATTCATCAGCTGACAGCAAGCTTATAACAATAAAAAGCGTATGCCAATTTTGCTTACCAAAATGTAATATCTGAAAATAATGGCAAATCTCTAGCCCAATTTTATATATAATATTGGTACATAGATGCATATATATATTAAATCAAAAATATATGTACATAGATGCATATATATATTATTATTATTGTGGACTATGGTTTTATATATATATATATATATATATTCGTAAGTCATACATAATATTTTTGAAGTAGCATATTCACATCCTATCCTGTAGTCTCTTGCTATAACCCCTTTTGAGGACGAGAGTTTATAGGCAATTCCTCGCAAGGTGGGCAAATCCCAAGAGAAGCGAAGGCATATATTTTGGAAACATTGAGGGCATAGTCCCAAGATGGGTATGAATATGTGTTTTGGAAACTTTGAGGGAATCCACTTGTAGATTGGGATCTGAGTGCCCTATGACAAGTACACCCTGTCCTCTTTAGGGTTAAGTTTGGAGAGAAGTAAGAAAGTAGGTTTGAATATGTCAATTGCCAAATATATTATGAATTATTCACTGATTCTTTAAATTCATTTGATTTAGTTGCATAGTAATGTATGTTAAATATTGAAAATTGACAGCCTCCTAATAGGGGACATTACAACACTTGAGGGTGTATTTCTAGAATTTACATCTGCTGTCCCATGTTGTACATTTGAAGGTGTGTTGAACAGCACTTACTTTTTCATCTACTTGACATTTATCATCATCATCTTGCATCTTTGTTGTGAATGTTAGTGTCTTCACGAACCTTCACATTAGCACTTTCAACAATCTTGTGTAATCTTTTGTTAAAACATCTATAAGCCCTGGGATCAAACTTCCCAAGATTGTCCTAAGAAAATTCCTTCATCAGCCCTGGGATCAAACTTCCCAAGATTGTCCTCATCCCTCTTAATATAACAAGGACTGCAAAAATTCTGAAATATTTAACTGAAGCAGTCTTATTTATTCAAAGTTCATATGGAGTTTTGTTGTGCTTTGCTCTAATCAACCCACTATTCTGATTGTAAACAGCAGTATGGACCAGTGTTCCAAGACTCAGACTCGCCTCGGATTCGACAAGGTGGATTCGGGCTCGGACTCGGACTCGGCAAATTGAAAAACCCAAGAAATTCAAAGATTTTTAAGGATTTAAATCTTTTTTCAAGCATCATTCAATCAATTAACATCAAATACACAATAATTGACATAAATAGAAGCTACTTTGCATACATAGACAAGTTTACATTGATCACATAAGTATACATGCGAAGCAAATTACTGAAGGAAATAAATTAACTGTTAAACAACTTAAACTAGTTACTAAATAACACCATTAGAAATCTGAAATATTATATTATAAATAGTGTCACTGTCAAAGACTCAAAAGTCTACAATATCATGGAGTATGAAATCCATGGAATCAAAAGTTCAAAACATATATCAAAATAAAAGGCCCTATGTTTTCCTGCATGTACGTCGAAGATAGCTCATGGAAGATTCTGCAGCCATCTTCTGTCCCTGTGTTTGAGGCTCAACCTCAGTGGCATCCTCATCATCCTCACCATCCTCACCCTCCTCATAATCATCATCATCCTCAGATCCGTCACTCTCAGCCTCAGGGTCCTCCACTGGGTCTCCTCACGCTCTAGCCTCCTCCTGTGCCATTGCTACTGCCTCTGCCTCTCGATCCACCTCATCAACCTAGTCCAAGTCTTCATCATTGAAGACAGGATCATCAATCTCAGTGTTCCACTCTGCTAGTGGATCAACCTCCTCTAAGATGTGTCAGTGCCCAATATCTGTCTATGACGAAGGCGAAGGTTATAATGCACAAACACAAGATCATTCAACCTTTTCACTGCCAATCTATTGTGCTTCTTCGAGTGTGTATGCTCGAACATACTCCAATTGCGTTCGCATCCTGAAGCACTACATGGTTGGCTCAAGATACGAATTGCAATCTTCTGTAAATTTGGCACTAAATTACCAAACATCTGCCACCATGCATCTGAAACAAGAGATTTTAAAAATCAATTCTATAACTTTGACTTTATCAATGTAAAATGGTAATAGAATTAGAAATTAGAATTTTAATTTTAGAATCATAGATTTTTACTTGGCATCAATAGTGTCCGATTTTTCTCGCATAATTCTCGTGAGAAAAAGTCTCCTTGTGCAGTCCTAAACATTTCTATCTCACGGACTACACATGTTCCAATTGATTCATCTAGTGACATTCTCTCTACAACATCATAAAGCCCACTCCACACCTCATTATCTAACTTAAAACTTGGGCTGAATTGGTATGCTGGATTAAGGAAGTGGGCAGCTGCATGTATAGGCCTATGAAGTAGATTATGCCATCGTTGATCAATGACAGTCCATATGGGACCATATTTATCCCGATTCCCTGCAAATTTTTTTCTAATGGCCTCTTTCACCCTATCCATGCCCTCATAGATATATCTCATTGCGGGCTTCTCCCCATCAACAATTCGTAGGAGAACAATAAGAGGCTCTATGAACTGCAACCATTGTGAAAGTAGAAAGTTAGAAATATTAAGCTTTAAGCTTTACTTTAAAAAATGAACAATGAACATAAAGTTAAACAAGTGTGAACAAAAATGATGAAATAAAATGGAAATGATGACAAAAAAGAAAATTACCTCCACCATATCCTTGACCGGTTGCCAAAAGCCACTCTCATCAAAAATAGAATTAGCTGTCTCTATCCCCGCATTGCTCTTTGCATATGATGATGAAATCCACTCCTTACTTACAAACATGCGTCTCAAAGCGCCCTTGGATTTAAGCAAAGATTGCAATGTGATAAAATTTGTTGCAAAGCGGGTGACCCTTGGACGAATCGACTCTTTTTGTTTTGTGAACTGCCTCATAAGGTTAAGGACCCAAGTATGATTATAGATGAATTTACAAATATTCCTTCCTTGCTCTACACATATTTTTATCCATGGAAGTTTGCCAAGATCCTCTAACATGAGGTCAATGCAATGAGCAACACAAGGGGTCCAAAACAAGTGGGGGTGCCTCTCCATAAGAAGTTTACTTGCAACAACATAATTTGCTGCATTATCTGTGACTATTTGAACCACATTCTCCTCACCCACCTCCTTCAACACGTCCTCAATCACCCCACAAAGATACTCAACATTTTTTGTTTTCCTTGAAGCATCAATTGATTTCAAAAACACTGTGGCACCTGAGAAAAAAAAAGCAATTTAGTACAATCATAATTTAAATTTTAAATCAACTAATCACTAAATCACTAGTTTACTACTAGTAAGTAGTAGTACTAGTAATAACAAGTAATTACAAGCTCTACAATTACTTGATGAAGAGACAAGAAAATTAAGCAGTGTTCTATTTCTTCTGTCGGTCCAACCATTAGTCATGATTGTGCAACCCTTCCTCCATATTCACGCTGCTCCTCAATTGCAACTTTTACATCATCCACCTTTTGGGTCAAAATAGGACCTTTTAGCTCCTCATGAGTAGGGGCTTTGAACCCCGGACCACAAACAGTGACAGCATCTATTGCAATTTGCCAATAAGGAGACCTAAAACAAATTAAAAAAACACAATAAGTATACTAGTAAGTTTTACTTTCAAGTTTCAAAATTAATATAATGAATATGGCATATTCTTGAGTCTTAAAAGTTAAAAGCAAGAAAACTAAGACATAGAAAGTAAAATAATAAGTTACCTTGCTGTATTGAATGAAATGTTGTTGTAGAAAAACAAATCTCCAAGTGCCATCTTGGCAGCCTCATGTTTGTCCTTATTCCAAGCCATGCTCTCAAGCGATGGTTGGGCACCCGGAGTCGTGCGTGGAACAAACATGGAATCTAGTTTGGATTTCTTCTTATGAATCCGAGGCCCAATGGTCATACTTGCACTTGCAGTACTACTACTAGATGGAGGTAATGGGGAACGGAAACTTGAAGAGCTCTCTCCACCTAAGCTTGCCATTTTTTGATGTTGCTTCTTTTTTAATTCTTTTTTCTCCTCATGGGCCTCTATATGAGCTTGCATTTCACGTACAATCTCCGGTGATGCTTTTAGGCATGCTTTAGCATCATGCCCTGATATATGTGCAAGGTGGTATTTCAACCTATTAATACCTCCTCCATTATAAGTAACAAGACACTTCCAACATGTTACTACTCCTTTTTTTGGGCCCAGGATTGCATATTTCCAAGCCTTATCCCTTGCTACACGAATAGGGTCTGCATTTGGGTTAACTGAAGGCCTAGATGAACTACCCTCATGCTGAGACATTATGTTGTTGCTACAATATATCATAAATAAAAAAAATAAGCATCTACAATAATAAAAATCAAAGACTATGGCCTCTTACTTATCAAGTTATGTAGGAAATCTAAGATTTTAAGGACAAACAAATGTAAACACAATGAAAATATGAAGTTTGAATGTAAAAAATTCATAAAACAACAAAAAAAAGCAACTTACCTCTTCAAAATTGCTCCCAAAATGAAGAAATGCAGCTCAAATTTATAGAGGCCTCCTCCAAATGCTTCGTTCAGCTCCTTGCAATGTGTGCAAACAAGCTAGAAACTATCACAAGCAATCAACAATCAACAAATGAGAGCCAATCGATTTGGTGATTTTTTGTCTAAAACCCCTATATTCTTCTCCCAACCCTTTTTCCTCTCTTCCTAGCCTTTCAAAATGATAGAATGACCTTTTTAGGTGGAATAGAACACATATGAGCAAAAAAAAATCATTAAAACCTTTTAATTTTTTACCTTTTTGTATTTTTTAACGTGGCTGGACGTGAAGAGTCCAGGCCATGGGAGTTTGCAAGTCCGGCCGAGTCCAAGGACTTGGCGAGTCTCAGCCAGCCTCGGTGAGCCTGGCTCGACTCGGGACTTGCAGAGTCTCGGAACGTTGGTATGGACAGCCTCTCTCCAAAAGGAATCATTCATCTTAGACTCATTCAACATACTACGAGCCATTTCTTGGACATATATTTTCTTCCTTTCAACAACACCATTTTGTTGTGGTGTCCTTTCAACTGAGTATTGTCTTTTTATACTATGTTTTTTGCAGAAATTTACAAACTCATTTGATGTAAATTGTCGGAACATAAGCATTTAATTTAAAGACCCCTCATTCTTCACTAACGCTTTGAAAGCCTTAAACTTCTCAAGTGCTTCTAGTTTTTCCTTAAAAATGTAACCCAAGTCATTCTTGACAAATGATCAATTAAAATAATAAAATAGTTCTCTCTTTGCACACTCTTAGTTCTTGTAGGCCCTCATAAATCAGTGTGAATCGACTCTTCCTAGTTTGCTATCCCAATTGACATTCTTTGTAAACAATGTCTGAAGGTTTAGTGAGTTTGGGCATGTCTCTAACAACTTCCTTTCTACTGATTTGAACAAGACTATCAAAGTTCATGTGTGCCATCCTCGCCATAGCCATCCTTCATCTACTTGACTCAAACGACACTTTTCTCTTTTGATATCATTAGGAATGTACAGATTGTTAGCAGCCCTATGCGCATCAGCATTATGTTTACCATTTGTACTTATATCTCATCAATCTGAATTGAAAACTATAGCATGTCCTTGATCACACATTTGACTCACACTTTGTAGATTATGTTTCAGACCTTCTACCTATATAACATTCTCAACTTTGGTCTCACCATCATCCTAAATAAGTGTACCTTTACCTTTGACTTTTGCAGATGCATTATCACCACATCTTACTGTACCTCGATTAGTCCTTTTGAGAGTGAAAAACTTGCTCTTGTCTCCAGTCATATGTCTAAAACAGCCACTTTCAATATACCATTTGTGTTTTTTATTTTTGTGCATGAAGGGCTGTTTGCACAATCAAGGATTCAACTAAAACTTCTTTCTCCTTCTTCCTCCAAACCGTAGCAACCTCTTTTGCTTTGTCCTGTTTCTCAACCTTGTTCTACTTAGAGAAATCTATCATACCATTTCTACAAATTTTTGCAGTGTGACCAAGGTTATTACATTTATAACATTTAACATTGTAGTTCCTTGAAGGAGCAAAAGAGTTCTTACTCATAAGTTTGAAATCATTTTTTGCAAACACTCTACAGTTGACTGCCTTGTGTCCAAAATAATTGCAAGAGAAACAATAACCATAAAAGAAAGAATTGTTATACCTCGTCATAAGTGATTGCCTTGAGATAGGAGGTCTTTTGAAAGCATCATTCTTGATTTTTGATGGTGAATCCTTTGTGCTATCAACATTGGATTTTCTGCTGTTATTCTTTTGTAGACTTGGAAGTTTGACCTTCTTCAAGACCAACTCCTCCTTGTTGAATTATAGCTTCGATCTGATTGACTTATATAATTGAATAAATTATATTTATCAGACTCGATAAACTAGTCGACTATATATATATATATATATATAATTATTATCATGGTTATTAATATATATAATAGTTGACTGCATATTCCGTATTGAATTGGGCATTATCAAATAACTGTTATATACATTGGAATAGACTTAGTCGATATCGATACTGTGTAACAGCAGTGTTACGATAACTAGTATCCGATAGTTATCGTAACACATACAATATATTATGTGTTACGATAACTATCGGATGATAGTTATTTGTAACACTGCATTGTTAACCAAATATATTGCAAGTTTAAAATACGTTTATTATCGTACGTAATCTGCAGTATCGAAAGGGCATGTATATGTAAAGACATGGCTAAGCCATGTAGAGTCATGACTCCTCATAATATATATAATGCCTTTTGTATGTGCTGAGGAAAGATAATCAATTACAATGTGCATTTCTTCTCCTCAACAGCATACCAATATATAATTCAATAAATATATCTATACTTACACAGACATTTAGATATTACGAACAACACAATAAAGAGCATCAGATTTTCTCTATATAAGATCTAATATTCCTAACATGGTATCAGAGCCTTACTAGAGAAAAATCATTCAAACTAATTCTGAATTCTATCAAGATCCATTATAAACAAAAGGGAAATTATAATGGCCAGCAGTATTAAAGTAGAAGACAGACTTGAAGGTGCTTCAAACTTCTTCTCATGGAAAATACGAATACTTACATTGGTCCAAGAACTTGAATTAGATCCCTATGTTGAGGAAGATAAAAAGATGCCGGAAGATGAACCGGATAAATCAACTTGGAAAAGGTGTAACAATAAAGCAAAGGAGATCATAATTGATGCTGTTAAAGATCATATCCTTCCCTCCATAGCAAGGCTTAAAACCGCCTATGAAGTATTCAAAACTATTCAAGAGACATTTGAGATTAATAACACAAGTAGATTACTTACTCTCAAACAACAACTTTTGAATCTAAAAATGAACAAAGAGGAAACTATCACATCTTACTTTCTTCGAATTTTCGAATTAAGAGATCAACTATCCACTATTGCAAATTAACAGGACGCTCTTCTTTACCTAAGTTTGATCAACTCAAGAATGACTGCACTCAAGAGGAATCCCGGTTAATATCAAGAGGGATTGGGCCTACTAAAGGAAATGAGATTCAAGCCCTCAATACTCATTCAAACTTCAAAGGCAACAAAAGGAAGTTCAAACATAAGAAAGGTAACCATAACAAGAATCACAAAAACCGAGACTTCTCCAAAGTATAGTGCTATAAATGCGATAAGCTTGGACATACACATAGGTTCTGCCCAGAGAGAGAAAATTCAAGCAGCATTAGCCGAAGTCAAAGGGGCAGAAATATCTCTATTTTTCTTGGCTTTATCAAGTGAAGTAAACTCAAACAAAAACACTTGGATAATCGATAGCGGAGCATCATGGCATATAACAGGATTTAGAGATCAATTTGAAACCCTAGAGGAAGATTCCTCTGAAGAAGTTACAATTGGAGACAACTCCACTTATCTAGCAAAAGGAATTGGGACTTGCTCAATCAAATTGAAATCAGGGGTAACTCTACTATTGAAAGATGTTCTCTTTGTACCAGGCATAAAAAGGAACTTGGTTTCTATTTCAGGCCTAGCCAATCAAGGCTATCGAGTCACATTCCAAGAAAATAAAGTATTAATATGGACTAAGAACACCAATATCAAAAATGCTATTTCTATAGGGTATAGAGATGGAAGCCTATACAAATTAGGAAATAGTCACAAATTTGTTCTATGTCATGAAGTATCAAACCCTAATGAACCTTGGCACAGAAGATTAGGACACCTTGGATTCAACACCCTTCCCTCCTTAAAGAAAATCACCACAAGGATACCTAATTTAAAATCAAATCATATTAGCACTTGTAAAGGGTGTGCCTTAGGAAAAAATTAAAAAAAATCCTTTCCTTCTAGTGAACATAAAACCAAAGTTGTATTAGAACTCATTCACATTGACTTGTGTGGACCTATGTCAACCCTCTCACTAGGAGTTTTTTCATATTATGTGATTTTCATTGACGATTACTCTAGAAAAACTTGGATTTATTTTTTGAAGTTAAAAGAATCAAATAAAGTATTGCTAAAATTCAAAGAATTCAAAGCATTAGTTGAAAACCAAATTGGGAAGAAAATAAAAACCCTAAGATCAGACAACAGAGGTGAATATATCTTTGAAAACTTTAAAAATTTTTGCATTTCTATTGGGATTAAGAGGGAGTATACTGTACCTTATAATCCTCAACATAACAGAGTAGCAGAAAGAAAAAAATAGAACTATTATTGAAGCTGCCAAGGCTATGATGCATGACCAAAATCTTCATACCTCCTTTTGGGCCAAAGCATCTAACACTGCTGTATACATTCAAAACAGGTGTCCTCACTCGATTCTAGAAAACATCACACCTGAAGAAGCCTTTACAGGGAAGAAACCAGATATAAGTCATCTAAGAATCTTCAGATGTCCTGTATGTGTTCACATTCCTAAAGAGAAGAGAACCAAACTAGATCCCTCTGGAAAGAAAGGAATATTTGTTGGTTACAATGAAACTACTAAAGGATACATGGTATACATACCAGGACAGAAATCCATTGACATTAGCAGAGATATCAAATTTGAAGAAGATATTGCTCTAAAATTCTCTACACTCACAGGAGAAGGAGCTAATGAGAACCAGAGGGAGAATACTATAGAATATGATGAAATTGAGAATCAGAGGGAGAATACCTTCCTAGATGATGAGAACATGATAGAAAACCATGAACTTCCCTCATCTAATCTGGAAGATGTTGAAATTTCTAACAATAAGAAAAGACCATTATGGGCAAGAAAAATGATTGAGAAAAATAATGTTGAACTAGATGAAATATTTAAAGAGAGTAAAAGAACAAGAAATCAAAAGTGCTATTTTGCATTTATGGCAGAACTTACAAAATCCGAACCATCTAATGTTAAAGAAGCCCTAGCATGTCAAGCCTGGAAAGATGCAATGATCGAGGAATACCAATCTATTGTAAAAAATGATGTGTGGGAAGTAGTGCCTAGACCTAAAGGGAAAATAGTTGTCTCCTCTAGACTACATAAAAGAGATATAGAATAGAGAGAGTGAACGTCAACAAGGGGAACACCAAATCTTAAGTGGAAAACCCTTTCGGGTAAAAAACCACGAAAACTCAATAGTTTTCATTAAACAAATGGGCACCAACCTAGATTACATAAGTGAGCACCAACGCACAAAGAGCACCAACCTTCCTTGAAGCATCAACTTCCTTCAACTGAAGCACCAACTTCAGTTTTCACACAATTTAAAATGCATTGAAACCTGAAATAGTTCTTGACCACTTGTAACTAACATGTTGAAAAAGACCACAAGATTATGCTCAACACACATCATACATGCTTGACGTCATGAACTCTAGCCAAGGAAGGAACAACTTAAGCATTTATCAATTACTTTAGAATTCAAACTGATTACTTTCTTAATGAAAAACGTGACACAACCGTTGCCATAAATTAGCTGCCCACTCACAATCAATGAAGGAATCTATAGCCGCTAGTCGCGCTACTCACAATCTCTAAAATCATCACACAAAAAAAGATAAATAAATTAATGAAATGGTTCCAAATAAAACCACCACGCATCAAATTGTGATGTTGTTAGATTACCTCTAGCTGCCATTCACCAAAAACCGTCGCACCAAAAAAAGAATTAGATAAGAATATAATCATAACATATGCAATACCTCCATTTTTAGGGTTAAGACAGAAATACACTTATAGCTCATAATTCTCTTGGGCTCTACTATAATGAGGATAATGGGTACTCTAATTATCCTCGTCCCTAGTCCCAAGAGCGGAAACACTGCCCTGTTGTCCTCTTGTGGTATCAACCATGCTTATGAGGTGGCATACTTGTGGAGCTTGTATGCTATCCATCTCTCCTTTTATGATTAAGGATCCCTTTCTTAGTTACTAATATTTAGTGTCTTCATGCTGTAGGTCCTGTAAAATTTTATGAACATTTATCCTCATTGATTCTTTCCGCTCAGCATTTTAAACAACATATTCCACTTTTCTTGATTTTCTGCCTCTTTCTAGGCTTCTTACTGGGGTAAATATGTGTCCGAGTTTGGATTGATCTTCATTTCTCTTCATTATTTTGATTTTGTGGGCGTTGTTGCCGTTCTACATTGAGCGCTCCTTGGTATGTATCTTGGTACCATCTTTAGGATCTTCATAAATACCTTATGTAATCCATTTGCAGATTATTGCTGCTGTTGGCATCCTCCTATCTCCTAATATTTTTAGCCATTTTTTTTTCTGAAGTAACTTAGTAAATTTAGCTATAAATAGATTTGATGTGAACAAAGTTTTAGTGGATTATTAGTAGTAAATTGCTTAAAAATAAATATACAATGACACTTTGCTTGAAAGTTCCTCATGAAAGACAACGTCTACATCAAAAAATTCCCTGCACTAAATACCATGCTTGAAACTTGAGATTGAGCTAGATAAAAAATGTATAATTGTCTCTCTTGTGCATACAAAATATTTCTGATGCAGACATAAAACTCCTTCCAGCTTTACACAGAAATTAAAATGCTTATACACATTCTTTGTTTTGAAGTTGAGTTCATTAAAATGTAATGAATGTATAGGATATGCAATTAGAATTTGGTTACGTGAGGGTTGAATGTTTTTAAAAAAATATTTTTTGAAGTGTTAATTTGGGCTTTTTTTGCTTGCTGTTCATTTGAGGAAAGGTTAAAGGTAAAATTGAGAGTGTTGAAGTTCAGCAGAACACTTGCTTCCAAATGAACCAAACTTAAATATGAAGAGGCCATAAAAAATGCATTTGTTGACAGAACTTTTCAAGTGTGTTATTGTAAGATGTTCATTGCACGTGTATAATTGCATGCAATGGGAAATCAATGGATGCAATTTTGTATTGGTATAATCATGGAATGTCCATGACAAGACTTTTTTAATGGTACACCTTCATCGATTGGTCTTGTATTCATAGCATTTTGAGTGTGAGTAGTTTGTGCTTCCTGAAATAAAATCTATTGCTAGTTAACTGCTTTTGTTGGAAATTTAAATCTTCTGTTGGCACAAAAGGTTGAGTCTTCTCTACATAAATTTTTGGTGGGGGTCTCTTTAAAGCAATAGTAACTGTTGCTCATATAATCTGAATCTGATGTTTGGAGGGAAATATTAGAATTCGGTATTTCTTTTATGATTAGTCATCCATTTGACATTTCTTGCTTGTTAGGAACACACATGAATGGTAAGAAATGTCCCCTTGCTTTTCTCATTTGGTAGGGCCTCACATCCTGTGGTTGAGGAATGTAGCCCAACTTCAGACATTTTCCTATTTTCTGTTACAAGTTTTAGTGTCAGCTGGGTGATTTGTCAGCACCCCATGAGTTGTCCTGGTAATGGCTGTCATTTGTCTTCCATTGTAGATTCTTATTTTGTGAATGTTCAAGTAGATCTCTATATATTAATTGTCTTCTGCCGAATCATAGTAAAATCATCTTGTTAGTTTAGCAATGAATATATTTTTTGTTCAAAACTAAAATTCACGAAGAAAATTCATTTGAAATCTGACAATTATTGTTCATAATTAATTATAATGATATTATTCTTCGCAAGTGCATGATAAATGTCTCCTGCAATTATCTTTATAAGTATTGTGGCTTGTGAAGATTTGTTATATCAGTTAACTTCTTTCCATGATATTTTAGTTATGGTACTGTACTTGCAATGTTTTGTTCAGGGTTTTAGTAGGGACTGGACGAGCTTGCTTTGAAACTCTAAGGCCATTGGCATATAGTCTTCTTGCAGAGCTAATTCATCATGTTCGGTTGGATCTTTCACTTTCTCAGGTTTTCTTCTTTTCCTTATTTTTAGTATTCGAGAAATTTCCACTTTTCTAAAGTATACTTTAGAGTTGTGCGATATATCTATGTATCAAAGTGATTTTGCTCCCATCTCCCTATTCACATGATATCTTTGTTATAAAAAATATATTTCATAGCATTTACTGCCGATGATCATAAAATTCTATAAAAAAATTTCTTGTGCCATTTTCAATTACACCTTCCATGCTCATCTTGAAAATCTCAAATCTAGGCTTTTGGAGGATTGAAAACAAGATGTATATTTATATTTATCAAGCTATAATGGGTTATATGCTTACATTAGAATCTTAGATGATTGTAAAGTTTAGGGTAGTTGTGAAGGTCATTACCAAGTGGGACATCAATTTGGTGTATCAAAGTGATTTTTCTCCCCATCCCCTTTTTGTTTGTTATGTTTGTTATAAAAATTACATTTTATAGGATTGACTGTTGACGATCATAATATAAAAAAAATAAATTTTTTTGTGCAGTTTTTAATTATATATTCCATGTCCATCTTAAAAACCTCAAATCTAGACTTTTTGGAGGATCAAAAATAATATTTAAGTTTTATGCTTTTTATAATATAATTGGATTTATGCTTACATTAGATGATTGTAAAGTTTAGGGTAGTTTTGAAGGTCATTACCAAGTAGGAAACTAACTTGGTGTATGGCTTCCTCCTTGTGGAAGCCCACAAGGGTCTTCTTTGTCACATTGCCTTATATATTGTTAAAAAAAGAATAGGACCCCCCTTCTTAAAGACTCAAACCTTGACGAACCTTTGATAATTGTCTCATATTTTCTAGTGAAGTGATGTTATTCTTGTTTTGTTAATGAGAAATTATTTAATTGTGTTGACGTGCTGGCTGGTTATGCCATCTCTGATTTTTAAATGAGAGATGTTAAACTATTTTGGATGCTTGGGTTACCTCTTGTACGGTCCAGAGGTTGGAACATGATCCATAGGTGCACCCATAAGCTAGTCTTTGTTATTTTGCATTTAACATTTTATTTCATCTTCTTGTTCCCATAACAAAAATGGTGATATAAACTATGTAAGCAGAGGTATTATATTTATATGTCTTGAAAGAAATCAACACTTAATAATACCAACTTTATATTGAATATATGAGAGTCATACTTGGAGTATTCCAATGTTTCATTTCTGTTTGTGAAGATTAATTTGAGCTTTGATTTGAAGGTTTGTTCTGTTGACTTGATGGCCGGGAATTTTTTCTGTTCTCACTTTGGTTTGGATCTTCATTATTCATTGTCTGTGAATATGTTCATGTATTGTCCAGTCAAAAATCTAGGATAATTAGCATGCAGGATCTCCAGGATATTCAACTGTGTTAAGTTTTACATCATGATCTATTAATGGACTTGAATTCTTGGCACTTTGCTTGCTTCCATTTGATGGCCCATGAATGAATTGAATAACAAAGTTTGTGTGCAACATCTTGGCTACCTTTCTGTCTCTTCGGAAAACAGCTGGAGCACTACACATTATCGTCAATATTTAAGCAGAATCTAGTGGCCATTAATCAATGGGAATAAAGCATTGTTGCAGTTGTGGGAAAACATCAAGAGGCTGCAGAAGACATTTTGGATATTTTTTTTCACAAAAGAAGTGCTGCAGGCTTGCAAGTTGCTGGAGAAATCCACACAGGAGAGTGACAGGAACATTTATAGTATATAGAATCTTCTAGTAGATACATGGTAATACGTTAACTGTGGAGATGGTATTTCACTTTCAGTGTAGCAGTTTTACCTTTTTAGTAGTTATTTTGAATTAAATATTATTTCTGGATTCAATTGTGTTGGAGTTTTTCGCATCAACATTTCAGATTGCACTTTATGATCAATCATTTTTTCCCTCCAACTCTCTTTTATCCTGATGATGGATGACAGTGATTCAAAATTTTGAAGCAAAAAACTCCAATACAATCAACTCCAGAAACAATGTTCAACAGCAATATGGATTGTGGAAACTTGATATCATGGAGTTATTTTGAATGTTTTAAGTTTCTAATCACAGATAATAATATTTGTGGATTACGAGATTTTTGAGAGCAATTAATGAAAATGTAACAAGACTTTTTAAGAATATATTATTTTCAGTGGCGATCAAATAATTTTTCTTTTATGCAGTTCACATCTTATTGTGTGCTTTGGAGCAGGACACTTTATTTCAATGCTTTTTAAGCTTCATGTTATATCTTTAACTATTACTTGTCAGTTATTTTTCTGGCTACTGAATATTTCAATGTGCTTTTTATTCCCTTCTATTATATTTAATGTAACTTCATTTGCAAAAAGTTGTCATTGTTTTATAATATGTATGATACTATGGAGTAGCTGACTTGTAACATGCATGACCCTAAGGTTATTCATATTGGGTCTAATCATTAGAATTTCCTTATTTCATTGTAAAGAAAGAAGTATGTAGCTTTCTTTTTGATTCATCATATGGTTGATTCAATGACTCTGTTTTAGTTATCCTCTGCACTTTCCAAAAAGCCATGTGGATCATGTTATTTCCTTACTTCTCTTGGCTGTTATATGCAAACTTAAGTCTTTGTCTGGTTTTGAGCTAACACGTCTTTTGCTTGTTTCAGCTCTCTCAGATTATATACTTGTTTTCAAGAAACATGCATGATTCATCTCTCCCACTTAGTGTGCAGACTACTTGTGCACGATTGATGCTTAATTTGGTATTGACTTACACTCCAGTCAATTGTATTGGATTTTCACAGTAGTAGTACTTTTGAAGAGGTCCCTTTGTAATGTTAAAATATGTCTGTATCTAAAACAAAGAAGAGTATTTTTAAGGTCATTTTAGTTAAAAATCACAATTATTATTAAGCTGTTATGAACAAATGCACTGCAGGTTGAACCTATTTTTAGCAGAGGTGTTGATCCTGCCAGCAAGGAAGAAGGACGCGCCTTACTGGTATGATTGTTAATTCAAAGCTTACAATTTGTAGAACATTGGTCATTATTGAAGCGTTTTCTTATGATATGCTTGATTTCGTCTTTTTTAATTCATTTCTTCTTTATATGTTTCCGACTGTGAACTAGTCCACTATTTATGAATATCAACTAATCCTTAGTTCTGTAACTGTGTATAAATGAGCATTGGATATATTCTAATTCCCACTTTGTTCAAATTCGTGAAATAGGGGCGTATATTGGATGCATTTGTGAGCAAGTTTGGTACAATCAAACACACTATTCCTCAGGTATATTCTGGTTATAATAGTGCATGAGGCAGGGTATATGGCTAATTCTTCAGGGAAATATAATAACAATACTCTATGCAATGTAATGTAGCAACAATGTTCAATATTTTACATGTTACAAAATAATCAAACAGTTATTTGAAAACAGGTATATCCATCCAGATTTAAGGGATAGAATTAGAGAATCATTTTTATAAATGGTTGACTGGTTGACAGTCGTAATAAAATGTGTTTTTCAGATTCTAGCTAGCTTCTAAATTTCAAGGATGAAGCTGGGAAGTTAAACCCCTTTAAAATTGACAGATTGTGTCTGATTTGTTTTCACATTAATAACAAATTCTAGCAGGATTTGTAAAAGTTGAATACTGAAGGGAAACATATCTTATAGTTATTTGTAGGGTATGTCTTTAGAATGCTACTAATGGTAAGCTTTTGGATATCTTCATTTTTGCTGCAAAATTGTCATATCATGAAGTGTGTTCTACAATATATCTTCATAGCTACTTTTTCTTACTATTAGACAACTTTGAGTTTGTGAATGATATTTTCTTATTAGAAAAAGATTAAAGTTATTGCCATTAGAACTGGAAATATTTCTTAGTAAATACAATCATCCTTGTATAGGTTTGGGGTCTTACAGTTTGAAACCAAATACACAAAAGCGTGCAGGGGGCCTTGAAAAGATGTGACAAAATGTTCAATTTTCTCTTTGACCTCTATGACTTCTTTCCGAGGGGAAGAACTCTTGACCATCCTAGGGTTCAAGTGTACTGGTCATCTTCATTTAGGCCCGTTAAGCCGAAGATAATTTATAAGAGATTCCATTCTTGTTTTCTCTTTTGCTGTGTTGCTCAGATTAAGTTTCGTCCAGGTCTTTGTTCTTTTCCATAACTGAGTGCTCTCACCAACTTTTCAGTTATTAGTATTGTTTTTTGTTTCCAAAAACTAATCTTTTTATTTTGTTGAAAGTTTTATCTCAAGGCAGGAGGTCTGATTTGTTTTGTTTTGCTAATCACCAAATTATTACTTCTTGACTCCTTTCTTTAACTTTAATCTATTCAAACACATCTGATTATTTTCCTGAATTCTGAGTTGATGGAGGAGATCCAGTGTCTGGAGTTTATGATATAATTTGCATAAAAATGCAATGTGTTGCCACGTGCTCATAACATTTACTGGAATGATATTAGAATAATACCTTTGCACAGGTTAGTTGGTAAGCTATTGGTGCCAAATCCTCCTTAGGAGACCTGTACTCAAGCCATTTCAATCTAGCACAAGAGAAGATGTTCCAAAGGTTAAAAACTACTGAAATAAGCTCTCCCTGGGTACTACCAGCAGAATTTGTGTACAACAAATGCAGGATATTGATTAGCTTTACATACAAGGTTGTTATAGGGAGGATCTGCTAAAAGCCTAAAACTAATTAACACTGGATGGTTGTTAATAGGTGCCATGGAGGGTCACATTATTACCTTGTGTACTCTGTACATTAATGCCATGAGATTTCCACAATCCATGAAGTTTAGTTGCTTGTGTTTCTGGATTTGATTGTGTATGTAAGTTTTTGCATCAACGTTTCGGATCACACTCTGTGATTCATCCTGATGATGGATCATGGAGTGTGATCTGAAACATTGATGCAAAAACTTACATACACAATCAAATCCAGAAACACATGCAACTATACTCTATACATGTTTTGCACTTGCATTGATGTGTATGCTATGCAAGTATCCTCCAAGTTGTATCTGAGCCCATTTGGTATATTCAGCATGTGTTCATTTCTTGCCTTTGCTATTGATTGGAAAAGAATAAAATATTTTTGGAGGGGTTCTGTAACAGCACACAATTTATCAAAATAATAACTTCTATCCAGCATTTGCAGTCACCGTACTCATTAGGGTTTATATTGTTATCTATTTGGCGTGGATGCTCGCAAAATATTAACTACGCACCCTTAAGATGTGCCCCCTGCCTAAAATAATTTTGTCCCCTGTTGGGTGGATATTTTGCAACTGACAGTTTTGGGAAAAAATCCAGTCACAAAATAGGTATACCAGCCACAGCGTATGAGACAATGTCTCTCCTACCTTAAAGGGAAGGCTCCCCCTTCTCATCGTTCCTTTGATCAACTCAAGGTAAGCAAGAAGTTAAGAGATTATCAAATAGGGTGTTACAAATATTCCTTCATCTTATCTTTCAAGAAGGAATCCACTTACCCGAAGAACGAGTAATGGGCAATAGCTTTTATCTCTAAACTACATTTCTATCTAAAAGATGGAAACAATGATATCGATAAACCAACACCAACTCATAGGCTGATTGAAAAGCGTACTGGCTTGGCTCTAAGACCTATTTATCTATTCTATAAGAAATACCTCTACCATTGGGGCACACAGACTTCCAGAAGTAGAGATTTTCTAACTATTCTAACAAAGTGCATGAAAATAAGATGGTAATATAACCTACAGTCACAACTTCTAGTTTTATATTACCACAATCGCTCCTAGTCATAGCTTCGGCTCTGATTGTTTCTGATTTTCAATTTTCTCTTAACAAAACACAAGAATCATATAAATATAAAGATAGTAAAACCAAATTGCAGCCACAACTTCCAATTTGATTCATCACAATTGCACTCAGTCACAGCTTCAGCTCCAATTGTTTCTTTCTATTTATTTTTCTTCAAAATAGTACTACACAATCACAGTTATGCTTGCACAAATTTGGCAGAGCTTTCTTGCATAAAATAAAGATGGTTTTTAAAATGAGAGAGGCATTTCTTTTATAGGAAAAGAAATAAGAAAAAGGAGGAAAAAGAGGGAGCAACTCAACCACTTTGACCCGGTAAAACTAGGTGAGAAGAATTATTGGATTACATGTCATAAGGACATGTAATCGAATTACATGTAATTGCATTGCATGCAATTCATCTTCTCCAATCTACAAAGCATGAAAACTAAAACAAAAAGATGAAGAAAGGAGAATTAATCCTTGAAATTATCAAGGAAAGCCTTATATTTGGCAATACAATCATGAATAAGAGAAAGATTTGAAATCTTCAGTCTCTGAAATGGCTTCAATTCTGATTGCACCTGTACTTGCTGATTTCACGACCTTGTAATCATCTGCAAGAGAATCCCTTAAGTGTTTTGCCACAAATTTATATGCAGCAAATTTGTCCATTGTCTGGGCTCCAAATTCTTCAGAATCCAAATCAGCATTAACTCTATCAGTATACGTTGTGGTCATTTCTTCTTCAGTGAAGAGATTATCATCTTGGGCAATAACTTCACATCCTAATTGCTTGAGATTATTGGTGATATCCTCTTCCACTGCCTAACAACTCTCTAACTCATGTAGCTTTTTCAAAAGCTTTTCCATTCCCTGAACTTTGTAGTCCATGAGTCACTGATTTCGGTAGAACATGTTCATGGATGGAATGATGTCATATGAGATAAAAATATCTAAATCATTGTTAGCCATTTGCTCCCAGGTGCCTAGGTTTTCTCTTAGGTTATTGATGTCTTGGCTGAAGGAAGCAATCATGTCATGGAGTCTTTCCTCAACCTCTCTAATACGCTCAAGGACTTTGTGCGCATTTTTGATTGATTGAACTCCTTCTGAGACAACTTCTTCAAACCAAGTCTTTACTGCTTCTGCTCTCCTATTCACCTGAGCCATTTGTGATGAAATGGTGACAGATTGAGATGCTTGTTGACGAATAATCTCATGAAGATGAGCATTCTCCTATTAAAACAAGTTCTTCTTTTCCTAGAGTTCATGATTTCTTTTAGACACATTTGAGAGTGCATCTTGAGCATCTTGTAGACATCCCAGCCGTGATTGTTTACCAAGTTCTACCTTGGTGAACTTGTAACGGAGCAAGTAAGTTCTTCAGCTGGTTTGTCTACCAAGGGTTCTGCAATCTCAGCATATTTGGTTTTCTCATAATCAACAATGATTCTTGAGACAACCTTGGCCTTTAAGCTCTTAGATTTACCTTTCCTGGTAGAGAAATTGTCATGTCCCCAAAATAAAGGTTAATTATTTTGCTAATAAAGGGAGTTAATTATTTAATATTAATTAAATGGTCAAATTAATATTAACTAATTATGAGTTGTTTTGTTCAAATAAAACTAGTGTTATTCTAACACTATGTTATGTTGTTGAATAAGGTAGTTTTCCCTTACGGGAATACTACAACCAATTTTGGTGACAATAAAAGGTGGTCTCGTGGAAGGACTAGACATGCTTGAATATTTTAGAAATTGGTCACGAAGTGAAGAGACAGTTTATTCCTTTCATTAGATTGCTATCTGGCGTAATGGAGTTAGTAGTGGAAAATAGAAGGTGATGATTTGAGGACATATTTCGAACTGCAGAAGTAACATATTGGAGATAATCATTCCTTTCGTCAGAGCACAATTCCTTGGCCTAGTGGTTTGAGGTCCCGTGCTTAACACTTGCGCATCGATATGTTATCATTGCATTGAATAAAGGCAGACGACAGAGTTGGAGACACTACTTCCGGAGAAGACTGGCGACAAGATTATACAAGGAGATTGATGCCGGTGACTCGCGACAATCATCCATGTCAATCCCAGCAGAAGACAAACGGACTTGGTTGTATATGGCAAGTCCTCCTTAGCAAACAACAAAGAATGTATCGTATTTGGTTTGGCAAAAGGGACACGGGTCGTTAATTTGTTTTGTTTGCTCCGACCACGTGAGACGGGTCATAAGAAAGAAAGAGGTTATATTGAACCCAAACCTGAGGAATAGCAATTGACTCCCCAATACATAAAGAATCTGGCAGAAGACACAGAGGCTTCGATTGTACTGGAGTTATACTTCAACTGTAGATGGTATTCTTTAATTCTGGAATAAGAATGGATTTTTACGTGAACATATACATAAAATTTTAGTTGTATCGAATCAGTTTGGAATTGTATCAAATAAATATCTGGATTGTCATTGAAATAATCGAAGTCATAATTTGCCATTATAATATTACTCCTAATAGCTCTGAGAATAGCTCCTAGAAACTTGGGAATTTTACAGGGGTATCAGAGCTCTCTTTCTTGCCAGCTTGTAGGGTGTTTAAGATCTTGTATTGTCAAAAATGTTCGGCTGAATATGCAATCAGACCATTATAACTTCCTGAATACCAGAGAACGACAAAATTGAAATCCAACCAGTCAATCTAGTTCAACCCCACAATTTGAAATTGAGGAAAGTCATGCTGAGATAGAAGAGGAAATAATTTTTGAACAAGAAAATAACATGGGGGAACCAGAAAATAATAAGGATTTAATTGCTGCATTGATGAGAAGTCAACAGGACATGCAAAATAATATAAATATGATGACCAATCTGATGACTCAATTCATGGCCCAAAATCTAAATCTAAATCAAAATGAAGGTGGTAGGGATGAACGTTCAGTAAATAATAATCAGCCTGAAAGAACAGCAACAACCAGATCTTACATGCCAAATTTTACTCCTAGAATTTTGCAACAAGAACATGAACCTACTACTAGAGAAGTACAAGATGAAATTTTGAATGATTGGGAATCAGCTGGGGCAGAATTCATATCTCACATGTCATTTAGGGAGTACATGGATGTCAGGATGAAACACAGGCCTCATAGGGGCCGAAATTACAATAGTGAATTACAGAGGAAAATAGGGAAGATGTCCATACCTTATTTTGATGGCACAAGCAAAACAACTGCCAGGGCTTGGGTTCAAAAGCTAGACACATATTTCCAGTTAAACCCTATGATGGAGGATGAAGCTATTAAATATGCAACATTACATCTAGATGGAGTAGCACATGAATGGTGGCAACATGGGCAGGTCACATTGGGTCATAATCAGGTAGATACATATCTTGAATTCATTGAACACCTCATTGATAAGTTTGATTCTAAAGATCCTGAATTACATTTAAAGGAATTAACACAACTGAAACAAACAAGGGTAGTTGAACAATTAATAACAAAATCTGAAAAGTTGGCTGTGCTTGTCACTGAAATCTCTGAGAGACACAAAATTGTTATTTTTATTGATGGGCTTTCTGATCCTTTGAAAGGTTGGGTGAAGTCTTTAAACCTTACTACACTACAAATGGCTATTAAGAAGGCTAGAGATTTAGAACCTTCCTCAAAAGGCAAAATTTGGAATAAAGGTCCTCTACCAAAATCGGATAAAGACAAACAACCCTTCAACAAAGATATGTTTCCAAAACCCAGATTCGACATGGAAGAAAGGGATGAACTCAGGAGATGCAAATTGTGTTTCAGTTGTAAGGAGTCATGGCAACCAGGTCATAGGTGTTTGGGTAAAGGGAAAATACATTACATTGAAGTAACATTAGATACCGAAGACGAGGAAAACGTAGATCCAAATTTGGAATGTTCCCAAAAAGTTTCTGATCCAGATCAGGCAAATAAATAGGAAGGAGATATAATTGTGTCCATAACCGGAATGCCACATTACAACATTTTCAGAGTAAGAGGGGTATTACAAGGTCAGCGCGTGATTGTTATGCTTGATAGTGGATCTACCCATAATTTCATCGATAGTGCTCTTGTAAACGAGGCTTACATGTAGTTAAACATGAAGGGTTTGATGTTAAAGTCGCAGGTGGTACTAATTTAGTAAGTACACATAAGTCCACAACTCAGTATTGTTTTGGGTAATTATACAGTAACGGATGATTTTATGTGATTGATTTGGTGGATACTAACATTTTTTTAGGAATTCAGTGGTTGGAAACTTTGGATAAATATTCTCAGAGTTTCAAATGCATGGAATTTTCTTTCAAGGTTGATGGACAAAAGGTGATACTCAGGGGAATGTCGAATGGTGGGCCCAAGATTGTTACTGCTAAAAGGATGGAGGCTATTTTTCGTCATGGTGAGGCTGCTTGGTCAGCACAATGTTTGATTTCTACAAAGGTAACAGGTTTTGAACCAAAGCACTATTCAGATGAGTTGTTGCAAGTACTAGATTCACTCAAATTGGTTTTCAGTGATATGCCCCTAGGAGTACCCCCGGATAGAGGTTTCGAACATACTATTGAATTGGAGGAAGGAGCAAAGCCAGTCATCACTACGCCATATAGGTATCCTAAGGCTTTCAAAGATGAAATAGAAAAAGCTATTAAGGAGTTATTAGATATGGGACACATTAGGCCCAGTTCGAGTCCATTTGCTTCATCAGTGGTGTTGGTCAAAAAGAAAGATGGAACTCTACGCATGTGTATAGATTACCGTGCCCTCAATAAGAAGACCATAAAAAATAGGTATCCGATTCCCCGCATTGATGAATTGTTAGATGAATTACATGGTGCTATGTATTTTTCTAAAATTGATCTGAAATCAGGGTATCATCAGATTAAGTTAAGAGAATAGGATATTCATAAAATTGCTTTCCGTTGTCATTATGGTCACTATGAATTTTTGGTTATGCCTTTTGGACTAACAAATGCTTCAGCTACATTTCAATCTTGTATGAATCATATTTTTAACAAGTAGCTATGGAGACTGTTGATATTTGTAGTAGCGGTCAGATAAATAATATTGACTATATGATTATTATGAGAAACTATTTATTATATATATTCATATATATGAATATATATAATAATTGATATTACTATATACATTGATATATATGTATATATAAAGTTAGATTATAATTATTCTTATAATAACTAAATAGTTAAATTAATAAAATAATAATAATAATAATTATTAGGTAAATATTAGATAAATTAATATAATACTCAAGAGATATTATATGTATATATATATATAATCATAATTGTCACTATATTAATTACAAAATAATGAATAGACATGTACATGTCTCTTCTTGGTTCATTCTCAATATAAATGCAAGAGACTGTTGCATTTGGAAAACACATACAATGAGATAGTGCTATTACATTTGCAATGATCCTAAAACCTTAACATGGTATCAGAGCCAAGTTGCAAATGTAAGAGAGTAGTTTATTGATGGTGAATGTGTGACTGTCTCAGAAAATATAGTCTCGGTATGAGGACCATATCTCACAAATGTACCGTTGGATTTTGCTAAATTTCGAATATGTTGGTGATAAATAAATTTACAAGAATCTCAACAGAGCGATTGAAGAGAAAATTTTAGGTTCAAAAGTTATGGCCGACTATGTACGGGTCTATAAAAAAACATTCTGTAAAAGAGCGAGGTTCCTTCTTTATAAGCCTAACCACTTGAAGAGAGATCCAATCAAATTGAAGGTTTTAATAGTGTATAGAACCTTTGGATATTGAAGACAAGTCATTTGAATAATTCAAGTAATGTTCAAGAACGACGAAATCATTCTTTGAATTCGTATGATATTTTCTATATGGGCTCACCTTACAGAATGAAATACTTGAAATTTATAAAAGATAAGTATTTCATGTTTTATTAATGCACATAATTTTTGAGTTTGTAATTCATGCTATACTATTGGTTAGTAAAATATTGTATGCTTCTATCATTGGTATTTTCGGCCGACATAGTTTAGTGAGCTATTTGTAATCTCTCTCTGACATACCTTCAGGACAAAAGCACAAGATAATTACATTCAAGGGAGAAATAACTTGATGCTTGTAAATGAATTGTTGATTGAGAGGGAGTTCACTATTGAAGGTGAAACACTTCTGAGGTAATCTTGATATAATTGATTATTATACTAATGAATCATGAATGTTTTTAATGGGCCTGCCCCCTGTGTAAATCATGAGAAAGTGACGACTTCCAAATGATTATCACTTGTATTTGTTAAAGTTATTGTAAGGTGATGATCTTACAATAAATTGACCTTGTATTGTGATAGACATCTTGTGATGGCTGAAACCGATCATAATAGATAGAACTTGTGGATAGAATCGCCGATAGAGGCAATCCACACCAAAGCTCGTGAGTTTGTGAATAGAATTGCCGATGGAGGGAATTCACACGAGAACTTGTGGATAGAATCGCCGATGGAGGCAATCTACACCAAAGCTCGTGAGTTTGTGAATAGAATTGCCGATGGAGGCAATTCACACGAGAGCTTGTGGATAGAATCGCCGATGGAGGCAATCCACACCAAAGCTCGTGAGTTTGTGGATAGAATCGCTGATGGAGGCAATTCACACGAGAGCTTGTGGATAGAATCACCGATGGAGGCAATCCACACCAAAGCTCGTGAGTTTGTGAATAGAATTGCTGATGGAGACAATTCACATGAGAGCTTGTGGATAGAATCGCTGATGGAGGCAATCTACACCAAAGCTCGTGAGTTTGTGAATAAAATCGCCGATGGAGGCAATTCACATGAGAGCTTGTGGATAGAATTGCCGATGGAGGCAATCCACACCAAAGCTCGTGAGTTTGTGGATCGAATCGCCGATGGAGGCAAAATCCACATGAGAGCTTGTGGATCGAATCGCCGATGGAGGCAATCCACTTGAGACTTGTAGATAGAATTGTTGATGGAGGCAATCCACCTGAGAACTTGTGGATAGAATCGCTGATGGAGGCAATCCACATATTGAGATTATGTTTCTATTGACTACATCTTAAGGATGATGCCTTTATTGCTTACATCATATGATTGATGTTGCCAAGTGTCATAAGTGTTGACATTGGATTCATTTATCCTCCCTAGCTAAGAGGGAGTGTTGATATTTGTAGCATCGGTCAGATAAATAATATTGACTATATGATTATTATGAGAAATTATTATATATATTCATATATATCAATATATATAATAATTGATATTACTATATACATTGATATATATGTATATATAAAGTTAGATTATAATTATTCTTATAATAACTAAATAGTTAAATTGATAAAATAATAATAATAATTATTATTATGAAAATATTAGATAAATTAATATAATACTCGAGATATTATATATATATATATATAATCATAATTGTCATTATATTAATAAGTAGGAGATATTTTCCACAACAAGTCAAATTGAGGATGCAAGTAGAGTGGGTTTAACCATGGAGGAAACTCCGTAGTTAAGCGCACTCGAGCTGGAGTAGTACTGGGATGGGTGACCTCCCGGGAAGTCCCGGTGCTTCACCTCTGTGAGCATCACCTAGATCCAATGAGTGCTAAGTGTTCCATTTCATTGTCATGAGAGATGGGTTCGGTGAACCACTACTCATGAATCATGGGTCAATGAGTTTGACTCAAAAAACTACACAGTTAAATCCTGATAGCAATATCACAATTATATTAATTACAAAATAATGAATAGAAGGGACATGTCTCTTCTTGGCTCATTCTCAATATAAATGCAAGAGATTGTTGCATTTGGAAAAAACATACAATGAGATAGTGCTATTACATTTGCAATGATCCTAAAACCTTAACATAAATTTTTGCTTGTTTTCTTTGATGATATACTAATTTATAGCAAGACTTGGCAGGAGCACGTGAGACATATTGATGAAATTTTGAGTATAATGGAATCACAGTCTCTTTTTGCAAAAGCCTCTAAATGTGAATTTGGTATGACATAAATTTTGTATCTAGGCCATCTGATCAGTACTAAAGGTGTGCATGTACATCAGGAGAAGATTAGAGCCATTTTGGATTGGCCACCTCCCCGGAATCTTTCAAATTTAAGAGGTTTCTTTGGCTTATGTAGTTATTATAGGAGATTTGTTAAGAGATTTTCCCAGCTTGGCGCACCATTGATAGATCTTACCAAAAAGGGGGCATTCAGATGGACTGAAGAAGCAGAATAGGTATTTGATAAACTGAAGAAGGTAACGAGTGCTTGCCCTGTATTCACACTTCCTAATTTTAATCAACCTTTTGTATTAGAATGTGATGAATCTAGGGAAGGACTTGGAGCAGTCTTAATGCAAAATAAACATCCTATAGCCTATGAAAGCTGGAAGCTTAATAGTGCTGAAAAATTATACTCAATATATGATAAGGAAATGTTAACAATAATGCATGCTTTGGCCAAATTCAGACAATATTTAGTCGGTGGTAAATTTGTTGTGCGAACTGATCATAACAGTTTAAGATATTGCTTGAGTTAGAAAGATTTGAATGATAGGCAACAGAAGTGGATCAGTAAAATTCAAGCTTATGATTGTGAAATTGAATATGTTAAGGGTAAGAACAATGTTGTTGTTGATGCTTTGTCTAGGAGGCCGGAAATAAATGCTTTATCCGAGGTAATAGCTGATTGGAAATCTCTGTTGTTGGTAGAATGTTCTATGAATTCAATTGCTTGTGATTTATTGGATGGGAAAGTTCAGGATGATAGGTACAAAGTTGTGAATGATATTATTTACTACAAAGATAGAATCTTCTTAGTGCCTGAATCTAAGTTAAAATTGAGAATTTTGCAAACAGTTCATGACTTGCCCTTAACAGGACATTTAGGCTATTTCAAAACTTACAGGCACATCCGTGAAAGATTATACATGGAAAGGGCTAAAAAATGACATTTTGCAATATGTCAAGGAATGCATCACATGTCAGCAGAATAAAGTAGAACATTCTTATCCAGCAGGGTTATTGCAACCTTTACCTATTCTGGATCAGAAATGGGAAAGTATATCAATAGATTTCATTACTGGATTACCTCGGGTTCAAGGTAAAGATTGTATTTTCGTTGTGGTTGATATACTAACAAAATTTGCACATTTCTTTGCTATCACTACAAAATTCATGGCTGTTCAGGTCGTGGAATTGTTTTTCAAAGAAGTATTCCATTTACATGGTCTACCAAGGAATATAGTCAGTGATTGAGATAGTAGGTTTTTGAGTAACTTTTGGGCAGAATTATTCAGGTTGACAGGTATAGTATTGCATCACAGCACTAGTTACCATCCACAAACAGATGGTCAGACAAAAATAGTCAACAAATGGATTGAAGGCTACCTTCGTAATTATGTCGCGGGGCATCAAAAGGCTTGGATTCGATGGTTGCATTTGGGGGAGTATTGTTATAATACTACTTTCCATATGTCTATAGGTATGACGCCGTTTAAGGCATTATATGGGTATGATGCTTTATCCTTTGTTGATCTTGCTTTTGATAACAGTAATGTGCCCAAGTCACGAGATTGGCTTCAGGAATGTCAGGACATCTTGAAAACCCTCATGGAAAATTTACATTGTGCTCAAAACCAGCAAAAGATTTATGCTGATAAGAAGAGGGTGGACCGAAGTTTTGAGGTTGGTGATTTAGTGTACCTCAGATTACAGCCCTATCGACAATCATCTTTCAAGCATAGTGGGGCTGAAAAATTGAAGTCTTGGTTTTATGGCCCTTATCAGATTGTTGGCAAAACTGGAGAGGTTGCATATGAACTGGATTTACCAACCGGTAGCAGGATACACAATGTGTTTCAAGTATCTTGTCTCAAGAAGGCTTTAGGAGAGCAGGTCATAGTTTCAGAAGATTTACCTCCCTTGGATGAGGAAGGGAAACTTGAGCTGATCCTTGAGGAGATTGTAGAAACGCGGGACTGACATCTGCGTAACTGAACTATTCGAGAATATCTTATCAAATGGAAGAATTTGCCCTTGGATGATGCTACTTGGGAACATGAGCAGATTCTGGCCCATCTGAATTTACAATTGCTTGTGGGCAAGCAACACGGGGCAGGGGAGACTGTCATGTCCCCAAAATAAAGGTTAATTATTTTGCTAATAAAGGGAGTTAATTATTTAATATTAATTAAATGGTCAAATTAATATTAAATAATTATGAGATGTTTTGTTCAAATAAAACTAGTGTTAATCTAACACTATGTTATGTTGTTGAATAAGGTAGTTTCCCTTACGGGAATACTAAATAAGGTAGTTTTACTTTACGGGAATACTACAACCAATTTTCGTGACAATAAAAGGTGGTCTTGTAGAGGGACCAGGCATGCTTGAATATTTTAGAAATTGGTCATGAAGTGAAGACAATTTATTCCTTTCGTTAGATTGCTATTTGGCCTAATGGATTTAGTAGTGGAAAACAAAAGGTGATGATTTGAGGACATAGTTCGAACTGCAGAAGTAACATATTGGAGATAATCATCCCTTTCCTCAGAGCACAATTCCTTGGCCTAGTGGTTTGATGTCCCGTGCTTAACACCTGTGCATCGATATGTTATCATTGCATTGAATAAAGGCAGACGACAGAGTTGGAGACACTACTTCAAGAGAAGAATGGCGGCAAGATTATACAAGGAGATTGAAGCCCGGTGACTCGCGACAATCATCCACGTCAGTCCTAGCAGAAGACAAACAAACTTGGTTGTATACGGTGAATCCTCCTTAGCAAATGACAAAGAATGTATCGTATTTGGCTTGGCAAAAGGGACACGGGTAGTTAATTTGTCTATTTGCTACAGATAGACACAGGTGCACATGTTAATTTTTGTATTATATCCGATTGGAGTTATACTTGAATTGTAGATGGAATTCTTTATATCTGGAATAAGAATGGATTCTTATGTGAACATATACATAAAATTTTAGTTGTATCGAATCAGTTTGGAATTGTTACAAATAAATATCTGGATTGTCATCGGAATAATCGAAGTCATAATTTGCCATTAGAATATTTGCAATATTTCCTTGAGGTTTATGTCTCATAATAGCTCCTAGAAACTTGGGAATTTTACAGAAATCATCCAAGGGTAATGTGACTTTTCTTCTTTTCATGGTGATTTTTCCCAACCATGATGGCAAACTGAAACCCTCCATTGCTGGACTTGAAACAATGATCGCGATAGCATTGATCCTGATTGTATCTCTGTTGTCATAGTGCATGCCTCTGTTTGCACAGTAGAAACCATGGGTGTTCTTTGAGACGACTTTGTCATGAATGCTTCAAAGCCTGCAATCGAAGTATCAAGTTGGGAAACTTGACCTTCCATGAGAGTTGGGAAGTCACCAAAAACATTGGCTAGATTCTCACAATGCCCTGCTGTAATGATGGAAGGAGCTGTAGAAGAGATAGGAAATGCAGACATATTCACCTCTAAAATAGCAATAGCAGGAGTGAATATGGCGGAGAATGAATCCACATTATCTACCATATTAAGAAATGGCTCCTCCTGATTAGATGGATCCTTGCTATTTGGCAACTGAGGAGGAGATATGATCATTATTTCTCCTTCTTCATCTGATTCTTCCTCTCGCAGAGGTGTTTGAATAATACCTAAGGGTGGATTCAACCCTTTTTCTCCTTTGAGTGTAAACTTGATAGCTTTAACTAGTTGAGAAGAAGAAGACTCATCCTTGCTTTTGATTTCCACCTGTGATATCTTTCCAATAGGGCCAAAATGATTGCAGTCTACCCCAACCTTTGGATGTACTCTCTTGAGGCCTTTGCTTTTCAGCCATTTATTGGTATTCAGCAAAATAGATTGGAATCTATCAAAGACATAATTCCCTTCTTTCTATTGCCACTGAATGGGAAAAGGAACAAGCTTTTCAAACTGAGTATTATAATACTCTAGATCCAAGACTAGGCCATCATCTTCAATCTCAAACCCTTTTGGAATTTCGACCATGTTAAGATCAATGATTTACCTCAAGGTGAGCCTGGACTAATCCATTTTCATGATATCCACCTCAGTGTGTAAATCAATCCACACATCTTCCATGCGACAAACATGGGTGAAGGCTCTTTTGATTTTTGAATGCATCCCTCTATAACCAAAGTCAGAGCTAGCTTTGAATTTCTTCAATGTGATAAGCTGAAGTTCTACTTCCATTGCTTTTGCGTTATACATTGAGTTGAGTGTATATTGACCAATTTGAAGGGGTTTAGCGATGGTGATACCAAAACCTGGCCTATGCAGATTGTGTTGATATGATTGCACCTCCATGAGCTGCCTCACCATCTCCATGAGGATGATCCTATCAGTAGGATATCTTGGTAAGGTATAGGGTTCTCCTTGGAAATAACCCACTCTTAAGTAGGTAAAAGTTGGAAATTGCAGGAAGATGCAACCAAACTGATTTACCTTTTCCCAAGCTTCATCTGATAGTCTCTTGATTGCTAATTCTTTATCAAAAAGGCACTTGAAATGCCCAAAGAATGCATCTTGTACCCTCCTATAATGGTATTTTCTCTGTGTAAGTGTGATTTGATCATGATATTTGCAAATGGGTAATAGTGATCGATCACCTTTGGTGGAGAGTCCAAAAAATGTCCCCATACCTGCAGCAATGTAGACCAAATAAGAATTCATATAGAAAGGTACTGATGTGCCCACATGGCTCAACTGTTCACACAATGTTGTGCTTACAAGTTCTCCCCAGTAGATTGGTTCTTTATTTTCAAGAATTTGGATAATGAATTTATACATCTATGGTTCAAAATTACAAGAATCCTTGAGACCATAGATTCTACTGAGGAGTGTTATCAGATCATTAACTTTTGGAGAAAAGTCAGATCTGTGTATTGTCTTTGGCCATCTGGAGAAATTTGACCTTTTATTAACCAGCCATTGGTCATTTATGTATCTTTGATAGTCTGACTTATTTTGGCCCCATAGTTGTATGGATATATCCTTAGACAAATCTGCACATTTAGGACTTGGAGGAATCTTGAAAATTTGTTCAATGACATCTGGATCCAGATTGAAAATCACTTTTCCATCTGCATCTTTGACCGTCTTGCCCTTGGGATTGAAATGATGTGCACACTCAAAGACAAATTCAGGTTTCAGAGCAGCCATAGGGAAAGTAGAAATCAAGTGAATATTACTCCTCTTGATGCACCGTAGTTCCCTGTTGGTAGGATCTTTAAGCCTTTGCAAGAAATTGGTCATGTCAACATACCCAATTCTTGTATTTGAGATTTGATCCAAAGATGATGAAACGAGTGAGGCTGTAGAATGAGGCAACTCCTTATCATATTGATATTTCATTTTTCCTTTAGCTTTTGTTGGTGTTGACATATCCTGTGCTGTAACATGGAAATTCCAAAGAGTAAATACATCATCCGAAGAGATTGGATCCATGAGAAGATTAAGCTTTGGCTTGCAATGATAAGATGTTCGAAGTATTGATTAGATACTCATAGAACACATATGTTGGCTGTAAATGAAATGAATGGCACATGTATATGGACAAATAGGAGCAAAATTGGACTTGTGAAGGTGGATTGCATATGGGGCTTTGTTTGTGTGGCCAAGAATGTAAGTTGGAAGTACATGGATATGTGTAAATGGTAATTTTGCTATTTAAAAGAGTGACCTTTTACCAAAATCAGATTCTTGAGAGGTGATTACATGTAATAGAGAATGACATGTTTTTACATGTAATGAACTTGGGAGATGCAATTACATGTGTTGGAGAATAAGGATAAATTGGCATGAATGGATGCACTTGCATTCTTGAGAGAATGATTTCAACTTTCTTCAAAAACAAACAACGAACAAGCAAGCAAACAAGAAAGAAAAACACAAAACATACCTCTTGCTATTGACTCAAACATGTAAAAACTTGAAACTAATCTTCTTATGCAAATTTGTTTTTGAGTGTAGAATGATTTTTATGCATTGACAAAGAGAAGATTTCAACTTATTTAAACACAAAAATGCAAAATACATAGGCTGCATTTGAACAAATGGATACAAATGAGCCATAAAATGCAACAATGTAGGAAAATAAGTGAAATACATAAGCAAAATCAAATATATTCACTTACTTGGAGCTCAATGAGCCAAAAATGGAAGAAAAAGAAGTTGAAATGACTTTGTCTTCTCCAAAATCGGACTCTTGAAGTGTATTTGCATCCAACAACTCAAAAACCTTTGACCATTTCCAAGTTGCAAAGAATGATCTCAAGATGCAACAACAAGCCACGTTTTTACATGCATTTGATCAAAAACAACTTGCAAAAACCTTCCAAAGCAAAATGATTTACCAAGAACAAGCTTGCTGGGCGTTTTTGATGAGAAATGCTTTCAAATGAGCCCTTGCATGAGTTGTTTTGGGCTGAGAATGCACAAAACTTGCTCTTGGAAGAATGAAAAATGCATATTGAGGGAAAAACGGACTCTAGAGATGCATGTGCATGGTTTATTTTGCAAACAAATCCCTTTGTTGAGACTTCCAACAAAAAACGCAGCCTTCCAATGCTCTTACATGCAATGTTTTGAATGTTTTTAGCTTTAAAAGAAGACTTCCAGCCAAGACGCACTCTTAAGATGGAATAACATAAGTTATTTTACATTCAAAAGTCTCCAAAGAGAACTTCAACAAAAAATGTAAGCTTCTAATGCATATACATATCTCATTTTAACATGTAGAAGACTCCAAATGCAATCTCTTAAACAAAACGCACCCTTGGAAGGCATTTACATATGATGACGTTTTGGCTTGTTGAAGACTTGGATGAAGTCTCCAAGCCAAATCAGGGTCTAAGAGTGCAAGAACATGCTATGTTTTTTGCATGTTATGATGCCTTTTGTCAAAAACGGGGTCTTAGAAGGCAAACACATGCTTTGTTTTTGGCATGTAAAAATTTAAAATGCAAGTCCCAGCCAAAACACACTCTTGGAATGCATACGCATGTCATGTTTTGGTCTCAAATGTGACCTCCCAGCCAAGTCGCACTCTTGGAGTGCGTGTACATGTTTTATTTTTGACATGTAAAACATTTAAATGCAACTCCCAGCCAAGTCGCATTCTTGGGAGGCATTTACATGTCATGTTTTGCATAAGGAAGACTCCCAAATGCAAATCGCACTCTAGGAGGGTGTTTGCATATATGCAATGACATATTTTTAAACAAGTCTTAGCTTCTTTTGACGTGTAAAGTGGATTCTAGAGATGCAATTGCATAAAAAGTAAGATTGTAGACATGTTGTTGCAATTAAGTGAACAATTTAGCACATGTTCAATTAAATGTTGAGTGTAATATCACTTAAGGGGTCCAAAATAACTATTTACACTATATATATGAATATATTGTTAGCAATATGAGTTGTCATTAGTGTATTTCACAAACCTCACACCGGTAAAGGGTCTTCAATCACTCACATTACTTAGACGACACCGGTGGATGAAGAACAAAATGTATGCACTGGTTGACTATTTTGATAGATACACCGGTAGACCCAGTCAAGAACTCAGAACCCGTCTTATGAGGCATACAGGGACAAACCGGGTTTAAGGGTATACCGGTCTAACTGCAAGATAGATCTGATCCGGATTTTATGGATCAGTTTTAGTTACAGTTTAAGTTAAAAGCCGGATTATACGAGACATCCACCGCTTAGAAGTAGAATTAGCTTTTTAACAGGATTTAGCTTTATTCCTGTGGATGTTCTTGAAAGGTAAACTCCAGATCAAAACGCATAGCTTTTTGTTGATTGCATGATTTAATGTTGAGTTTGCAGCCTGACGGTTCTATGAGTTAAGGGTTTCATTACGATGAACTCTCATATAAATATAGGTCATAGGATGCAAAGAAAAATGTTGTTGATAGTTGATGATTGCATAGAGCAGAGGAGAGATATCTTCTGAGAAGTCCTGCATGCACAGAGGTGAAGAAAGAAAGAGAGATCAACAGCCAGGCAAACTGGAGAAGAGATCAACAAGTATGATCTAATTAGACAGTCAGTGTCAAAATAAGATCATTGCTTTTATAAGGAATGAAAGCATATTGAAATCCCTCTATCAGGGTGAACCTAATCGGTTCTTTGTAAAATCCCCTAACAGGGTAACATCTTTGTAGATGTTCAAAGTCCTGTGTCTAGGCAACTCTTAACAGGGTTCAGATCTTAACAGATCTTTTGTAAAATCCCTTAACCGGGTAGCACTTCAATCAGTGCTTTTGTAAGCTCCTAACAGGGCGCCTTCATTCTGCGATAGTGAAGTTGTGAGCTCTGTCTCACTGTGGTTTTTTCTTTCTAACCGAGGGTTTCCACGTATAAATACTTTAGTTGATCTGTGTGATTCTGTTTATGCTTGTGAATGATTGTTTACATTTTGTTTTACATTCAATGATCTGTTTACAAGTTTTAAACTGGCAAAAAGATAATATTTACTGATTCACCCCCCCCCCCTCAGTAACCGGTTTAGTAATAACATATATAATATGCAAACATTATTTTATAAAGCAATATTAACTTATATGTTGATTTAAAACATAAAGTAAATCTCAACATTAAAATAGAACTATAAAGTAATAAAGTCACTTAAGTGAAATATTAAAAGCAACTCAACATCAAAATATAACATAAAGTGCACTATAATCACTTAAGTGATAAATATAAGTGATAAAGTAACTTAAAAACATAACATAAATTGAATAGTAAGGATCCTTGGCATTATTGCATAGTGTTCCTCCAACATGCGCTCAACATAAAGTGCACTATAATCACTTAAGTGATAAATATAAGTGATAAAGTAACTTAAAAACATAACATAAATTGAATAGTAAGGATCCTTGGCATTATTGCATAGTGTTCCTCCAACATGCGCTCAAACATCCTCAAAATCTGATTGCTTCCCATGGGCAAAATGTGAACCAAAATCTGATCATCAATCTTCATGTCTTCTTTAGCCTCATACCAAGAGACTATTGCTGCAATCATCCACTCTTTATTTTCTTCATGTTTTGAGTCTCTCTTCATAGATACCAATGCACCTTGCACACTATGCCTCTCCTCTAGGCATTCCGATCTAGCTTAAGCATTCATGGCTGCTTCTATAGCCACACTCATGACCCCATAGGTAGGTTCTTTCACCCCTACTGCCACCTCTTGTTGGTCTTCCTCCTCATGCCTTTCTTCTTGGCATACCAACAACTCCTCGGTCATCTTGGCTCCCTCTCCAACCATGCTATCATGCTGCTCATTCTCATTCTTCACCAAAGGACATACTGTTGCCCCTACCTGCAAAATTTTTTCAGTTTCAACCCCTTCAAGACTTGAATCAATGCTGCCTTTATCAACAACTTCATCATCAATCTTTGATTCCTCTAGAACCTCTTTGCTCCTAGGTTCCTCCATCTCTTCACAAACAATCTTCTTCTCATCATCTTCCTCTTCATCTGCTGCTTGCTCCAAGAGCAGTGCTATCTTCTCCCACTTCTCAATACTTTTATCCAAAGCTTCTTCAAGGTTCTTCAACCTTTCTTCTTCTTCTCTCTTCTTGGCTTCTTCTCTTTTCTTCTTTTATTCTCTTTCCTTCTTTTCTTGATCTCTTTTCCTCTCCTCGACCAAATACTCTTTGAAAACATTGTACATCACCTTCTCTAACCTTGTCAAGAATATCTTCCCCATCCTAGGATTCTTCTGGTTTCTAGTCACCACTTTGGAACACACAAGGAGGATACTTCAACTCCAAGGGTTCAACAAAGGACCTTCAACCTTTCAAATCCTAGAACTTACTCGCTCTGATACCACTTGATGCAGAGGTTGTATGGTGGTCTTCATTCTTCAAATGATGAGGGACTTCACAAGTTCTTTTCACACATACCAACTAGGCTTCCTAAGGATCATTCCTTTTGATCCAATACACACTATGACCAATCAGAGTGCACAAACAATTTGTGATGCCACCACCCACTCTACATCATTGAAAACATCTCATTTCCCTTAATCCATCCAATGGATTCATCTCAACAAGCAAATCTCCAAACTATCCCTTACTGGTTGCTCACTAGGCCTATTTCCCTAGTAGCCCTGCCAGATCGGTTTTTAAAGTATTTCTCTAAACTTTTCCAAAACACTCCAAAATATAAAGGTATATATGGATACCCTTTTGGAAGTTGTTAAACATAATTCAAAATCACATATTACTCTTTTGGACCAAATATCCAAACAATTGCTGGTGCTCTGTAATTAGCCCTCCATTTACAAAGAAAGTACCATTTGCACATATCCCCAAACCTTCTAACCCCAAAACAGAGTTGTATTATGATCCAAATCAATGTATTACCACACTCAAAGGAGGTAACACCAAGATCTTAAGGACTTTATTGCATAACTTAATGTCCACCATGACTTTCAATCGGCTCAAGATGCAACTCAGCAATAAGATTTTGTAATTATTGATACAACCTTTAGACACTAGAAAATTAAGCCAATGCAATACTCAAGGCACACATGCTATCTTTCTGGGTCACACCACTCAGTCCCTGTCAAAGAACACACATAGTTCCTGCAATATTTCTGTATTGGTCCAGGGACCAAAGATTGTCCTGCAACAACTTGATTCATTACTATAGCATCATAAGTGTGCTTTGTAACACATTTACAGAAGTTTGAAACATAAAAGAAATGTGCAGCCTTCTTGTAGCACTCTTTGAGAAGGCGAGGTGACATTAAAAGCAAAAAGAGCGAACACAAAATTAAACTGAAAACGTAAGGCACTAGTGTTTTGTTGAAGCACAAATGCCCGTGAACCTGATGCTCCTGCATCATATGTGAAATCTTTCTTGAGAACTACACTGGATTTTGCAAGATCATACATCTAGAACTGAGAATTTAACTTTATATTGTATATTATATATAGGTTTTGCATCTTAGACATGGATATTTCGAACAATATATGGTTTATCTAGTTGCTATCCCCTGAGGATTTCTTGTGAATGCAATTAGTGTTTTGTTGGTTTTGAGTTTTTGCATTTTCCATTAGTGTGACACTATGACTTATAATTTAGGTTTCTGATGTTTACAATGCCTCTGTTGACCAATGGCTTGGAATCACTCATTTTAAGATCCACTATTCTGATTCTAGAAATTTTTTGTTTACCCACCATATTGAGATTCTTTTATCCTGTTAAATCTAAATTTTTTGACATCACAAGTCTCAGTTATTGTATATTTAGATGCAAAACTTGGTTGTATATCTTACATAATATAAGATCTTACATATTTTTAAGAATATCGATGGCCCTTAAATATAAGATCTATGTGATGATTATATTTTTAAGAATATCTATGGGCCTTATTTGGAGTCCGATAATATTAATTCTATTATCTTTTATATATTGATGTAAACTTTAATAAGATATGTTCCAATTTGTATTGAAATTTTATGAATGTTGGTAACGACTTGGGATCTTGTATATTTAATTTCCAGCTTATTGAAGATTGTGAGGATGGGAAAGAGCACTGCAGTTTGAGATCCAAATTAGAGTTGCCTGTGCAGGTGAACATCTTTTTGGAACCTTTTTATTATATGGCTGTAAGTAAATGTAGATTGACAATAAGCAAGATTCTGTTCGTATTCTGAATTAATAAAAAATGATGTTGTCAACTTTATATAGACAATGTCATACAGACTAATTTAGTTGAACCATTGCATCAGTTCGGATAAGAACAGTAATCGAACAGATCATGTTTTTCCTCTGATGAGTAACTGTTTTGTAGATTTCTTATCAATATTTTGGGTTAGCCTGTGCAATCCATCATTAGTACAGAGAGAAATGATGCTAACAAGATTAGTAAGAGAAAACAATGATAATTTTTATTTGGTAACTGAGGCAATGATTAAAGGTAATTATTAACTTAGCAAGAGAAGTGCAATTATCAACTACATTCCATGTTTAAATTTGAGCATTTTTGTATTCTCTTTTGGAGTATATTTTCATTCTGTTAGTTTGGATTAGAATGTTAATGCACATTACCATCATAATGAACTTTAGTTGAAATATTTAAATTTTCACTTGGTAACTGTGGCGAATGAATAACAGTTGTACAAAGCTTAAGAAAAGAGTAAGTGCAAAGATCCAATATAATCCATACAGTTTAAAGTTGAATGTTTGTGTAATTTTATAGTCATTTTTCTTTTCTGTTTTGATGGATATGCTTTGGCATATGAACAAGGCTAAGCAGTTACAAATTTCTATTATTCAGCATGAGAATGGAACACAATGACTTTCCAAACACAGCCAAGACATTTGATGGACATGTGGGATTCTGGAGGGCCCCCCACCTCGAGAAAAAAATAAATTCAAATCAATTCAATGACCAAGGATCAATTCCAACATGCAACATACAGCTCTATTTAAATTATAGTTATATAGAATATATTTCTATTACCTTTTTAAGTTATCTCGAATATCTAGCCACAGGAGGCCCAAAATTCTGAACCAAAAACTGATCAGGAAAACCTATTCAAACCCAAGCTAAGAATTCACTGATGCTGGTAATGTACTTACCATTGACATTTGACATCATAACTTCACAGGCATCTTCATTTCAAACTGAAGTGTTCCATCTCTCGAGTCTTTGTGATTATCTGTGATCTGAAAACCTGGGTTGAGTTATTGAACCATTGAGGTCTTGTTCACAATCACCAGTCATTTGGTGTAGTCTTATGCACTAACTTCATGAAATTCATTACTCTTCAATCAGTTTTGTAGGAAGCACTGTGTTTTGGTCAGAGGCATCTGTTGGATGTTCTGGGCCATTTCATAGGTGTTGTGGAATTGAAATGCAGGTTTCTAGATGGAGCCAAAAACTTACTTCTAGCAAAAATATTGATTTTCATGGGTGGAAAAAATGTCACCCAGTGGCGGAAACACAAACTCTGGTTTGTTGGAGGCAGTGAATATGAAGCATTTAGTGTTTGAACTCCTCTTTTGATATAGTGGCATAAGGAGCTTTGCTCACTCTTACTGGAATTATTCTCCATGGTTTAGGGTTTCTGCAGCTATAAGGTCTTGTATTTTAGTGGCGTTTGAGTCTCACTGCATTTTATTTTCTCTGTTATGCTCTTATTTTCTTTACTGCATGTCCAATGAACAAGAAACATTGTACATTTATCCAGTGTTAGTAGTAGAAATAGTGTTTGAAGGCTATAGCAAGCTTTATTTGAGTGACATCTGTAGTTGAATAATAGTGCTTGAGGGATATCCTCCTTGTTTTACTGATAAAATGGAATCAGAGTAGGGTCATATAGCTTGTATTTGTTGAATTTTTAGTTGTCGCTGATTATTTTTATGCCCTCCACAATGCCTTGTTGGTGTGGAAAATTAGTACCCTTTGAGATGGGAACAAGAGAGTGATTGAGGACAGTTAGAAGGGCAAGAGATGGAAAAGTCGAAGGGAAAATTTGTTTAAGAAAGCTACAAGAAGATGTTGCAAGAATCTAGTGTTAAAGAGAAGGTAGATAGGCTGGAGAGTATGTGATGCAGGAGCATCCAGTGGTGTAAGGGCAATCTTGCATCACTCAAAAAAGTTTGTATTTTTCCTTCTGTTTTGCACTGTTCTTTAGTTGTTTTTGGAGCCTATGATGACACTTGAGAGGTATAGGACAGTCAAAAGTTTGAAACAGGCAAAAATTAATCACCTCCTATTTTTAGGAAGTGGACCTAAATGGGCACGTATGGACATGAAAATTGACTCCAAGGAGCGGAATCAAAAAATAAAATGACTAGTGAAATAATCATCTCATTATCTTGTAGCGTTTGGGAGATATTAAAATTTTTGTCTGGGAAATTTCTTCCATAAAGTCTCAAACTAAAATTTGAAGACCTTAGAAGCAGAGTAGCCGGAAATTCCCCTGCCCCTCCTTGGGCGCACATATCCCCATATCCGTATCTGTGTCAGATACGAATACAAGATGGCATGGATACACATCAGATTCCCTATTCATGCGTGCCAAATAATCCTTAATTTTCCGATTGTGCCAAATACTATGTGATTTTTTTTTGTTTTAAATTTGACATAAATCATCCTTAATTAAAAACAAACTTCAATCATGCAACTTTTTTCTGTTGGTATAAACAAAAACCTACACCAAATGAGGAAGAGTGGAAGACAAATGAAATGTTTTTCTAGTTCAGGTACCCATTTTTTTGATTATCTTCCAGCTCAACTCTATCATTTTTTGAATATTGTAATATTTAAATAAACTTATTATCATGTATGTAGCAATTACATGTCTATATTGCTTTTAAAGTAATGAAAATATTCTGTAATAACTTAGAAAATTGTGTGAAATATGTGGATTTGTTTTTTATGAATGTCGTATCCAACCGTATCCATAATGGGGGTCTTAAAAATGGCTGTATCTGTTTCTGATACCGTACCTGTATTTGTATCCATATCCGTATCCATGCAACTTTGCTTAGAAGCCTTGTAAAGCTCGAAAAATGGACAAAATGATCTTGTAGCGTTGATTTTCTTTTTAATGATTTAAGCCCATCTGGCAGTAGCTTTGTGATTTTTGAATCTATAATTTCATTTTATCGAAGAAATTGAAAGTGGGTTATTTTTTCTTCTTACATTTCGTGTGTTATTAAGTATTGTTGTGCTATGTTTTAGTGCTGGGTAGAGTAGCCCTTCATCAGTATAATGCTTGTTTTGATAGCAAATTGGGAGCTCCAGAGGAATTGAAACAAGAAGAAAGAAACACTTGTTGAGAAGAACAAGAGAAAGAAAAGTCTTCATCTGGTTGGTAAATGAACTTGGTTTGAAAAGTGAACACCATACTTGTCTATGTGTTGAGGTGGCTGAAACAGGGTATGGATTTGTTACCAAGCAATGTAAGGTCTGTTTTGGGATTACTCATGAATATAAGTGTGAAGTAGTGCTTGATGTGATTCCCTTTGATATATGTGGGGTTATAAACTTCTATGTCTAATATGCCACAAGTCAACAGACAAATTAATGCAAGTGGAGAAACATACTCTTTGATGAGTGGTGGAAGGGGGAGTGGAGGCAAGTCATGGGCTATTGTCGTTCAAGGAGAACCACAAAAAGGTTCTGTGATTGCATGTGAACTTTGAGTTGGCTCAAGTCTAGATGACTACCTCCTCCAAGCATGACTGATCATGGAACTTGTTTGAAGCCTTCTAGGACAATTAGTGATCAGTTGACTTTCAGTTCTGCTGATGTGTTGTGTGGATAGTCAGGAGCAGGGCTAGAACAGACATGTTCAAGTGCTGTCACTTTTATTGACAAATCTGGCATTCACTTCTTGTGATGGGTAAGTTAAATAAGCAAAGCAAGTGGTGACCTAAAGGCTATGTGGAGAAAGGAGTTCCTCATCTTTTGTCTTGGTAAATTTAGTTGTCTTTCACTCACACTGATGTGTTGCACGGACTATCAAGAGCAGGGATGGAACAGGTGTGTCTGAGGGCTGTCACTTTTGTTGGCAGAGTTTACAATTCACTTTTTGTTGTGTTGGGGAAGTCAAGTGAACAAAGCAAATGGTGCCCTAGGATGGTGTGGGGAAATTAGTTACTCATTTTTGGTCTTGGTAAGCTTTTTTGGATCAAATGCCAAGATAACTAGTATTAACTTCATTGAGCCAACTTCATAGCTTTGCCAACCATAGCCATGGTTACATCTTTATGCCATAGTCACGGTTTATCTCTAGACCTTGACCTTAGCCTCAAGAGTTCATTTTTAATGTCCTTGCTACATATCCCTTTTGGGAACTAGAGGCTTTGTAGTCCATACTTCAACGGTAGAGAGAATTTATCTTGTCTTATATGGAAAATCTCCAGTCTCTCTTTTAAACCACAATTATTCATTAAAATTATGTTTTGAAATTAATCCAATTACAATAGCACAATAACAAACACACTACAATCAAGTGTTGGTTCCATGCCAATCATTAGTGTATCAATGCATACAAAACTGTTGAATATTTTTTCACTGATGTCAAAGGTTGATTATCAAAGTTGTAATAGGTAACAATGGCACGGAAGAGGATTGAAATGCTTATCAAGCTGTTGATTATTCATCAGTTCTTCATTTGGTACTTGGTTACTTGTTTGAGCTGGTTGCTTGCTTGCTTGAGCTGCTTGGTTGCGTGCTTGAGCTGCTTGGTTGTTTGGTTGAGCTGGTTGCTTGTTCACTTCACCTGCATGCTTGTCTACTTCTTTGTACCAAGTCAGATTATTTGCCATGTCACTGTTTGTTTTTTCAAAAGTTTTACTCTTCAAGACAAGCTGATAAATTGAGGCAAGATTTAACTATTTTTGGGCTGCGGCAGTTTTTGGCATTATGGCGGCATAAAATTAATATGCATTCATCACATATTCTCATCTTGTTGGATGGCTTCAAAATTTATTGTTTGACATTATTTTTTTCTTCTTGGAATGATTTCATTAAGTTATTTACTCTTTTTGGTGTGGCGGTTTGATTCCTATGATAACTGCCTTGTAACATCTTTCTCTGTGAGGCAGCTTCAGTTTTTTTGTAACGTTTTGCATTTAAATAGGGAATGGCTTTGAATTCAATTAATTGAACAATACTCCAGCCGCTTATACCATAGGTATTTTTTTAGGAAATCGACTAGGAAATTGAGTGGTGTATGTGACTAAGTGGAGATATGATGGAGCCGTTTCTTTGAAAGAGTTGATGTATGGTATTTCAGATATGGCTGATATTTAAAAATTCTAGCCAAAGTTTCCTCTCATATTTTTAGAATTTTTCCTGCAATAAATATTTTCAGATCTGGCTCATTTTTTTGCACTGGTAAATCCCGTAAGAACCTGGCATGGCTAAAATTAGTGTGTTTTTCAAATGCAATTCTATATGTATTTGCACCGTATTTCTGCTGTATCTTATCAGTATAGCACGTGCTAAGAAATACCGTTTCCATATTGTATCTGTATTTGCAATTCTGCTATTATAGCACCTATGAATGATGAACTTCTACTCAGGTTGGTAGTTATGTCTGATATTAGTTGAAAATTTGAAATTCACTAATGCTTCGTACTTGCAAATGTTTATGGGCTTGTAATGGTGTTTAGTTGGAAGATAAATTGTGAACCATTTCTAGATAGATATACATTACACTTATATCATCTATCCAAAGTCTGCAATCATGATAGATTACTTTCATTAGTATACAAACTGTTGTTAATGATGGAGAGTGCTGAACACAATGAGAAATCAGAAAGTATGCAAACTGTTTGTCTTAATGTCTGTACTGAAGTAAGGAGGTGCAAACAACTTTGACACAAACTGGGGTAGCTTATTACACTGGTAAAATAAATACATGAATTAATAATAGAGATATACATATTAGATATAGGAGTAAAATATATTTAATTCACACATAAAATAATTATGGAAGAAGAACAGAGATGGTCAGCTAGGGATTGAAGTTGTTCCCACTAGATCATACTATTTTTCTTTATGATAATCTATTTAAAGGACTTGATGGTTGCCAAGAGGAACACAACCCTTAACCAACCAATGCTCGTAAATACTCAATGCTTATAACCACTTAAAGCTGACAAAAACTTTATATGAACAATTAATACATAGTCGAATAACCTATATTATTAAAAGATAATAATAGACATTCTACACTAACTACATCTTCTCCCTCCAAAAAATAAGTTTTTTTGCCAAAAGACAAGTAAACATTAAGTGACATTAGGGAAGATTGATGACGATATTGTAGATGAAGACTTGTAAATCAACTTGGAACTATACCTTGCAAGCTCAAACTCGTAGTGTACTTGACAAATCAAATGAGTGCAATGGGGTTTTGGAGGCAGGGTTAATGGGCAATACAACTTGCAAAGGGTTGCAGGTAGCGTCCCCAACATGGTTGAAGGGATTGTATACGTTGGAGGGATTCCAAGAGCGTACGACTTCAAGATGATCTTGCTTCCTAATGCTATAGAAAGGTCATTGTATGATAAGAGCAAGTCGTGCCAAATGAGAATGTTGTACGCTATTATGAGAATGTTGTTCGTCCAACCACCATAGCTACCCTTGTCGTATGATGTGATATCGTAGCTGAATTGCAAAGACTTCCATACGTTGCCACCCAAGTTCTTCGTATGGTGATGAAAGAACCTTAATGCAGGAGCATCTAAGGTGTAAGAGCAACCTTGCATCATCCAAAAATATTGTCTAGTTTTTCAATAAAGCTATATTGGGCAGGGTTACTATTTTTTGGCAAGTTTGCTATTTTTAGTAAGTTTTCAAATGTGCATATTGGACCCTAAAAACTCATCTTGTATGGTTTGGGAGATGTTCAATTTTTTAGGAAATTTCTTCTATAAAAACTTCAAATACATTTTTGAGAGCCTTAGAAGCCTAAAATTGAGTTGAAAAGCCAGATTTTATAGATTTAATTAAAAATGGTTGTAGATCTCTTCGCAAGCTTTCTAATGATGTATGATAATTGAAAATCCAACAATCAGATTAAAAGGTATGACCTTCGGAAGTTGCGCTACTTGAGAAAAAAAAAAAATCTTGTGAAATACTCCAATGCATGCCGAAACCCATTTTGGGCATATTCTTGACATATTCCAATATAGGGAAAAATAATATAAAGGTGGCTGGCCTCAAAAAAGGGAGGTTGCAATTTCCAGAACATTCTAGGATGGTTAAACTTCCCAATATAAAGAAGGCAAATAGGGGTTACCAGGGGTAGTCCTTGTTTGCAATTTTGTATTCGCAAAATTTGGGCAACATTAGGAAATTTTTCGTAAATTTGTAGTTTAAACTCTCTAAGATAGACATTCTAAAGATGTTTTTCAAAGGCATTTGGTTTATACCTTGGATTGGCCTAAGTTTCCCGTCTTACAGATGCCATTTTTGAAGATTTTTGTCGAGTTTTTCTTTCTCTCTTGTGAAACTGGGTTTTTCTTTCCTAACTGCAAGTGCTTGATTTTTGGAAATCTCAAGTCTTAGATCGATTTTTCTTGGTTGGTTTGGTTGTCTTTGTTTCTTTTTTCGTCCTAAGTCTCTTGCTTTTTGAATCTTGGTTGTTTTGAGCTATTGCAAGCCTGAATACATGCTATATTTAAAGAGAAAATGAAGGTTGAAGGTACTTGTAATCGGGCTTTTAAACCCCGATTACAAGTGATCTTTATAAATCTTTGTTTTAAATGCTTGTAATTGGATGTTTAAAGCCCGATTACAAGTTCTCTTTACTTGTCTTTTTAAATACATATGAGTTGCAAAAGCATTCGAAAAGTCCGACCTAAAGGCATTAGTGAGGAAAGAATGTTCTTTCTACAAAGCATGGTGCTTGTAATTGGGCTTTTAAAGCCCGATCTTGGGCAAGTAAGTTTAAGTTTAAAAGAACACTTAAAAACATTTAGACTATGTAGTCGGGCTTTTAAAGCCCGACTGCATATGTTTTATTTTGTTTAAAGAAACCTTGCAGCGCCTTTTAAAAAGCGCGATTTTCTTGTAACACCTTAAAAAAAGTCTGACCTTCCTTATGATTCATTATTGAAGCTCAACATCGGCATTTTTATCGTCGTTTGCAAGTAATATAGTTTTAAAACAATACTTAGACTATGTAGTCAGGCTACATATGATTATCCTTCATATTAAAAACATTCTAAGCTTGCAAAATTAAATGGAAAGCCCGACCTTGCTTTTCAAGTTGATGTTTTTAGAAGAAAGCTTTTGAATCGAGTACATGATGTCACGTTTCTAAGGCATGATTACTTATTTTGTTTTCATTTCAAAGCGCCCAACACTTGCAGCGTTGGAAACAAACCCCGACTTGCTCTTTTTATCATTATTTTGGGCATAGTTCAAAGACTCGGACTCACCATAGACTCGGCAAACCAAAAAATTGGACTCGGACTCAGACTCATGAAAGGACTCGGCAAAAGGAAAAAACCATAGTTTTACATAAAACACTAAGAAATTAATGCATTTAAAGAACATAAGAGCCATAATTGATGTATTTTTCTGATATGACGAAGAGCAAAGAAAAGATGCTCTTTTTTATCACTTGGTTGGGTTTCACAAGTCTATAAAAAATACTCGCGAGTCCATCTCAAAGACTTGCGCGAGTCATTGGGCCAAGGCTTGGTTGGACTCGGGTCGCGAGTCCATGGCGAGTCGACTTAAAGTATTTCTTTGTTTGTTTTGATAAGTACAAAGTGCATTTTTCCCTTAAGTTGCCATTTTCGAGCAAGAATGCAAGTCAGCTTGTAATCGTGTATACGAACCCCGATTTTGGGTGTTGAACAAGTCTTTGGAATTACTACATTCAAGCATTTCGGTTTTTCAATCTTGGCAATTTGTCAAGATATTCTCCATGACTGAAAATGCATTAATGAGGAAGGGATTTGGTCAATTTTTGCTTGCCTATAGAGCCATGATTTGAAGATCTTTCCCTAGAGTCGAGTCAACAAGGATTTTGGGATTTTCTTCAAATTTAAGACAACTTTCTCATTGCATTTTTTGGTTTTCAAAAGAGGTATGGCTTTCTTTACTTGCATTTGTTCTTCACGTTTGAGTCTTCCCCAAAATGATGCAAGCTTTTCCCCCAAAGCAAGCTTCAAAAAATGCGTGTTCTTCCCCACTTGCAATCAAATTTCAAAACTCGATTATGAGTCCATTTTGCCAAGAAAAAGATAAATACTTCCCCTACTTGTAGTCAGACTTTAAAAACCTAATTGCAAGTGTTTCCCAAGCATAAATGAAGACTCTTTCCTACTTGCAATCGGACTTTAAAAACCCGAATGCAAGCAAAATACTTTCCCAAATGCACTTGTAATTAGATTAAAAAACCCCGATTATAAGTAAAAGTGACATTCCATTGTATATGTATGCATTTGCGCATCAATTTGACATCAAGTGCTTATATCCCATTCACCTACAAAGCTCATAAAGAAACCTGAAATTCCTCATTGGCCCTATTTTGCAGAAGGATACAAAGTGAGAAATGCAGGTTCCTGTTCCGCTTTGAGACGTTTCCACCAAACTTGAGCACATCAATCATGTAGCATCCTGTTGAAGAGACTTTTCCACCAAAATGACAAAAAGGATGATGTAAATAGGTGTCGTGTCTTGTCAAACACTTAAAATAATTTTCATTATGTATTTGTAATTTCATTTTGACAAGATGTAATTGCATGTGATAGTATCATCTGCAAAGTTGTGACATGTAATCACATTGCAGGACATCAGGACTTGCAATGTTGAAAAAGTGAAAGTTAGATTTAGAATAGGTCAAAGTTTGTTGGGTTTCTCCCACCTTTCTCTCTCAGCCTCTCACCTATAAATAAAGGAGGGTGCTCTTTGTAATATCATCTTTTGTTTATGCAAGTAGGCTATGCAATATATTGCTTGTGGAGTGAAAACTTTGTGTTTCATTGTATGAAGTTTCAAAGTGAATAATAAAGTGCAAGTTTTCCCAAACTTTGTTGTGAGGCTTGTCGGTAACTTGTGTATTCTTATGTTGCATAGGTTATTCAATCTTTGATTCACTAAGTGGTTTATTTTCATAATCTTTTGAGCATTTGATTTGACTTTTGGAGACTTCGTGTTGCAAAAAGGCAAGTTGATATAGTTTATAGTGGCTTTAGATACTTAATGCTAAAAGACTTTGTGCTTCTGTCTCAATTACTTTCATAGAACTTAGAGAGTGTTTGGTAAAAGACTTTGAGCTTTACCATATACTTGAGTTAATTCATCATTCAAGATAAGTGTAGAAGACTTTGGGTTTCTGCAACTGTTTCACATATTAGAAAGTAGATTGGTATCTTCTGCATTGTTCCTATGTCAACTTAGAAGCTATCGATATTATCGTAGCAACAAGTACTTTTTGTTTAAATTTTAGTGTTCAGAAGTTATTTGTGAAATTATTCTTGAAAAAAGAGGAATAGATTGTGAGAACCATCCTTTTTTATAATTACAAGTTAAGTCCTTGTTGGAGCTACATACGGCAATAAAGGAGCCTCCCCTAATTTTGAGAGGAGAGATTAATCTCACTTAACATTGCCTAAAGTTATAGCTTTGTAAGTTGTGGTCACAATGATTTACAAAACTTTTAGTCAACAATTTTGGCGACTCCGTCGGGGACACGATACACATTCCAAAGCCTCAAACTTTCGTTTGAAGTATACCCGTGTCCTATTCATTGTATTTTTATTTCTTGTAGTTTTTAAAGCTTTTACCAAGGACATCTAAATGGCTGCCCAAGGTCCTTGGGGAAATGATTTTGGTCTGTTGAATTTGACATTGCCTCTACATGCTCTTCTTGTTGGCTCATGGAATAATTTTCCCAAGTTCTTCGATGATGGACAACATCCTGACGAACATATGACTTCTTTTTACATTGCATGCGGTGTTCATGGTATTGAACATGAGGACGTGTTTGTGAGACTGTTCGTGGAAACTCTCCAAGGCGTGGTTGTTGACTGGTTTTATCATCTTGCATCACCGACTATCACAAACTGGGCTACTCTCATAGCCAAGTTTGAAGAAAGATTTAAGCCTCTTGAAGATACTCATGCTCTGTTGGCCCAACTCAATCAGTTGAAGGAATCCCATGTACCTATGTGTGAATTTGTTTCCCATTTCAACTAGTTGACACGAAGAATTCCGGTTGTTGCTCAACCTATAGCTATGAATTTAAAGTGTTTCTTTGTCAACGCTCAAATTCCTGAAGTCAGTTTTCCTGTTAAGAAGAGTAGCCCTAGCCTTGTAGCCGCAGAGACTTTGGCAATTGGAATCGAGGATGATCTCATTCTTGCCGGGCAGATAAGAATTGAATTGGGTTTGAAGAAAGTCCTTTTTCTTTGGATTCATTTTCTTCCATCACAAGGACAGTTCTTGCGGTTTGCATTTTGTTTTAAGTAGGTTTGCTTTGCATCGGGCACGTCTTCCTTCCTTGTTTTGTATCTTTAATGTTGGACTCTGTAGCCTAATGGATGTTAAGGCACTTAGAGATCTAGATTCTGCATTCCTCGTTGTTTCTAAGAACAAACGAGCTATGTTCCCCAGTCAGAGCAAGCTGTTGTGTGCGATTTTGTATTCGCAAAATTTGGGCAACACTACAAAATCTTTTGTAAATTTGTAGTTTAAACTCTCTAAGATAGGCATTCTAAAGACGTTTTTTGAAGGCAATTGGTTATACCTTGGATTGGCAAAATTTTCTTACAATAATTCTGTTAATAGGAGCACTGGTAAATCACCATTCCAGATTGTATGTGGAAGTAGTCCTAGAAATGCTTTTGAGTTGACGAAATTGGACAATGGAGAAAAGCATATTGCTGAAGTTAAAGACTTTGCAGAACACTTGAAGAATTTGCATGAAGAGGTGAGTGCATATTAATAAGATGAATATTTAGTACAAGGCTAAGGCAGACCAGAGGAAGAGATATAAGGAATTTGAGATTGGAGATTCATCATGGCTATTAAAGGAAGAGGGTGACTGCCTTGATTTTCCTCTGCACACCTAAGATGTGACAAGGTCACTTTTCAAATTACTTTGGGTGTCTGATGCAGGACCATCCAGGGTGTAAGAGCAATCTTGCATTGCCCAAAAATATTGTTTAGTTTATCAATAAGGGCTATTTTGGGTAGGGTTACTATTTTTGACAAGTTTACTATTTTTTAGTAAGTTTTCAAATGTGCATTGTGGAACCTAAACATTGGCCCCAAGGAGCAAATTGGGAAAATGTGATGATTGGAAAAAGAATCATGGCAATATCTTGTATAGTTTGGGAGATATTCAATTTTTTGGGAGACTATTGTTCATCAACTCCGATTGCAAGAAAGTGCTTCATTCTTTGTATGAGGATTTGAGTATATGGCGTTCTTCATTTGTGGACTAGTGATCGCTAGAAACACTGTCTTGTTCTTCCATGTCCAACATATTAATACTCTTTTATTTCAGGCAATTGGTGTCTCCATTGCCACCTAGTCCACACCATTTGCAATTTTTTTTTACTCAGTCTTGCTTGTTTTGGCAATCTCTTGCAAAGTGTTGCCATTTGTTGCATTGTCAACATTGTATGATAAGATGTCCATTGAAGTCATGTTAATATTTTCAGATTTCTACGTAGGGTTTGCAATCTATAAGTGTTCTTTTAAAACCAAAACATAATAAGGTATTGACAAAGACATGAAGAGATAGTACTTGGTTTATGCTGTCCAATTCTCCTTGAATTTGTCCTCAATGATCATCCAATAGACTGCTCCAGATTTCCTTCTATAATGAATGCGAAATGATTAATTCATATGTAATGTATGACTACTGCAAATCAGGTCTGAATAGGTTTGCTTGATGTATTAATTTCCTTAGCATGTTATGTCTTCGATGCCTTGGATAATTCGCACCACAAGACACATATATATGTGTGAAGACATCCTCAACTTCAATGGAAAGGGGCCGACCAGAATTGGCAAGAAATTATTTCTCATAAAATTAACTCAATTCGTTCCTTGTGGACAGTATGAAGTTGTCCCTCTAGGACAATACAAAATGTTTCTTATCTTTCATTTAGAGTTTAATATAATAATTTTTGAGATGTATGTTGAGATGAATAATAAATAATATTATTTATTATTCATCTCAGCATACATGTCATTGATCTTTCTGAAAAGGCCACAAATATTAACACTTCCTCTTGGTCTCGAGGGAAGATCAAAATAAATCTCATAATGTAATCACAAGATCTTTATCACACTAGATTTCATTTTGACATATGAAAAATTGTCCTCAATAGAAATCTAAGTGATCTCAATGAATATGGAACCATCAAAGAAAACATAAAATATTCATAATGTATTCGTACCTGATGTAATCAATGTGATTAACTATTTTCAAGATGTCCCAACCTTTGTAATATCATCTACTACAAGATGTAAGGTTATTCAAACATCGTTCACATGTAATGAGAGGTAAGAAGCATGATGTAAACAATAATCACATATAGATCTCTACTTTATGTATAACATTATCTTAATAATATATCTCAAATCTATGTAATCAGAAACTGAAACAATATATCTCAAATCTATGTAATCAGAAAATATATCTTAGAACAATAGATCTCAAATCTTTGTAATAAAAAAATTAGATCTCAAAGAATAACAATTTTAAGTATAACTTACATAACGTTAGTGGATTTTCTTCATGTGAGATTCCATCCACAAGTTCTCTGAAAGATAGTCTTCATTGGTAATTCTATGCAAGAGCCTCAACGCTCAGATATGCAAGAGCCTCAATTCTCAAAAGCCTCAACGCTCAAATATCAAGAGCCTCAACGCTCAAATATGCAAGAGTCTCAACGCTGCAAATATGTTAGTATAACAAAATACTCATATTTTCACCACATAATAGTTTGATTGTTACTTAGATTTAACATAACGAAGAATCATATTTGATTTATTTACAACAAGTGATGTTAAAATCTAACAAAGAATTAGAAAGAGTTTATGACTTTTAAGTTCATGAAAGCCCATATCTGAACTCCCTCTCAAGGTGAAGACTAAAGGACAAGGTGTTCAGATTGTATTTCTTTTATTTCTACAATAGAGCATTGATGATTGTTTTGTTCAAGACAATTTGCTGCCTTGTGACCAAATTTGTCACATCTATAGCATTGTACCTTAGAGAGATCTCTCATTTGAAATTTGTTGTTTTGATAGTCTCTCCCTCTCCATCCATTATTGTGAGAGTTCCCTTCTTGCTTGATTTGATAATCTCACTTTCTTTTGTTCCTAAAGTTTCTTTCTCCGTTTTCTACAACGAGAAAAGTTAATGGATGTTATTGTGGGGATATAACATTGTTTAACATTTAAAATATGCAATTATATTATATACTCTTCTATTAGGACAAGAAAGCCAACAAATATATTCACTGGTCCAATTGCAGAGTAATGGCTAGCTGCCATATATATCTTGAGGACCTGTAATAGTGAGCTGTCAACCTGAGATTAATACCCAATCCTTCTTACAATAAGTATAGGACCTCTGATAGTACTGATGTTTTCGAGGTTGAAATTAATGAATTGACACACTGATAGATTGCTATGTCAAAATCACTACCATAGGTGTTAAATTGTATCTGATGCTTGTTTGATATTTAGAGCAAAGGATGATACTGCTCAACTGGGACCTTACATGATTTCCTGAGTTGGGTTCTTGACCTCACTATAACTCCCATACTTCTCATATGACATGACTTTCTTCTACCCGTGTTGAATCAATTCTAATTCTTTCTGCTAATTTTAGTATTCCGATCCATAGAATATATAAGTTGCCCTACCATTATTCATACCAAGGCTAAATTCATAGGCTACACCGAGATTCATACCATTGTGCATTAACAAACCCTTATTAGCATTTATGATGGTTGAGTATAACAACAATAAGTAGTTGCAGAAATGGTTGCTCACATGCTCTGGTGATTATCTTCAGTAGAGATGTTACTGACTAAGGTCCCTTATTTATCTCTGTAATGTTATCAAATTCGAAATTATTGATTGACAATTCTGCATATTATTCAAATATCTTTTCATTGAGTGATCGCATTCTTCCTAACTAAATCCACAAGACTTCAAATTCATCTTAGACAAAGGCGATATCCAATATTGAAGTTTTCATAATTTCTCCAAAAATATAGGTTGTAAGTCCCTGTGATGGTGATGAATTTACTAAGTTTGTATTATTCTCTTGCCCATAGAATATTCTCCCAGCATATAATTTAAGTATTCTAAAGTTGTTATTGCAGGACCACCCTCTTATTTGGTTTATGCAGGTTCCCTTCTGAATCCTCTGCATTGTTCTTTTATATATATGTTTGTATCTTCACACCCTTCTCCCATTGATGAGCTGATATGATTATACCCATGTTTGCGACCTTGAACACTTGTCTATCAATGATAGGTACTTGAATTCCAAGCAAAAAATGTAGATATTAATATGTTTTAATTGGATTTGATGAGGATCTCCGAATAGTGAAGCAAATCTATGACCTCAAGTTCAAGTAGCTTCTCAAAGTAGAAGATCATAAATGTTCCGACTGCATGAATATCTTATATGCTGTGGGTTATTTGTCGATCACACTTCTGCTGTGTTCATATATAGATAGTATTCACTAGACTTGAATCTTTGCATGCTCACCGGATTTTGTATATATTGCAGTCCTGAATTTATATTGTTTGCACGCCTAGGTGTAATTAGATCAGACCTAGATATGTGCTTAGATCGCCATGAAGCTGCCCACATTTTGTGAATATTAGATAAATCACTTGCATATGATATTCGCTGCCCTCTATAAGATGTTTGTTGCCTTACCAACTGTACCTTGCTAGTGTATTGGCGGAGCCTTGATGATAATCGAATCAGATTAATTTGAAGAAATCATGAAGGAGTAGTTTACATGAGTTGAATGTAGATTTAATAACCATAGGCCCAATTTGGAGGTTTTAAAAGATAAGATTGAATCCCTTAAATCTGAATGATCTTTTTCCCACCATAGCTCTGATACCATGTTAATATTTTCAGATTTCTACCTAGGGTTTGCAATCTATAGGTTTTCTTTTAAAACCAAAACATAATAAGGTATTGACAAAGACATGAAGAGATAGTACCTGGTTTATGCTGTCCAATTCTCCTTGAATTTGTCCTCAATGATCATCCAGTAGACTGCTCCAGATTTCCTTCTATAATGAATGCGAAATGATTAAATTCATATCTAATGTATGACTGCTGGAAATCAGGTCTGAATAGGTCTGCTTGATGTATTAATTTCCTTAGCATGTTATGTCTTCGATGCCTTGGATAATTCGCACCACAAGACACATATATATGTGTGAAGAGATCCTCAACTTCAATGGAAAGGGGCCGACTAGAATTGGCAAGAAATTATTTCTCATAAAATTAACTCAAGTCGTCCCTTGTGGACAGTATGAAGTAGTCCCTCTAGGACAGTATGAAGTCGTCCCTCTAGGGCAATACAAAATGTTTCTTATATTTCATTTAGAGTTTAATATAATAATTTTTGAGATGTATGTTGAGATGAATAATAAATAATATTATTTATTATTCATCTCAGCATACATGTCATTGATCTTTCCGAAAAGGCCACAAATATTAACAAGTCATAGTATTTGACTTCACCCTCATTAATTTTGATAAATGTCTAGAGATGCATTGTGTGGCTTTGATGGAGTGGACAACTCTCCCTGCGTGAAGAGTACTTGTGTACACTTCAAATTGTATGGGCAATCCTTTATTGAAGGACCAATAGCTTGGCAAATCTCACAATACATCTTTTTAGGACGATTACCTTTTATGTACCCTCTAATTTTGAAATTGGTAGACCTTAGTTCGTTATCTTCTTTCCGCACCTTCAATTCTATAATCAATCGAAGCATGTCCCTTCAGAGTGCTTGTATCGTATGCAATTCATTGTCATTGTTGTCATCCAAACTTCCATCTTCCTCTGCTTTTCTTTTAGTACGCTTCTAAGGCTAGCCTTGTTCAATTTTGTGAAGGAATGCGACTTCCTCGCCCAACTTCCCTTCTCTAGAGAGGGTTGTCTTGACTTTTCAATTTGACTATGTTCTCGAGAAGGGATTTGACTTGAGAATTGTCTGGTAGTATTTTCCTCTAGTGTCTCTCGTAATCTTCTCCTTCATTCCATTTGCTTGATGATCCTTAAAGATCGCTTGATCTCATGGTCTTGACCATCTTGTGGCCTCTTCGTGCCTTTATTTGGATCTATATGCATGAATCCCTCAAATTTGAGCCAATTTATTTCAAGTGAATGGTACCAAATGTTTACTACTCTATTTGATAAAATAAATGCATGAATCAATAATAGAGATGACAATGAATATCAGGTAGAGGAGTAGAATATTTTTTTATTCATTCATGATATTACTACATAAGAACAGAGATGTTTAGCTAGGGAGCAGAGTTTATTAGAATGTTTCTAATATTCAAGAGTTTCTTTAATGCTCTATCTTGCTGTAACGATTCCTTTGCAATCTATCTTTAGATAGTTGCTATTCTTTGTAACTTAGGTAGTGTATATATGGGCGTCTAGGCTCTTTGTAATTTATTCAATACAAACAAACTGTTCATAATCATTATATGGTATTAGACTGAGGATAAACACTTCCGAAAAATATTATAATTTCATTTTTGAAATTATCTGCTCAATATTTTTATGTGCTTCGTCCGCGACCATTTGTGTCCACGTCCGCGACTTGTTAGTGGATCTTCGTTCGCGTCCGCAACCTATTTGCAGAGCTTCATCAGCAAACTGTGGTGTGAGAGAGGCTCGAATTGGTGCTCACGTTTTTTGTTCTTCGGTCTTCCTTCGACGCGAGCTGTAGTTTTCTCTTTGCTGGCGCGACTTGAACCTTTCAAATCTCCTCTGCATTCGAATTTCGTGGCTCCTGTTTGTGGTTTCTTATAACCAGAGCCGTTTTTTGCTAAAACACTAATTTTCGGGACCCGAAATTTTTTTCAAATACATATTCGTGGTGGGTTTTTTGAGATTCTATCTGGGTCTTTGTTAAAATTTTTTGGGTACCTCGTTTTCTGTGCCTCAATTTTTGAGCCAGCGGATTTGACTTTTGACCTCAGATTCCTTTTGGGTTTTTTGTCAGCTTTTTTGGGTACGTATCGGTTTTTTTTGGGTCAGCCAAAAATTGGTCTTGGAATCCGTGCCTATTAAATTCCTTTCTTGAAGTTTGTATTTGGTGGCGTCTTTGACCAACTTGATGCTAGAAAACAGTCAACGGTTTAATGACAGCAATTATAACACTTGGAAGCAGTGAATGTTGACCATCTTCGAGTACCGTCGTCTGGATGCGCTTGTTCTAGGCACAGAGACCCGTCCGACCTCCGTTCAAGTAGATCAGGATAAATTCGATGATCGGAATCGAGAAGCTGTTATGCTTCTCAAGCTTTGTGTCATAGATGCTCAGTTGCCTCAGATTCCCTCTGGCAAGTTTGCTGCAGACATCTGGAAATATTTGAAGGAGTTGCATGAGACATCCGACAAGAGTGTTCCTCATAAGTATTGGGCAGAAGTAGTGTTTATTGCTATTTACCTTCTTAATTGTTCCCCTACTCAGGTTGTCAAGAACAAAACTCCAAAAGAGTTGTGGTCTGGTCGTAAGCCCAATATCAGCGACCTGAAGATTTTTGGCTCTCTTGCCTATGTTTGGATTCCTGATGCTAAATGCTCCAAATTAGATTCTAAGAGTCAGAGACTCATGATGACAGGGTACAGTGACAACCATAAAGCCTACAGATTGATAGATATCGACACTGATCATCTTATCTTTAGTCGTGATGTTGTTTTTGATGAAACTCGAGGACCTTTTCTGTCCTCTTCTAAGCAGTGTTCGAAGGAACAACCTCCCACTGTTCCTCTTCCTTTAGCACCACCTGATGGGAAGGATGATACAGATAATACTCGCCCTGGGGCACCTGATGCTGATCCTGTTGAGGTCCCCGAACATGATCCTCTCCCTGCTCTTGCTGCTGCTCCTGAACCTCTCCCAACTCCTCCAGAGATTGGTTCTTCTACTCTCCGGCCCAAATTGTGGGTTAAAACTATTAGTGACCTTAGGGATGACAAGCTCATCGAAGGTAGAGTTTCTAAAAATAAGAGCAAACAACAACCTACAATTAATTTTGCTCTTATGGCTAACATTCATAGTGTTCATGAGCCCCAGACTTATTCCAAGGCTAAAGGTGTCCCTGAGTGGGAACAGGCTATGGAAGCTGAATTTCAGAGTATTCAGAAAAATCACACTTGGGTCCTTTCTGATCTTCCTGCAGGGAAGAAGCCCGTTAGCTGCAAATGGGTATACAAGGTAAAATACAAAGCTGATGGCACCTTAGACAAGTATAAGGCTCGTCTTGTTGCTTGAGGGTTCTCACAAAGGGAAGGTATTGATTATGACAAGACTTTTGCTCCCACAGCTAAAATGAGTACCATACGACTTGTTCTTGCCTTAGAAGCTCAGTTTGGTTGGAAAGTTCATCAGATGGATGTTAAGAGTGCTTTTTTGAATGGTGACTTACAGGAAGAGGTCTACATGACACAACCTTCTGAATTTAAGGTTGCTGGTCAGGAACACAAAGTCTGTAAACTTGTCAAAGCTCTCTATGGTCTAAAACAAGCTCCTCGGGCTTGGTACATGAAAATTGATAAATACCTAACCGATCATGGTTTTCAGAGGAGTCCATCGGATTCAAACCTGTATATCAAACATGTAGGTGATGATGTATTGTTTGTAGTTGTCTATGTGGATGACTTGATCATCACTGGAAGTTCAGCACATTTGATCACTGAAATCAATCAGGATTTGTGTCGCACTTTTGATATGACAGATTTGGGACCCTTGCACTATTGTCTCGGAGTTGAGGTTTGGCAGACTGAGCACAATATCTTTCTTTCTCAGTCCAAGTATGCTAGAAGTTTTGTGGACAGGTTCAGAATGCAGGATTGCAAACCTGCTCCCACCCCTATGAAACTTGGGCTCAAATTATCAGCTCAGTCTGATTCACCTGTTGTGGATGAATCTTTGTTTAGACAACTAGTGGGCAGCCTCATTTTCCTTACTGCCACCAGACCTAACATTAGTTTTGCGGTAAGCTACATATCCCGCTTTATGACAATGTCCAAGACTGATCATTGGACAGCTGCAAAGCGTGTCTTGCGCTATGTTAGTGGTACTCTTGACTATGGTCTTCTGTACACTCAGAGTTCTGATCCTACACTATGTGGCTACACAGATTCAGATTGGCCTGGTTTTGTTGATGATTGTAAGTCTACTGCTGGATAGTGTTCAATTTGGGGTCTGGTGCTGTCACATGGACGAGTAAGAAACAACAGGCAATGGCTCTGTCGTCCACCGAAGCAGAGTATCACGGAGTAGTTAAAGTAGCTTGTGAGGCCGTTTGGCTTCGACGAATGCTTGTAGATATGCATGTTCCTCAGTCAGGACCGACTCCTCTATTCTGTGATAATTAGGGTGTGCTCAAATTGGCCAAGAATACGGTCTTCCATGAACGAACCAAGCATGTCGAAACACATTGTCATTACATTCGTCAGCTGGTTGAAGACAAATCTATTCAGCTGCTATATGTCCCTACCTTAGAGCAGTCCGCTGATATCTTCACCAAGTCTCTCAGTTCTGATAAATTTGTAAAATTCAGGGAGGCTATTGGTGTTATTGACAGATTGAGCATTATGGGAGGGTATTAGAATGTTTCTAATATTCGAGAGTTTCTTTAATGCTCTATCTTGCTGTAATGATTCCTTTGCAATCTATCTTTAGGTAGTTGCTATTCTTTGTAACTTAGGTAGTGTATATATGAGCGTCTAGGCTCTTTGTAATTTATTCAATACAAACAAACTGTTCATAATCATTATAGAGTTGATCCCACTAGATCATACTACTTTTCTTGACGATGCACAATCTATATAAAGGACCTAGCAATTGTTAAGAGGAACACAACTGTCAACCAATTAATGCTTATAACTATCCGAAGTTGACAAAACACTTAATATGAACAATTAATACATAGTTGAATAACCAAATTATTATTGAAATATAATAATAGACATTGTCCATTAACCACAAAAGTTAGGTGGGCACCAAACCTGCCCAATTTGTTTATGCAATAGAATAAGAAAAAATGACCTTTTTTAACTTTTTGAGATTCCCCACAAGTGAAAATCCAAGTTGCATCATAGAAGAATTCTCCAACCCATAATACACGTGTAGCAAAAGGTACTCATAACTCTTACTAAACCCTATAGCTCTAAGGTTTCCACTGTAGAAGAGTCTCAAATTTTGAATAAGTATACTAAAGAACAGATGTACGACTCCTCGCTTTCAAGATGAGGGAATAACTCAACTGATAAGCAACAACCAAAATCAATAAAACTACTCAATACATGAAGGCTATAACAATTCTAACACAAGGAAGGTCTCAATTTCCATGGACTAAGGCCAATGTGTCACTTCAAAAAGATTTAGTTAGGGTTTTTAGAAGACACTTAAAATGCTCGTCAAACACATTCAATAGATTAGTCAAAGCAGCTGTAATGGTAATTAAACATATCCATATATATTGGAAAATTCATCTATTTGCATAATTATCATAATCCAGTCTACTATTTACCATAATTGCACAATTTAACAATTTTGATCTCATATCAACTCACATGTTAGCCCATGTTAAACATGTAAAAATTGCCGTTCATAGGCATCTTAATCATAATTATAAAACTTGATTGTGGATTAGATTAAATAAACACGCCTAGAACATGTATATAATTTTCAAATCTATCATGACAAAATGGCGAGAGAATATGAAATCTTATATCAATTAAAAACACCACAAGATTAGTCCCATGCAATGTTCTCATTTAGTCCCAATCGTATGTCCAACATATTAATGATAATGATCAACGATAACATCCACTAATCTAGATTGACACAATATACTCAAAATTAAATTATTTTAATCATCATCACATCATCCATGTTAGTCTATCATGATGAACTCAATCCAAAATATAAGTATGCAAATCAACTAATATCAGTGTCCACTGTCCAGAATGGGTAGGTATATGAAGTGCGAGTGAGATTGCAAGAAAATTTGGGCTTCACAAAGTATTTACCTGTGCCATTGTTGTTCCAGCTTATTTGCATCATAAAATAAGTTGCGTTCATGAACAAGAAGAATGTAAAGCTGGTCTGAATGAAATTGAACTCTTGGCTCTTAAGAAATTTATTTTTCTAGATGACAATGGATAAACATTGATTGCAAATCAAAAATAAAAATGAGACTCAGCTAAAATATTTCATCAAAAAAATAAAAGTTTAAAAGTTTAGACTTTCTTTTGTATACAAACAAATTAATATGAAATCAGTAAACTATTTCTTTTGTATATGAACAAATTGATATCAAATTAGTATATTATATTTCAAAACTATAGTATTTTTGATAGTTTTGTTTAGCTTATGCATGATTTGTGGTATTCTGAACTTAATTCCTATTTTTTGTTTGCAAATATGTATATTTTTATGATTTTATATGGACATACCCTGCACCCCCATTGTTTTGTCATATTGGTATATTGTACCCATGTACCACTACCATATCCAATTCCAAATTGATGTTGTAGATTCTTGCTAAGTGTATGCAGGATTGAATGCATCCTTTGCCACTCAAATGTCTTGCTACAAAACGTACCCTGTATTGGCCAGTGCTTGACTAACATAGCGAGCTTGAACATACCTCCACAAACATGTTTGATTTTTCATTTCAATATTTTATGCTGCTTTGTGGGCTTGATTTGACTATAATTCACCATATTCCAAAACTATAAAACAAGGATATTTACTATTTATTTGTGATTGTTGTTCCAGCTTATAGGCATAATAAATAGCAAGTTATGTTTCCTGAGCAACAAGAATGTGAAGCTGGTTGGAATGAAACTGAATTCGTGTCTCCAGAAACTGGTTTCCTAGAAAAAAATTGATTGCAAATCAAAAGGTTGAATATGACTTGCAACTGAAGTTGTTCATTGAAAGAAAGTAAAAAATATTAAACTATGTTTTTTTAACATAAGCAAATTATTATCAAATTAGTGTATTGTATTTCAAGCTTGTAATATTTATGGTAGTTTTGTTTAGCATATGCATGATATGTTTTCTGAACTCAATTCCTGTTTTTAGGGGCAAATATATATACATCATTAATTTTTATATGTTTTGTACTGACGTGACCAGTCCTTCCAAAATTCTTTTTTCTGTACTGGCTGCCCATACCTGTAGCCAGTTCTCATTTTGCAACTCAGATTTATGTTGGAATGCTACTTTGAAGTTTACTGGAGGATCTCAATTTTAATTTGATGTCCCTAAACATTTCTGATTTTTGCCCTAAAACAATAATTCCAACTTAAGATGAGAATTGCATTACATTTGTAAATATAACTCTATAAAAAATGATGAAATTTTATTATAATATTCAACATTCAATTCTATGAATAATTCTGAAAACAGATTTCATTTTTATTTTATGCAATAATTCTCCTTTGACGATAATGGCTTTGTCAAATATTATGAATGTATTATATTTAAATCAATAAGTCATGACATAATTCTGAAAATCAATCATATCTTGCATTCTTTGGAAATGATTTCAGATCTACCAAATCTGAGGTTTTCATCCCTAACTCAGCAATGACAAGATTAAGGGTTTTCTTTGTCAACTTGTCAAGAGTATTTAAGTCCTTGAAACTCTTAGTTCACCTTGGAAAGTTTTCGTCCCCCAAGATCAAGTTTTAGATGTTGTCCTTACATGAAAAGAGAGATAAGATCTATTGCTAATTGCTTGATTGATCTTTGCTGATTGATAGGTTGCTTGATTTCTTGATGGGTTGATGAGTGAATACATGAATGATTTGTTGATCTGATTGCTATATATATATATATAAGGGTCTATTCCCAATAGATTGATTTGATGATCTCCTCTCCTAAATGGAAGGATCTCCCTTTTATATTTCATGTGTGAGGGAGTCAAAACTCTTAACCACTATTAACTTTTCAAGATTTACAAACTTACAACCGTTCATTGCTGCACTTGGTGATTAATAATATAATTTTAGATAAGTTAATTTCCTGCTCTATATTGCTAATGCCACTTTATTATTGGATTAATTGCATTCGAGATGAGTGCTAACTTTAAATCACCTAGTAGTGGGGAATAATCTGTGATCCTGTTTTAGAAATGCTGTGATCTCTTTACCTATTTGGCAGGGACATGATAGTTGAAAAGCTACTCAAATTCACTCAGTGTTAAGAATTTTAGATCAAGTGTCTACAAGTTCAGATGATATAGCGGCCTGCTTAGGGAGTGAATTTAACCTGATGGTCTTCCCAACAATGAATAGTTTTGAGTGGATTTAATGGTCTCCCTAACCATGAATAGCTTTGAGTGGACTTTAACTTGGGAGGGAATTGACATGTTAATACTTTATGCTCTCATTTCATTGTGTAGAGTTTATTCTTCTAGCCTGTTGGCTTGATAAATTGAATTTCTTTTTATTGCAGGCAGCATTAAATCTGCAGACACCTTTAGAGCATTCAAAGGAGTTAAGCGATTGCAAGCAACTAATCAAGACTTTGGTCATGGGTATTGCCCTTGTCATGCTTTTTGGATAGGTTTTGAAGGGACAACTGTTTTTTCCTCTTTGATTTTTAGTTAGTTCAGAAGGGCTTGATGTTTTGCATGACTCTGAAGTTGTCTAACTTGGCAACAAAATGCATTCATGTGTTTATGCTTCTGTTTGTAGAGATTAGTATTGGTTATTGTGGGTATAATGCACATGAAACTGCTACTTTATATGCATGTTGTGTATTCTAACACCATAATTGTTTCTTTTTTGTAGGAATGAAGACATTAGTTTGGAGTATTACTCATGTGAACTCATCACAGATGCAAGTATCTCAGTCGCCAACTGCTGGGAGTCCTATTGGGATGAAAGGCATGCGAGAAGATGAGGTCTGTTGGAATATATTATGTCACATTTCGTGTCTTCAATAAAATTGTTTAATATTATGTGAAAAGAAATTGCATCCTAAGATGTTTGCATTCTTGTATGAACAGGTACGGCTTGCCTCAGGGGTACTAAAAAGTGGGGTGCTTTGCCTCTCAATATTCAAGGAAAAGGATGAAGAGAGAGAAATGCTACAGTACTTCTCCCAAGTTTTTACATCAATGGAACCTAGAAACCTAATGGACATGTTTGCTATGTGCATGCAACATCTTTTTGAGTGCATGCTTAACAACAATCAGTTGTTGCTTATATTTACTACCCTTCTTCAGACTCCCAAGGTTGTACGGTATTTTGCAGATGTTCTTGTGAATTTTCTAGTTAGTAGCAAACTTGATGTTCTAAAGCAGCCAGATACACCTGCATCAAAGCTTGTGCTACAGTTGTTCCGACTTTTGTTTGTCGCTGTTGCTAAATCTCCAACAGATTGTGAGCGTGTATTACAGCCACATGTACCAACTATCATGGAAGTATGTATGAAGAATGCTACTGAGATAGACAAACCTCATGGATACATGCAACTGCTTCGTTCAATGTTTCGTGCTCTTTCAGGAGGGAAATTTGAAATGTTGTTTAGAGAGTTTATCCCCACTCTGCAACCTTGCCTTAACATGTTGTTGGCTATGGTGGAAGGTCCGACTGGAGTTGATATGATAGACCTTGTTCTTGAGCTTTGTCTAACATTGCCTGCTCGCTTAAGTTCATTACTTCCACATCTCCCACGCCTTATGAAGCCATTAGTCCTGGCATTGAAAGGAAGTGATGAACTCATAGGCTTAGGTTTAAGGACACTTGAATTTTGGATTGATAGCCTTAATCCAGAATTTTTGGAGCCTAGTATGGCAAATGTTATGTCAGAAGTAATCTTGACTCTGTGGTCTCATCTCCGACCAAAGCCTTATCCATGGGGAGCGAAAGCCTTGCAACTTCTTGGTAAACTGGGTGGTAGAAACAGAAGGTTTTTGAAAGAGCCTTTAGCTCTTGAGTGCAAAGAAAACCCTGAACATGGTTTAAGACTTATTTTGACATTTGAGCCATCCCCATCATTTCTGGTGCCTTTGGATAGATGCATCTACCTTGCCATAGCAGCTGTTATGCAAAATAAATCAAGTGTGGATGCTTTTTACAGAAGGCATGCTCTAAAGCTTCTGCGGGTGTGCTTGGCATCTGTTTTAAATCTCAAGGGAAATATAGCTGGGGAAGGGGTAACTCCAGGACTTTTGAGTGCGATGCTGATTTCACCAGTCGATCCCTCAAGGCGCAGGAATGAGACATCAAATATGAAGGTTTCTCAATGCCTAATATTCTTTTTGATGCTGTTTGATAACATCTTTTTATTTACAATTATGGCCCAAGCTTACATGATTGAATAATTTCCTTTCTAGAATGTTATGTTCATTATTATAAATCAAATTCCACCCTTTTATGCCTGCAATAAGGCAAATATAGCTAGATTACATCAACATTCGTGCCATGCGTGCTTGTTTGATTCTTTCTTACTGAATCATTATCCATCGGGCATGGACATCAACAGCTTTTTTCTATGTATTTATTTGAATTCTCTGTTGTGTTACGGACGGAATATTTTTTCTTTTCAATAATTAAGTTTCAGCAAACAAAATTAGCAGTATGTCCAGTAAATGGATTTATATAATGAAAGACACTTAATATGTTTTGCTGGATTATAGATTGATTGCTCTGAATGAATCCTTACTTATTATTGAAGGCACTAAAAACATCCAAGTTTGAGCAATGAAATTAACATAAGAAATTGCTTTGGTTTGCAGGGTGACCTAGGGGTGAAAACAAAGACACAACTGATGGCAGAGAGATCTGTATTCAAGGTTCTTTTGATGACTGTTATTGCAGCTAGTGCAGAGCCTGAACTTCAAGATCTAAAGGATGATTTTGTTCCCAATATTTGTCGTCATTTTGCTATGATATTTCACGTGGAATCGTCACCGCCTGCTCCATCAGTAGCAACTGGTCAACTTGTGGTTGCAACAACAACTGGGGGATCTAGTTCTAAGTCAAGGAGTTCTTCCCATGCTAGTTTGAAAGAGTTAGATCCTTTGATATTCTTAGATGCATTAGTTGATGTTCTTGCAGATGAAAACAGAGCACATGCAAAAGCTGCTTTGAATGGGCTCAATATTTTTGCTGAAACACTTCTATTTCTTGCTCGCACAAAACATACTGGAGTACTGACTCCAAGCCGCGTGGGCACACCAGGTACTCCAATGATGGTCTCAAGCCCATCTATGAACCCTGTCTACTCACCACCTCCAGGTGTTCGGATTCCTGTGTTTGAGCAGCTACTTCCTCGACTTTTACATTGCTGCTATGGAAGTACATGGCAAGCTCAGATGGGTGGGGTGATGGGTCTCGGAGCTTTGGTTGGTAAAGCTACTGTTGAGACTTTGTGTCTTTTTCAAGTCCGTGCAGTTCGTTGTCTAGTATATGTGTTGAAGAGGCTTCCTCAGCATGCACACAAGGAACAAGAAGAGACAAGTCAAGTACTTACACAGGTTCTAAGGGTTGTGAATAATGTTGATGAGGCTAACAGTGAGCCCCGTAGGCAGAGTTTCCAAGGAGTTGTAGATTTCCTTGCAGCAGAGCTATTCAATCCGAATGCAACACTTATTGTGAGAAAGAATGTGCAGTCATGCCTAGCATTGCTTGCCAGCAGAACAGGTAGTGAGGTTTCAGAGTTACTTGAGCCCCTATATCAACCACTACTGCAACCTCTTATTATGCGTCCTCTTCGTAGTAAACACATAGAACAACAGGTAAATCGGTTACATATTGTAGTGAAATGTTTATAACTTGTTTTGCATCAGAGATATATTTTCTTGTCAAAACTCAAGACGATCTTGTGGAAGACTGATGTACATTTATTTCTAAAAAAAGGGCTTTAATGAAAATATGTCTATATTAATATATCTTAAAACTGTCTTGAATTGATTCTTATTTCAGTTCCTTAATACATTTTAAATATACTTCTTTTTATAGGCAATGGATGTTTTATTGAGGCAGGTAGGAACTGTTATGGCATTGAACTTTTGCCTTGCCTTACGACCTCCACTCCTAAAGATGACTCAAGAGCTTATAAACATCTTGCAAGAAGCATTGCAAATAGCTGAGGCAGATGAGACTGTCTTAATTGGGAAATTCATGAACCCAAAGTTGGCTGTGACGTTGACTAAGCTCCGAACAGCATGTATTGAGCTTCTATGTACTGCCATGGCATGGGCTGATTTTAAAACTCCAAATCACACAGATTTACGATCCCGGATAATTTCAATGTTCTTTAAGTCACTCACTTGTCGGACTCCTGAAATTGTTGCTGTCGCAAAGGAGGGACTTCGTCAGGTTATATATATTTGAATAATTATGCACATGCTTTTTTAGAGGGTGGCAATGTGTGAAGACCTGTAATGAAATTAAAAAGTATACAATGTTTTATAGGAAATTGTGGACTTTCTGGAATTTTAACAAACTAAGAGTTTAGTGGAGTACGGAGTTTGAATTGATGTTTTTTAATGCGTAGGTTATACAGCAACAAAAAATGCCCAAAGATCTCTTACAAAACAGCCTTAGGCCAATATTGGTAAATTTGGCTCATACCAAAAGCCTTACGATGCCCCTTTTACAAGGTTTAGCTCGATTACTTGAACTTCTATCAAATTGGTTCAATGTGACTTTGGGTTGTAAGCTTTTAGACCACCTGAAGAAGTGGCAAGAACCTGAAAAACTTGCACAAACTCAGAAAGCTTGGAAAGCTGGCGAGGAACCAAAAATTGCTGCAGGTATATGATTTTTCCCATAAATTTACTTTGTTAAAATCTGTTGTTTTGCATAACATACCAGATCCTGGAGGCTTTACCTATTCATCTGAATCATCTAGTGTTAAATCATGTTTTTTCCTGTTTTGCAGCAATCATAGAGCTTTTTCATCTTCTGCCATCTGCAGCATCTAAGTTCTTGGATGAACTAGTGCAAATTCTTATGGAGTTGGAAGCAGCTCTTCCCCAAGGTCAAGTGTACAGTGAGCTAAATAGTCCTTATCGTCTTCCACTGACTAAGTTTTTAAATCGCTATGCAACAGATGCCGTGGATTACTTTCTTGCTCGATTGAATCAGCCAAAATATTTTAGAAGGTTGGTTTTAATAAAATGTCTAGTAAGTAATTTGGCACCCTTTTTAAGATGATGCAACCAGAAACTGAAAAAGTGTGTTATTTCCCTTTGTTGGAAATTAGATTTATGAATATCATCAGGTCAGAAATGGGACAACCCTTAAGAGAGGAGCTTGCAAAGTCACCGAAAAAGATAATTGCCAATGCATTTCCTCAGGTTATAGACAAGCCAGATGAGACTGCTGCTTCAGGTGGATTACCATCTGCAGCAAATAATAGTGATGCTTTAATGTCCTCTGTAAATGAGAATTCAGGTGGTGTGCAATCCACTGGAGGTGCTAGTGTGGGCGAGATGACAGATGCTCACTTCCACGGACTATCATTGGTATCGGTTTTGGTTAAGTTGATGCCTGATTGGCTCTGTAATAATCGTGCTGTTTTTGATGCTTTAGTTATCGTGTGGAAGTCAACTTTGAGAGAAGCTCGCATTCGCAATGAGAGGGGTCTTAGCTTGGACCAAGTATGATTTGTTCCTTCTATGCTATCTTTTTCTTAAAATTAATTTTTAGCATATGATCTTCAAGTAGTTGGCACTTGACGAGAAGGTTTTTGACAGTAAGGTAACATTTTTATCTCTATGGTGACATTTGGACTATTATAATTTATATCAATAAAACATTATTTCTAATGTATTATTGAATATGGCAGGTCAAAGAGAGCAAGAGGCTTGTCAAGTGTTTTCTGAATTATCTAAGACATGATAAAACTGAAGTAGGGGTTCTATTTGATATGTTATCAATTTTCTTGGTCAGAACTCGCATCGACTACACATTCTTAAAAGAATTTTACATGATCGAGGTTTGCTCATTATTCCTGTTTGGGCTTGTTTAATTTATGATAAATATTTGATGGAAGTAAGCTCTATTGATAGTAGGTAAATATTAAAAACATATATTAGTGTGCTATTGCCTTCTGGCAAAAATGTAAAAATACCACTCATTGAATCAGGTTGCAGAGGGATACACTCCACAAATGAAGAAGGCACTTCTGGTGCATTTTCTACATTTGTTTCAGTCGAAGGAACTAACACAGGATCATTTAGTGGTTGCTATGCAAATGTTGATTCTGCCAATGCTTGCCCATGCTTTTCAAAATGGTCAGAGTTGGGATGTGGTTGACTCTTCCATTATAAAGACAATTGTTGAAAAACTGCTTGATCCACCTGAAGAGGTATGGTTTTGAAGTCACTTCTATCGAGCGATACTCTATTTTGATGTCATAACACTAACACTGGCAGTTTATTTTCTTACCGTTTCTGAGATTGGCTTGTAAGACAGAAGCTTTGATAGTGTTTCTTGTTTAATAAATATTATATCTAGAATTTGTTTTTCTTTTTTGTGTTTTTGTTGATAATATCTTGCATTTGTTCATCCATATTTTTAGGTAAGTGCAGAGTATGATGAACCTTTGAGGATAGAGCTTTTGCAGCTTGCAACTTTATTGCTAAAGCATCTCCCAAATGATCTTGTGCACCATCGCAAAGAACTTATCAAGTTTGGGTGGAATCATCTCAAGAGAGAAGATAGTGCCAGCAGACAGTGGGCATTTGTCAATGTTTGTCATTTCCTTGAAGCTTATCAAGCTCCCGAGAAAATTATACTTCAGGTAGAGCATGCCTTTGAATGCAATTCTTGTAGTATGTGAACCATGTTTTGTTAGTCTAAATAGTGCCATCACAATAGCTTTACATTTATGGATTCCTGGACAGAAATTGCAAGTCTATTCTAGTTGCATTTTACAATGGTAGGTCAGATAATTCTGGTTTCCTAGCAAACATATATAGAGGGTCAGGGCTTCTAAATGGAACCACAAACTGGTTGATCTGACCTCTTTCAAAACAAAATCTGAAAGTTATGGAATTACTGTGGTGTGGAGATATATGCCACACGCATACTTTGATGATATAAAAGAGAAACTTGTAGTTATCCCAATCTGAAAAGTTAAACAGCCACTTACAGGCAACATACCTCCATGAAGTTCAGCTAGAAATTCAAAGGTTCTGAATTTCACCTTTTTCTGAAAAGACTAAGCTTTGTTTAATTATTCTCATCACTTGTCATCTTACATGTTCCAAAGTTTACAGCAATATAGCACAACTGATGTAAGACTCTTTAATAGATTTGCTAGGGAATCCTTTTCATTTCTTACTACATACGTGACTTTGCTAGCTTCCATTGTCTTGTGTTTTTATTCTCAATTGCAGGACATTCAATTGCTTGTGGACATTTTATGAATACCAATTAATGCAGATGTAAAACTTGAGTATCTTTATTATAAGTCAATGGTCGTGAGTTAGAAAACAGGGACAAACTTTAAAATTTCTAATTCTGTGATATCTAGAAAATACTTATGGTGAAATTAAAAGCAATGGAGTTGCTTATATTTTCATATGAATTTGGTGGCCAAGTCCCTCTTTGGCAATGCAAAATACAAGAGATGCATACAATAAGTAAAAAAATACCTGTCTAATAATATTCTTTGATGCATACTAGACCGGGAATGGGGCCATAAAAAAACTTGCATTGAAGTGATTTAATCTTATTACTTGTAACTTCAGTATTGTGTTGACCATGGGCTGTTGAAATGCACACGTATTCTTATTTTCTTGAGGCATAATATAGTATTGTACATTATGGGTTGGAATGATGGGTATGTCAGAATTTAAATTGTCGTCATCCTTGTGGGAAAGATTTAACATGAAAAAATGTATCAGGCATGCAAAAGGTTATAATTCTGATGGGTTGAAACTTGAAAGGCTTAAGATTTTGACATTAATTTGATAGAGCATAGAAACAAGATGGAAATGAAATTGACATTGATCTGGAAGCCAAAGGGTTGAAAGTTGAAACAATTAGCAGATCTGAGAGGATGAAGAGTGGAAGATATAATAACTAGCATCTTCTCCTGGGTCAATGTAAGGTCTGAATTGAGCTTGTTAAGGAAGTAATTGACCTTGAAATCTTCTATTCAGATCTTGGTTCATTTAATTTTCCTAGATTGTATTATACTATTATCCACATTCACAATGCTTGTATTAATTCAGGCAGTACTTATCGCTTCATTTTCACTGCTGAACCATGTGCATGTTGAAAAGCAGAAATAAAACAAAACTAAAGTGTGATTGTTTGGTATTGAAATAGAATGATTGTTGTAACTAAATTTCCAAATGTGGCAGGTATTTGTTGCCCTTTTAAGAACGTGCCAGCCAGAAAATAAGGTGCTCGTGAAGCAAGCTCTTGATATTCTCATGCCAGCACTTCCACGAAGGTTGCCAGCAGGGGACTCTAAGATACCTATATGGATTCGTTACACAAGGAAAATCCTAGTTGAGGAGGGGCATTCAGTGCCCAACTTGATTCATATTTTCCAGCTCATTGTACGGCATTCAGATCTATTTTACAGCTGTCGAGCCCAGTTTGTGCCACAAATGGTAAATTCACTGAGTCGTCTTGGACTCCCCCAGAACACTCCCCCAGAAAATAGGCGTCTTGCTATAGAGCTTGCTGGGCTTGTTGTAGGGTGGGAGAAACAACGTCAAGCTGAAGCAAAGATGGTTTCTGATACAGAAGGAAGTGTACAACCGGTGGATATATCAACTTCAGCTTCAGCTGCAGATGGTGACTTATCTTTAGCAGCAACAAATGTGAAACGCCCATCTGATGCTTCAGGATTTTCAGATGACATGACTAAACGGGTTAAAGCTGAAAGTGGTCTACCCTCATTAGGTGTGATGTCTCCAAGTGGCATACAAAATATTGGTACACCTGGTGCAGCTGGTCAACCTGATGAAGAGTACAAGCCAAATGCTGCAATGGAAGAAATGATAATTAATTTTCTCATAAGGGTAAGGATCTCTCCCATATTTTATGATTACATTGGCTTTCAGGGTAGTGGTATACAAATTAACAAACAATGTTTTCTTCATATTTTAAAACATAGGTATCTGCAGAATATTTTAGGTTTCATTCATCATTGTTTATCAAGCTATTTGAAAGAAATCTTGATTCCTTCCCTTTTATGTGTTAAGGACATAATTATGGTGTTTTGTCAATGTATAACAATGGAAACAAATATAATGCACTGACTTGCCAAAATTTTCAAATTAGCATATGGTAGTAGCTTATGGATCTATCTCAACAATGTTCTTGACTGCCTTCCATGTTGGGGAGAGTGGCACTGGCACAGTTATCAAACGTTTTGTTCAGTCGCTTTATAGCAAATGTTTATCAGAAGATTAATTTTGTCGTCAATACTGTATTTTATGATTTATATGATATGTGATTTTATATTTGGTTGATATTAAAAAAATATGTTATAGATGATTGTCTGCCTGTTTTCTTTAATGATTTTAATTTTTATAAATGGCACTGTGGCCCCAAAACACAAGGCTATGCTTTCTTGTTTTATAATGCACTTCTGTAGTAGTAGTGGTTAGCACGTTATAGTCTTGTACAGTTAAATTAAATATGATTTCCAGAGAGATTTTGAGGCATTATGGTTATGCTTGTATGGAGTATTACTCTCAGAAATCTGTGTGAGACAGTCATAGTACAGTTTTGTTAAATTTGAATATTTTCATGCCACATTTCTTTTGGAAAAGTTTGAGTGCTGTATATATATTTGCATATGGGGTGGGAATTGTGTTTATTGCATAATTTCCTAGACCAACACTGATCTGTCACATCAAAATGCTATTTTGTGTAATATCATGCAGGTTGCATTGGTAACAGAACCTAAGGACAAAGAAACATCTGCAATGTATAAACAAGCTTTGGAGCTCCTATCTCAGGCATTAGATGTTTGGCCTACCGCTAATATAAAGTTCAATTATTTGGAGAAATTACTCAGCAGTTTACAGCCTTCAGGGCAAAGCAAAGATCCTTCAACAGCTTTATCACAGGGCCTTGATGTCATGAATAAGGTGTTAGAAAAGCAGCCACATCTATTCATTCGAAATAATGTTCAGCAGATAACTCAAGTATGTGCAAACAAATCAGATGTTTTACATTTACATACTTTCTACATGTTAAATTTCAATTTTGACTGTTATTTACTTGTATTTAACTTTTACTGTTGTTTTGCAGTTACTCGAGCCTTGTTTTAACAGCAAGCTTTTGGATATAGGGAAGTCGTTGTGCACAATGTTAAAAATGGTCTTTGATGCATTTCCCATAGATGCTATGAATACAACACAGGATATTAAAACATTGCATTCCAAGGTTGAAGAATTGATAGAGAAACATCTTTTAGCGGTTACTGCACCTCAAATATCACTCGATACAAGCTCAGCTAATTCAATGATAAGTTTTGCACTTTCTGTTATAAAGACACTTGCCGAGGGGCAGAAAAGTTTTATAGACCCTTTTATGATGCCTTTAGTTCGTGTTCTTCAACGCTTCATGAGGGAGATGGGAACAATTACTGGCACCATTGCAAAACAAGTATGCTTACTCTTTCCTTAATGCTTTTAGTTTTATGAGCTGGCCTAAGTGATGCAACATTATTTATTGAAATATTGCTATTGTTGTTGATTACATTTGCTCTATGTTATGTGCCTTATGGCTCTTGTGAAGTGGCCCAAGTGATGCATCATCATCTATTTTGAATTTTCTTATATAAGTAATTATTGTTTTAGTGTTCTTGATACATTTTCACTAACTTCCTTTTGGCTACTATCTCTTCTGAAAATTATCTCTTCTGCACCTTATCTGTGTGCCATGTTATGTGGGCACAACAATTACCATTTTATTTCAAAATAAAAATACTTTATGATGTGTTATTTTTCATCTGTTTTTGCCTTAAAAATTAACCATTTTTCTTGTGTAACTACAGGGTCAAAGGATGGATACAGAATCTACAGCTGCGACTACACGTTTGATGAATGACCTTGGTGCGGTTACATCGAATTTGAAGTCAATACTTAAACTCATCAGTGGAAGAGTAATGCTTGTACCTGAATGCAAGCGCTTGACTATACAGATATTGCAAGCTATACTATCTGAGAAAGGCACAGATGCTAGTGTCGTCCTTGCAATACTTGATATAATAAAAGATTGGATTGAAAATGACTTCAAGTCATCTAGTTCGGGAACTCCTAATGCTGTACATAACAAGGACATAATCACGTATCTTCAAAAGCTATCACAAGTAGATAGACAGAATCTTGCCCCAGCATTTGTGGAAGAGTGGGATGGGAAATACCTCCATTTGCTTTATCAACTCTGTTCAGACTCGACCAAGTGAGTGATTGATGTCTTTCTTCCTTACATTGTATGCCTTTCATAAACTGGAGAACATATTAAGTTATTTTGCTAATACATGTGGTTCTCTTTTCAGGTACCCACTACCTCTACGGCAGGAAGTATTTCAAAAGGTGGAAAGGCAGTATATGTTGGGTTTAAGAGCAAAAGATCCTGAGATGCGACAAAATTTTTTTGCGCTTTATCATGATTCTCTTGGGAAGACATTGTTCACAAGATTACAATATATTATACAAACACAGGAATGGGAAGCTTTGAGTGATTGCTTCTGGCTAAAACAGGGTTTAGATCTTCTTCTAGCAATCTTAGTAGAGCATGAGCCAATTACACTTGCTCCAAATTCAGCACAGGTGCCTCCCCTAATAGCTTCAAGTAGTGTTCTAGAACGTGTTGGGGCACAACAACAATTAGGTGATACTCCAGAAGAGCCAGATGGGACTCCTCTTACTTTTAACGGTCTTGTGACCAGGCATTCTAAATTTTTGAATGAGATAAGCAAGCTTCAGGTTTGTTTCTTAGTTTCTCTGATTATGAAGTTATCCCTGCGTACAAGTGCTATAGAAAATACATGTCTATGAATTTGTTTCATTGTGAGTTCCCTGATTGTGGATTTAACTTATTTGTGACATGGTCTCTAATAAGATATATTGTTTCAGGTTGCTGATCTTGTGACTCCTTTAAGAGAACTTGCTCACACAGATGCAAATGTTGCATATCATATGTGGGTGTTAGTATTTCCAATTGTATGGGCTACCCTACAAAAAGAAGAGCAAGTTCAACTGGCTAAACCGATGATTACCCTATTGTCAAAGGATTATCACAGCAAACAACAAGACAAGAGGCCTAATGTAGTACAAGCACTGCTAGAAGGCTTGTCATTGAGTCAGCCTCAGCCTAAAATACCAAGTGAGCTTATCAAGTTTCTTGGTAAAACATACAATGCATGGCACATAGCTGTTTCTTTGTTGGAAAGTCATGTCATGCTATTTCCTCATGAAACACGGTGCTCGGAAGCTCTGGCTGAACTATATCGTATGCTGAATGAGGAAGATGTACGTTATGGTTTATGGAAAAGAAGACCAATTACTGCTGAAACAAGAGCAGGCCTATCCCTGGTCCAACATGGATACTGGCAGCGTGCTCAAGATCTTTTCTACCAGGCTATGAGTAAAGCAACTCAAGGTACATACAACAACAATATTCCTAAGGCTGAAATGTGTCTTTGGGAGGAACAGTGGATATCTTGTGCACAACAATTGAATCAATGGGAAGTTCTGGCAGATTTTGGTAAAACTGTGGAGAACTATGAAATATTACTTGACTGCCTCTGGAAGATTCCTGATTGGGGTTTTCTGAAGGAGAATGTGTTTCCAAAGGCACAAGTCGAAGATACAGCGAAATTTCGGATAGTACAGGCATATTTGGCTCTTCATGATGGTAGTATTACTGGAGTGAGTGAAGCTGATAGTAGGGTTGTTCAAGGAGTTGATCTAGCATTATATCAGTGGTGGCAACTGCCTGAAATGTCTGTACAATCTCATGTGCCTTTGTTGCAACAATTCCAGCAATTGGTAGAGCTTCAAGAATCTGCAAGAGTTCTTGTAGAAATTGGTAATGGCAATAAGCAACTTGTTGCAGCTGCTCCTCTTGGAGGGGTTCATAGTAGCTATGTGGACCTTAAAGACATTCTTGAAACTTGGAGACTAAGGATACCTAATGAGTGGGATAATCTTTCTGTCTGGTATGATTTGCTGCAGTGGAGGAATCACATGTACAACACTGTAATTAATGCATTCAAAGATTTTTCAAATACTAACCCTCAGCTTCATCAACTTGGATATCGGGATAAGGCGTGGAGTGTCAACAAGCTTGCTCGTGTTGCCCGCAAGCAAGGACTTTTTGATGTCTGTGTAACTGTGCTCAACAAAATGTATGGCTATGCAACCATGGAAGTTCAAGTGAGTTCCAAGTGTCAGATATATTATTTGTTTATCATGTTGAAGTAAATTTTGCAGACTATTTTTATCTATTTTTTAGTTTCAATGCCATATAAAATTTAAATCCCTAAGATCACGGGCTTTCAAATGCATTTGCAGGAAGCATTTGTGAAGATAAGAGAGCAAGCAAAAGCCTATTTGGAAATGAGAGGTGAATTGGTAAATGGTATCAATTTGATTAGCAATACCAATCTGGAATATTTCCCTGTTCAGCATAAGGCAGAGATCTTCCGGATTAAGGGGGAATTTTTGCAGAAACTGGGTGAGGGGGAAAATGCTAATCTTGCCTATTCCAATGCTATCAGTCTCTTCAAGAATTTATCAAAAGGATGGATAAGCTGGGGCAATTATTGTGACAAGGTATGTCATTTTCCCCCTTCAAACCATTATCCATTTTGTAATGTGATAGTCTATGAGGTTTTCTGCAGAAATTTCTGATGTAAAGTGATGTTTTGACTCTGACTGTAGGTCTATCAGGAGACAAATGAAGAGATCTGGCTGGAATATGCAGTAAATTGCTTTCTTCAGGGTATTAAGCATGGTGTATCAAGCGCTAGAAGTCACTTGGCTCGTGTTTTATATTTGCTGAGCTTTGACACCCCAAATGAGCCAGTGGGAAAGGCATTTGACAAGTACTTGGACCACATACCTCACTGGGTCTGGCTTTCATGGATACCCCAGTTGCTCCTTTCTTTGCAGAGACCTGAGGCAGCTCATTGCAAGCTTGTTCTTCTGAAAGTAGCTACAGTGTATCCCCAGGTCTGTATGTAAATTTGGGTTTGAAGTGTTCACACTTTGTTGGTGTAAAGTGCTTTGTGCTGGTTTCATAATTTATAGGACATAATATATGTGGCATCAGATGTTTAGTTCATAATTGTTGGAAGCATACTCATTCAATGTGAGGAGATTTCCACAATCCATCTGATAGAGATAATACAGTTTCTGGATCCGGTTGTGTGAAATAGAAAGAGTGGTGAGTAGAAATAGAAAAGCATTGATTGTTAAAAGTTCATCTTTTAATTGCGGTTCTTCCTGCTTTCCATAGTGATAATTTACTCTCGATATAAAATTGTGGAAGTGAGTGGTGCTATATGTCTGGTTTATTATTATTAAGTTTATTTAAGTAGCTAAATTGATATATTTCTGCTAGTCTTTTGAAGTGTTCATGCACTGTTATATCTATAGGCACTCTATTACTGGTTGCGGACGTATTTGTTAGAACGTCGTGATGTCGCCAACAAATCAGAATTGGTAAGAGGAGCTGCAGTTGCACAGCAGCGAGTTCAACAAATAAGTGTATCTGTTGCTAGTTCAGCTTCTATAAATTCAGTGGAAAGTAATCCAATAACTTCAAATCCAAATGCAAGTAACCTGCCTTCAGATGTTGCAAATAGTCAAGTTATGCAGGGGGGTGTTTTGACTGTGCCTCTTGATAATACAAATACACAAGCGCAAGAATCAGATAAAGCACCAACAATTGATGGGAATGTTCCTGTAGGGTCTGAATCATCTCAGACAAATTCTGCAAATGTGAATGATGCTCAAGCTGGGATAAGGCGTAATGCTGGGCTTCGCTGGGAAGCTTCAGCAGTGACAGCATTTGATGCTGCAAAGGATGTTATGGAGGCTTTGAGGAGCAAGCACACAAATTTAGCGAGTGAGCTCGAGGTTTGTTTCCTAGTGAAGAATACCACCATCTTCAATTTGTATCTTTTGTCTCTTTCTATTCAGTTTGCAGACATTTGTTTTTGAAGAACAGAAACATTCCATTAGTGCCGTTGCTTTTCTTTCCAGATTTGGTATGGATGCCTGAAAATGATTTGTAATTTTTTGGAGGTTTTTTCATATCTTCTAGAAGTGCAGAGGAATTCTTTCGTGATTATTTTGTTTTTTCGAGGTTTTGACTATCTTTTACAAGTGCAGAGTTCTTCATGATTGGTATTCATCTCCTTATATATATCCCATCAAACTGACATTATCTCCCATTGGAAATTATTAAGGCACCTGATTTAAATTTTATTACTTTTTTCTATTAATATTTAATTCAGTTCCTACACCCTTGCTGTATACATCTGAGTGTCCTTACAATGTGTTTTCAATTTTTAATTTTATTTCTGCATTTCTGATAGCATAATCCTATTTCCTGTTTAAATCCTTCTAGTAGTGGATGATGTTCTGAATATATGAAATAAAAGAAGTCACAGTTTCACTTGTTTGAAGATTGCAGAAGTGTCAGAAAACAAATTATCCTAATTATCTGGCTAGAAAAAGCATATCTTGAAATATGAGTAATGACAAATGATGTTGAGGCCGTGTGTGATTGTGACCATCTCCTTATGTAGCCTATCAAAATGACATAAGTTCCTGTTATAAATAAATGGGGTGCAGGATTTAGGTTTTGTTACTGTCAGAGTAATTCAGTTCAAGAACTCTCTTCCTTTTGCAGCCTACTTACCTTTCTCTTTAAGGTTAAGTTTTTGACTACCCTATTTCTAATCACACATTTCTATTTTTTGTGTACTGATCTTTTGGACATACCAAAGGATTGGCTGCTTTGAGGATTGCAGAAGTGTCATAGAACATATAAATCTTTAATTGTGTAAAAAACAGATCTCAATATATGAATAATAAGAGGATATCTATCTATTTTGTTTTAGCTTTAGATAAGATTAGAAAAGACAAATTAATATTATATCAATATCTACTAGTGATAAAAAATAAGTCAAGTGATTGAAATACACAATTTTGTTACAATAGTGAAGTGCTAGCATACAATGACCCATAGACTAAAGGGAGAGAAGATAAGAAAACATAAACCTCACACAGTAGTAACCTGAAATAAGTACAAGTATAAATATCAGTAATCCAATATGTAAGGACGCTCAAACCATAAGTACAAAACTTATAAATATTGTGTTTACATAATAATATATTTCATTCTGCTTGGTGTAAGTAAATTAGCATCTATAAATTGAAAATTCCTTTATCTAATTTAACTATTGGTAGTATCATAGCTCAAAAATTCAGCAGACCCAAATTTGAACTGGACTCAGCATTTAAACAAACTCAGCAAATCTTGACAACTTGAAAGATCTTTGATTCCTTAAAAACATAAATTTAATGCAATACCCAATTATAAAATGTTTCAAATGAGTCTGTAAAATGTTGGGGAAGTGTTTTCTATTAGATTTGAATGCAAAAAGAGTACAGAATGATTGCTTGTGCAAAGGAAAGAGGTTGCACAGCCAAAGGAATACCTTAGATTGCTAGGTGTGATGGAGATTTTTTGTGTGGCCAAAGGAATACCTTATGTGGAAAGAAAGATACTTGCACAAAAAAAGACATTCACTTTGCTTAGCAATAGGAATGTTTTCTGCAGCAACTGGAAACTCTTGTGCAGTAATAGGAATGTCTTGCACAGCAATTAGGATCTATTCTGTAAAGGGTTTTTTAGAATATAATTTGAGAAACCTAACTAGTAAAAAATCAACACATTTGTTCATAAACAATAACTTAAATGAGAATCAGTGCTAAAGCTAATGAAAACTGAATCCAGTGCTTTCAAAACATGCATGAAAACCCAAATCTAATATTTAGGAAAGAAGATTCTTGAAATGCTTGGGGAAAACAAAAAAAAATTTGCTGCGTGAGGAAATTGCATGGTCTGATTTGCATCAAAGACCAAAACACCACCTTATTTAGTGTTTTTTTTGTGTTCAACAGTCTACTCACCAAAATGTGGCCGTCACTTGGTGAGTTTGAAGGTCAACTAACCCAGCTAACAAAATTACTCAAGTCGTGTGAGTTTCAAGCAAACTATAAATCCATTGGTAGCATGATTTGAAGGTTGGCTTTCTTCCAAAATGGATTCTTATGATTATATGAGACCTTTGTTTCTTTTAATCAAATGAAAGGTTTTACTTTTATAAACAGGATATGCCACTTGCTAAAAAATATGATGCCAAAAATGCCAGAAAAAATATGGACTATAAATTAAAAATTATATCAGGCAGCTGAAGATGATGTAGGGTACATGGGAGAACAAGATATCAATTATAAAAAAAATAGTTAAAACATACTAAAATAACAGGTGATGCCAATACTCAAAATCAGGAAGAGTCTTAGGGGCTAAATCTGCATTGGTGACCTGCATAAGTGCCTCCAAGCTGTCATCATTAGCTTGGATGGAGACCATATTTGGAAACTGGAAATCGAACTTTTATGTGTGGGAGATAAATGACTCTTGATATCATTGAGATCTCCACTGGATTCCAAATGAACTCTATTGTCCTTCAATGAGCAGAGCTTGCTTTGTGGCTTTACTTATAGTAGTAAGTCTCCAAGCCAAGCCACCTTTTTCCTGCCTGTTTTTTGCAAGTGATTGTGCTGTTTATCTCATGACCACTTGTGCTAGCACCACTCTTGCCTACAACGAACCTTGCCTTTCATGCCTGTGAGTTTGTGTGTATAGAGGAACCATCAACCATTCTCTGCCACAAAGCCTATTCTTGCATGCAAAACTTGAAATAGGTCAACTCCACTTTTCACTCCCCCAAGTTATTCTGGGGCCTTCCATAGCATTATCTGTTCCTCAATTCAGCCTTGTAATAATTCATCTCTATTACTTGTTTGATCTCCAATATTCTTCCATGTGCAACAAAACCATCATGTCATACATGCTTGTTGGATAATTTATAACTATTTCCTGTTAAAATCATTTTTGTTAATTTGTGCATTCCTTTGCCTGTTGTAATCTTGATGCTTGCTTTTTTGTACGTTTTGCCTGCTGTAATCTTGATGCTTGCTTTTTGTACTTTTTCCTGCCTATTAACTAGGGTTAAATGATGCCTAATGGGCCTGTGATTTTTATCCATCTTATTTGGCTTGTCATTGCATCCCTTTACCATTTCATATGCTTTTCTTGCCTGTCCATTGTTTGTTTTCTACAGTTTTTCTTCTTTGTTGATACAGTTCCTTAAAGAGAAGCATGGTTTGCAGGTGTTCCTAACAGAAATTGGTTCACGATTTGTTCCTCTGCCTGAAGAGAGACTGCTTGCTGTAGTGCATGCATTGCTGCACCGATGCTACAAATATCCTACTGCAACAACAGCAGAGGTTCCACAATCACTCAAGAAAGAGCTTTCAGGTGTCTGCCGAGCTTGCTTTTCAGCAGACACTGTAAACAAACATGTTGAATTTGTGAATGAGTACAAACGAGAATTCGAACGTGATCTTGATCCTGACAGTACACAGTCATTCCCATCTACACTTTCTGAGTTGACTGAGCGTTTGAAACATTGGAAGAATGTTCTACAAGGAAATGTGGAAGACAGATTGCCTGCTGTCTTGAAATTGGAGGAGGAAAGCAGGGCTCTTCGTGAGTTTCATGTCGTTGATGTGGAAGTTCCAGGACAGTACTTTACCGATCAGGTGGGGATATCTCCTATATATGTTAAAGCTTCTTGAAAAATGTTTGGGATATTTATATAATGCAATAGCAATGTTCTTCTTTTTCATTTATCATAAAAATTGCATTTTAATTTTTTTTCATGTGTGGGAAGGTTGTAGCGTTGTATGAATGAATAATAAAAAATAGGGGTAGGCGAAGCTTCAATTCGGATCAAAATTTGTTGGAAGTTTGTTTGCATTCTAAATAACTGGAACAGGGTCAACATTGTACACATGCAAACACACACACTGTTATTTTGCCGGGTCCTTGGTTATGTTTACTTATTTCTGTCAATATCTTTGCAGGAGATTGCACCTGACCATACAGTAAAGTTGGATAGGATTGGTGCGGATGTGCCCATCGTACGTCGGCATGGTAGCAGCTTCCGTAGATTGACTATATTTGGGTCTGATGGTTCACAAAAGCATTTTCTTGTTCAGACTTCACTAACTCCCAGTGCCAGGAGTGATGAGCGAATGGTGCAATTATTTCGCGTCTTAAACAGGTTATTCGACAAACATAAGGAGTCAAGACGCAGGCACCTTGCATTTCATACACCAGTCATTATACCTGTCTGGCCACAGGTGCTTCTTGTTTCCTTCCTCTTTAAACCTAATGGTCAACCTCAGATCCTAATTATTTGGCATTGTGTGATTTTTTTAAATCTTTTTGCAAGCAAGACAAAAGCAATCTTTAAGATCCTTAATACTGTTTTAAAATTTTTATGATTTAATTTGGAGATTATATTCTAGTTATATAGCAAAAGAGGTAAGCATATTTTTGTTTTAGTTGCTTATTGGCATTAGCCGGAATTGCCTGTCCCATGACTTAATTTGGAGATCTAGTTTTAGAGTAAACAAGTTTTCCCATGGTTGTATTAATTATGTCTACTAAAATATCATGTTCATCTACATGTTTTGTTGTAAGTTTATATTGCTTGTGACATTGAATGTGAAAAGCTACGTTGTGGTAAACCAAATAGAGAGACTTGTTTGTAAACCCTTTTTTGCTTGAATAATCTATTTTCTGTTTTAACGTTCAAACTTAATGCACAAGCATAAGCTAATTTGCACTAAACTAATTTTTCACTCTGTTTAGGAAAGAAATATATGCTTTATCAAATGTTATACAACAGCTAATGTGGTCTATGTGTTTTAAGGGTGTGTGTGGATAATGACAATAATGGCAGTAATACTAAATCAACATATTAATTTGTAATTAGTAATATATATCAGTGCCACCCCCACCACTGCTTTGCCGCTGTCCCTCACCGTCTCCTCGCCGTACCCAAATTTAGGCCTTTGGTTCTCCTGTACATGAAATCCGTCCCCACATCCCCATGTTCCACTATCAGGAAACTCCGTGGAACTATGATTTCAAATGAACTGAACCACTTGACAAAAAAATAAAAATAAAGTTTCTGAAAAATCAGAAGGCTGCATAATTTAAAGCTAAAGAAAGCCCATATAGGAACCGTGCATGAGTTGTTCAAAAGGGTGATTGGTGATTAATGTGACCATAAAGTAAGGGTCATGCAGCCCACACGAATCCTTCTCATCACCTTGATTCACCCAATCTCACCACTGGCAGAGGACACTACCATTTGAATTCCAAAAAGTTGTGCATTAAAACATGACAAAAACAATTATTATTGCACTGCCTGCACTCTTTGATTGACAACCTTCACCAAGCACAATTGGATGGTCCACAGTTAGATATCAAAACACAGGCCTTTAACCTGGTTTGAATTGTCCATCTTAGCTTTTGAGTAGGTGCATATTGACAACAATATTAGATGGGAAAAACTCATTAGAGACATGACAACATCCAAGTGCAATTTCAATTGCTTTGGCTCACGTATGGAAACAAAGGCAGAAAGATGAGTCCCAGTCTTTTGAATCTATCTGGTTGCACTTCAAACACTGTGATTAAAAACATGATCAAAATTCAAAGGATTATCTACTAGGACAGATCCATTGGGAACCTGGGTTGTCCAGACTGGACCTGGGCAAACCCAGGTCCCTTTGATTGCTGTACTCAAGACTGAAACTATATTTACCCAAGGGCCAATTCATATGTTGTTTAGCTTTATACCAAACCCAGCCTCATAGGGTATGTTAAAGTGGTAATAATAATATTGGACTATAAATATTGACATCATGGATAATATTAATATACCTATTAGTTATTACACACACACACACACACCATACCCAAATGTACCGAACTGAAGGATTTTTTTTGCTCAAATACCCGTATCCTGAACCCATACACGATCTGGAATTTGTACCAGCAACTTTCTATATATATAGATGGCTAAATATGAACATTTGATGAACAATGACTACTAACTATCCAGAGATTATTAAGGATTCAAAAACTACGAGTAGATATGTAAACCACTCAGAGCAGATTGTGTCAAGGAAAAGCTATATGACTAAAGAACCATATATAGAGCAGTATATGTGGTTTGATGCTGTATTTCCTGCAGAGGGGTCTATTATAGCTGTTATTTGAGTATATTGTCAAATCTCCATGTCCTCTGAGAGTGTGTATCAAATGGCATCGTTATTGAATGAATAGTAGAATTTAAATCCTTACTTGCAAGCTGTAAAAGATTGATTCAAGCAGCATGATAGGATGCATATTCAGAGGGAATGGTGCAAAAATGTATCATAGACAAAGCTCAGATTTTGTGTTAAACAAATTTGTGCATAGAGAAAACCCTTTCAAAGTTTTATTTATATTCAGGAGAAGAAAACTACGTATTGTAACTGCAAAGATGAAAGATATATATGAAAAGAAAATTGACAGAGTTTTTTTCCCTCTTTTTCTCCAGGGTTTGACCAAGGGTTCACCTCAGGATGGTATGTTTGTCTAATGTACCTATAGGATGAACCCACGGTGTAGAACCCTTGGTGTACAGAGGAGGGACCTGACCTTGAGCCTGTACCTGTATGGTACAGGTATGTCCCTGGTGAACCTGGTAAGAAAAATTAATGCAGGCAAAATAATGTGTGGAACTAAGAAATGTTGCAATGACATTTGTACCGTTGTAAAAGCATCATTATCCATAGAATGATGATCTGTGATATGATAAAGATCAACAGAGGACTGATCTCTGTCAACCATTGAAGGACTGACATTATCATTGGCAGACAAATCTGGATAATTGTATTAAATGGCATTTAAATTGTCACTCACCAGTATCAATCCCTTCAAAATTGACAATTGTGATGGACCTTAGTGAGCTTATCTCTAACATAACAATGTTCAACAAAATGGGTGGTCGTACACAATACCTACAAGATTTAAGATTAAAAAAAGATTATGCAGTGTGATGTTTCGAATGACAATGTGAACATACATTGGCAATAGGATTTGAGGCAATAACTTCATTTGTTAGAGGACATTGATATATGTTAGCTTCCTTCAACTCTGGAGGATTGGCAACAGAAAACTTTAACTGTTTGGATTGAACAATATATTTAGATTGGTGTTGGTTAAATAGATGGTTGAACTGACGAAGTTAATGGGCCTAGTGAAGTTGGTTTCATGAGGTTTTAATAAACCTTTATATACAAGATCAATATGATGTTTGTTTCCTTCAATCTTTTCCCATATTCTTGCTTGGAATTGCATTATTGGGATTAAAAATTTGCCGATGAAGGTGTCATTGAATTTTACAGACTTGTCATCTTTATTGAACAATTTCTGGTAATGTCTAACGTGCCAGTCCTTTAGGGATATGAAAACTGACTTACTTATTCAAGTGTAGTGTCATAGGCTTCGTATTATCCTTTAGGACAAGTTTAAAGTCACTTTTTATTTTTATTTTGAGCTAGTGCATGTTCAAGTGGGTGCATGAAAATATATTTGTGAAGATCCAATCGATTTACCAATTACTTAATTTGGATGTAGTTTCTAAATAATTGGATTTTGAAGTAATGACTTTTTATCTCCGTGTTTGCTTGCAAGTAGCTTGTACTAGTCTCTTAGAAGTGTCTGCAAGAGCTTGTATTGGTCTCACGTGATGCTTAAGTAGTGTTCTATTTAAATGATTCTTGACTTGGTCAAGTGATGATTTACAATTTGACATCTAAAGTAACCTACCCTTAGCAGGCTGGCTTTGTAAAAAGAACAGGATTGTCAACTTTATAAGTTCAATTAATATGTAGTTTATGACTCTTTCAGCTCCATAAATAAAAGTCATAATAGCCTGGTTCCTGAACATAGAGATATATGAAAAATAAGCACTTGAGGATTGACCTGTTGCAAAACAAAATTTACGAGAAGGAAGGAAATAAATTATGAAAGTGATGGTGGGCGAACATTCTTGGGTTTTGCCAGGTATACAAACACAAGCACCTGCTTTTTATGTGGAATGTTTTTTTGGGTAGAAGATTACAATATTTGAAAAGAACAGAAAAACACAAACAGATTTGTATTTGTGAATATTGATGTTTAAATTTTCTATATCATGCAAAAAAATAGAAAACCTCAGCTTGTTTGTGATTTCCTCCAACAGTGATGGTCTGCATCTACTGGATGGCTTGAAACAAATTCAGAAGATATGAAGAGGATTGACAACCCTCATTACCACACGACTTTAAAGTCTCTCTCAAATGACAGGCATGTCAACTTGATGACCAATGGTCTATTGAGAGAATTTAATTTTCACTGCATTTCTCAGAAGCAAATTTGATTGCAAAGTGAGCCAGATCTTTGTTACAAAAATCATCCAAAGGTTTTAAACTGGATAGTGCTGGATCCTGTGCAACATTGATTTCTATTTCTTCCAAGTCATTATAAATGTGCAAACATCAATTTCTACCTTACAAAATAAGAAACTACACATTCAGATAGCATTGATTTGATTTGATTGCCTCGTTTACTTGGTTTTTTTTTGTTACAAAGAATACTCGGGTGACATGTTCGATGGCATGGTAAAAAATGAGTTTCCCTATACATAATTAAAAAGAATAATATACCTAGGGTACATGCAAACACAGGTGCCATTTTTGCGAACTTCAATCCGCTAGCTATTATTTGAGGGACTGCTAATACTGAATGCAGTGTGGTGTTGACTTTAAGATGCTCAAGTAACTTTTGCACTTGTAATGATGTTCTAACATGCAAATACTCACTCGAGAGTTTCCTGTTTATAAGGTATATATTTGTTTACATAGTCTATTTCTTGCTTAATTTCTTAAGCTGCATTTGAATTCAGGTTCGCATGGTGGAGGATGATTTGATGTATAGTACCTTTGGGGAAGTTTATGAAATCAATTGTGCTAGATACGGCCGTGAGGCTGATCTTCCAATCACCCACTTTAAGGAGCGTCTAAATCATGCTATTCTGAATCAGCTGCCACCTGAGGCTGTTGCAGAGTTACGACTCCATACATACAATGAGATAACACAAAACCTTGTCAGTGAGAATGTATTTTCTCAATATATGTATAAAACACTCCCAAGCTGTAATCATTTGTGGGCATTCAAAAAGCAGTTTGCTATTCAGTTAGCATTGTCAGGTTTCATGTCATATATGTTGCAAATTGGTGTACGATCTCCAAACAAGATTCTATTTGCAAAAAACACAGGCAAAGTGTTTCAAAATGATTTTCACCCTGGTACGTTGATCGGCAGTTACAGAAGAAAATAATTTGATATTTCTTCTGTGACATCTTTTATCTGACACGATATTTGCATTTGCAGCTTATGATGCAAATGGTATGATAGAGTTTAACGAGCCGGTGCCCTTCCGGCTTACACGCAATTTGCAAACTTTCTTTACACCTTTTGGTGTTGAAGGTCTATTTGTTTCTGCTATGTGTGCAGCTGCGCAATCTATTGTTGCGCCGAAGGTGGGTAATTGCTGGTGTATATTTTTTAGACAGTCCGTAAGTACTTGGTAAATAAATAGGATAATTCTTTCATATTTGAAGTGCTGATGTAAAATTTTAACAGTATTCAGAATACAAGGTTACTGATACATGAATGATCTATTTTTGGTCTAATTTTGTTGGAAACAGAATCAGCAGGTTCAACATCAGTTGGCAATGTTCTTCAGAGATGAACTTTTATCATGGTCCTGGAGAAGAGCACCTGGAATGCCATCAGCACCAGCAGCAGCAGGAGGTATCAGTCCTGTAGAATTTGAGCAAAAAGTGAAAATAAATGTGGAGCAAGTCATAGGCCGTGTCAAATTGATTGCTCCGCAGTGCTTCCCAGAAGAGGTTCTTTATTTGATGGCCTATCCTTAAAGACCCTTTTTTTTAACTGAATTTTCATCGTTCAAATCCTCAGAGATTTCTCATGTTTATTTGTTTACCATTTCAGGAGGAGAGTGCGACTGAACCTCCACAATCTGTACAACGGGGTGTCACAGAGCTAGTGGATGCTGCTTTGCGACCAAAGAGTCTCTGTATGATGGATCCAACATGGCATCCTTGGTTCTGATAGAGTGTATAGTAGTTTCTTGATAGCAAATTGACTTGTCAGGTCACATAATTGTTCTCATTGGGTGCCCCAATGTTTCGGGCTGGGAGGAAAGCTTTTTTGTATTTTGCCTACAGCGTTTTCTGGATTAATACTGTTCCAAATTCCATTTCATTAAACAATTTTCTGTATTTCACTTGTAAATAGCGTTTCTCTATGGTTCATTGTATATTCTTACAAGGATGTTGACTGAAATAATTAATTCAACCAAATTTTTGCGTTTAAAACTGTAATATTATTATCATGTCTGATCTGCCTGGGCATACGCCTTCATTTGAAAACTTGTAAGATTATCTAAACATGATGCAGTTGTACAATTACAGATTTTTTCCTCTCTTTTTATTTAAACTGGTTCATCCTGGTGGGCTTCTGAATGTTTTGAAAAAAAAGAAAGAGAAAAATTGAACCATTGGCTTGTTTCTTGTGTTTTGGCCAATGTAGAATATGAGTAAGGCACTTTGGAAGGGGCAGCGGCTATGCAGCCACGAATTTAGTTGGGCATACGAAAGGAACACTTGTTTTTTTTCTGAAAAATTGTAAAAAAATGTACACAATAAACTAATTTCGTGGTTGTATAGCCACTACCAGGCAAAGGTGGTTGCTTGGATTTGAAGACGTCTTACCATCTTCCACCGTGTTACTGACACAATGTCTTGTGAAACTCACAAGCTATTTCTGGGTCATTCAAATGTTTGAACGTGGTGCAAAGCATGGCAATAGAAATCCCAGTGAACAAATCAAGGTTGAAAGGACTGTTTTTTTTCCAGATTAAAAGCGATTAAGATTGGGATTTAGGTTTGGGGTAAGGGAAAATCAGAAAAAAACTGCTATAGAAATCGAAAAAAACTCAGAAAACATTAGTTTCTTTTGACAAAATACGAAAGAACGAAAATTGTGGCATTTTTTAAACATTGTAGAAAAACTTCAGAAGGTCAAGCTAAATCTGAATTTCTGAAATTCTTATCCATTATTTATTCAAAAAACACCTGATCATTATTTTAACGCTGAACACCCCTTTGCTAGTTTCACGTAACTAATAATTAGCTAACTCATATGATCCTCTAAACTACAGCAGTGTTAGAATCGAAAACCCACACCCGTTTGCCGTGCTGTTTTTCAAGATTTTTAGTTCTGAATTTTCTATTTATCTCTTTTGGGCCCATGTGTACTTTTAGAGACAAAACTTAATAAAAGCCAGATTGAACATTTACATTTATCTTTGAAGTTTAAAACACTGATATACCTAACGACAATATTCCTCGTATGACTAGGTTGTTCCCTTATTCGCATACATACAACAATTCATTCCCACCCGCACGGCAAGGTTGTTCCCTTAAAACTTTATTGTAATATCATCAGCGATGCCAAACCACAGAAATGAATGGCTACAATTTGAGACACATTGTGCAAAAGAAAGAAGACGTTGATGCATCAAAACAGCAAGTGGCTCAATAAATGGGATATTCACCTGAATTCTTGCCCCACCAATAGTAAAGATATAAAGACTTTTGTTATGAATAAGTTCCACAAGCGCTCTTGGGATAAAGATTTAACTAGAAAGAAAGAGTATTATATTGTGGAGTTTAATCCCACTCGTAACTTCTACCAAAAAGTGTACATTGAGGCTAACATCTCCTAGAGAGCCAAGATTTTCATTGCCCAATTAAGGACCAATTCACACCAACTTCGTTGTGAAACCGGGCGTTGGAAAAGGCCTAAAGAAATATTGGAGGAAAGAATTTGTATTTACTGCACTTCCGGTAAGGTAGAAACAGAAAGACACTTCATTCTAGATTGCGACGCCTTCAAGGACAGTAGGGATAGTTTTAATATTCTTTTGACTGGGAATTCGTGGTTTGATCTTTTCACTGAGGGGACAGTTGAGCAGTTGGGGGCACTCATCATCAAGCTTCACAAGAAAAGGGCGGAAATGAATATTTCAGCGTGTGAGACGGTCTGTCCCATAGGCTATCTTAAGCCTCGCGAAGCCTCGCGGACGTTAAAATTCTTTTTTTCTTTCTTTCTATTAAATCCTTATCCACAAATTTGTCTTTGTCAGAAGGCATCACAGATTTGAACAACGAAGCACACGTGAAGTATCTGAAGTGATATCTCCAATGACAGACTAGGGTAGCTATTAACTACCGAAACTACAATTACAAACTAAAGAGGCTCTTGCTATCAAATTACAAACTAAAGAGGCTCTTGCTATGAATTTGAGACTGTATTCTCATATTAAATCCTTATCCACAAATTTGTCTCATGAGAAAGCTTCACAAATTTGAACAATGAAGCACACGTGAAGTATTTGAAGTGATATCTCCAACGACAGACTAGGGTGGCTAATAACTACTGAAATTACAATTACAGACTAGAGAGACTCTTGCACTTCTGAAACAACAAGAAGCACTCAATTCCAATTGGAATTGCAAATACACAAGAAAATATAACTCCACACAATTCATTCCTACAAAGCCAACCACGGCCTTATAAAGAGCTCAAGGAAATATCTAGAAGGGTACAATGGGTTGTCATTATTTTAATATTTTATTACTTTATTATTTTATTAATTAGGTCCTTTTATTTAATAATTAAATTAATTAATTAAATAAGTCCTTATGATGTTATTTAAAATTTAGGATCACTTAATTAATTAACTTAAGTCATTTATTAAAATTGGGGGCATTACAAACATAGAGCCTAGGAAGATTGAACATATAATTTTAATGAGGTTAAAAAATTTAACGAGGGTTTGTGTTAGAAAATATACGGGTCACACTAAATAATAGGCCATACTTGATAATAGAACATATTATTTTATGGTCAATCTATAGTTTTACATTAACTTTCAGATGAATGAATGTATTTATTTAAATGATGCTTGTGAGATCCAATGGTCTAAGAGACCAAGATAGACCAAATTTAATACATTTTTAAGTTACTTTCCATGCTAGCTGTTTTATTATGAATCTTGGGTAATAAGCTACATAGTCTTTGATGAAATGTCATTATGTTTCCACCAACCCCTTGTGCGGTAAATGCAAGTCCTTTCTTCCCATTCTTCTTTGGGCACCTTCGATCTACTCGTTTGCATCTCAGATGATGAGAGCTAGTCCTCAACTATGCAATTAAAACTTTAGCCTTTTTCATCATGTTGCCATGTGGGGTTAAATTCTTTGATATAGCATTTCATTTTTTTTGCTTCACCGTTTTTTCCACATTGTGTTCATGTATTTTTCTAATACCTACTTTTTAATCTCCTCATTAGTCTTAGGACAATCATGTTGATCTATTTCCCACCTGTTCATTCACTTACTATTTTGTTTCTTCCAAGTCTCTTTACCATGACTTAGCTCCTCTTCAATAATTATTTTGGGCCAATGATGCTTATCCATATTTTCAACCTTTTTTAAGTAGCATAACAATGAAATGCTCATTGAAGCCTCAATTGGGAACATAGCAAACTTAGTTAAAAGAATCTCATATGACATTGTTGACTTGAGTTTAAGGTTGCTCGTGATTAGATTGTTTTTTAATTTTTCTATTTGTTGTCATTTGTGGTTTGACATGCTGTTCTCCCAAACCTCACACTTGTAAAGGATAACAAACACTACAAACAAAGTGAGCATGGTTTTCTTATTATTCAAATCCCACAATTCCACTTTCCTACACCTGTTTTGAAAAAGGTATAAAGCTCTCAACCCTCCTTGGATCCTCTTTGATCTACACATCTCCCAATTGAGCCTATTGTGAAAATTAATTCCTAGGTAATTGTGTTCCATAACTACCTCTAAGGGGCTTCCCTCAAAGATAAAATTAACGTGTTGCTTTTTTTTCAAATAAAAGATCAAGCCTTTAGTCTTGTTGGTATTCACTTGCATCTCAACCTCCTAAAAAAATGCTCAAGCTTTCAAGATGCTCTCTCAAACCTTGTGTAGATTTATAATAAGAATAAGGTCATCCACATATAAAATTAACTTAATTATGTATCATGTTAACTAGATGCCTTCTCCAATGGTATTTTATAACCACTTTTCAAGTTGGTCAATATATAAATCAAACAATGTGGGGGATAAATGACACCCCTAGTCAACCCAAATGTCACTATTGAAGCACTCGGATGTACCCTCTTTCCCTCTTTAGTTCTAACCTTAGCTCTAATGTGCTCGTAAAGTTAATGTGCATCAACTCTAAACTCCCTTAGAACCCCATTTTTTTCCATTTTGTGTCAAAGCTTATCTTTGGGAATGGTGTCGAAAGCTTTTTTGAATTGAAGAAAGCAATAAAAAGCTTCTCCACCTTGGCAGTCCCAAACTTTTTCAATGAGATGTTTGAAGTGATGCAATGATCAATGTTAGAGAGCTAAGGCCTAAAATCTACCTACCCTATGGCTCTCTAGCCCTCTTGGTTCTCTAGCCTTCTTGTTTTGTCTATTTACTAATTCTATGCTCTAGCATGCTCCAAAAAGCTTTCAAAGAAGAGGGTTAAGACTATTATAATATGATAATTAGAAAAATTATTTATGTCTCGACTTTGGTAAAGGAGAAAGTAAAGACAATTTCTTTTTGAGTCATATGCATTATATTTGACATGAAAGAATGAAACTAGTGTTTTTTCTTGTTTCTATTAAAGGTTTTTCATTTTTTTCCCCAATTGTAAACATAGGTAAGAAGTTGATTTATGCTTTTAGTGTCAATGTTGTGTAAACTAAATAGTATTATGCACAAAATTTTAAAAGCAATGAGAAGAAAACTTTTATTGACGCGCGAATAATAAAGTTGAGGGATTGAAAGAAAGCACTTAGGAGGTTAGAAGAGCAGTATCAACATAGATTGGTATAATTGCAAGGAAGATGTAGATATATTGGGCATGTTATGTTGTCTATGTGTACTAGAATAAAAGTAAACAAAAAAAATATTTATTTATCATTGGTACTTGAGACATTGAAATCTTGTATTTTTTTTTGTCATTTCCATCTTGACATCTAATAACACATATTTATTAAAATAATTTTTCGTACATTTAATAATTGACTTTGATAAAATTAAATTGATTAAATAATTTTTTTATTTTATATTTTTTAAACCCAAACTGCTATCTAAGGAGGCAACTTCAGGTATATTATATTATGTTATATTATATTTTAAAACATTATAAATATTGTTAGTATTAAAGATATAGATCAGTGATAGAGAAAAACAATAGTCTTTTAATCTCAATGTATATCTGACATTTACTCTCAGACTTTATCATAGTCTTGAGATATTCTTCCTTAAGAATATAGTTTCTTATTACTGATTAATAATCTCAGATTTGATCTGAGAATTTGATAAGAATAATGCTATATAATAAGAACATACTTTCAAAGTGATCACTGATATATATACATATATTGATCACTGTATATATATATATATATATATATATATATATATATATATATATATATATATATATATATATATATATATATTCGATTTTGTCAACTTATAACTAATGAGTATATTAATTATCGACTGCTTGTAGAATGTAATTACCACTATTATTGATTTCATTATCAGCAAGCATCGATACCATTGTGTATATATATATTGGTGAAGGGTTATGTCTATGTAGGGGCATGACCCCTACGTGGCTTATGCCACGTAGGGTCATGACCCTACGTAACCATAACACTTCAAACATATTATCAATCATCATTAGTTATACATCGAAGCACTTATCGTGCTTGATACTGTCGTGCTTACAATATAACATTTTAGTTATAGTAGTATCAAACGTGACTTCAACTTCATGTCTCGATACTCCTATATATTATCAATACCCAAGCTTCGGGTAATACAATGATAACAATCATTGATCTGTCGTAAAGCAATCAATAATATATTAATGTTGCTTTCATTCAATATATATATATGTATGTGATTTTAATTGAAATGATATATATATATATATATATATATATATATATATATATATATATATATATATATATATATATATATATATATATATAGTTTCCATATATATGTATTACTTTACTTATAATATATTGCTTCCTTCAATCCGAATGAAGCTACATTCTTAACACTCCCTCTTAGCAAAAGAGGATTGGATAACATCTTAGGGGTATAAGTGCACTTATAACAACTCTGAAATGCTCACAAGTAGAGTACATTACAACTCAGAGAGATGTGAGTTATTTGACTTCTGGCACTCCGGGACAACAACTAAATGAAGTCTACCATATAACAACCTTGATCTTCCAGATGACAATGAAGTCTCCAAGATCGTAGGTAGCACAAGCTTAAACACATAGTTCATCCTGATGCATAAGTTATCATGACATCCGACACAATTTGGGACAACAATTTAATGAAGTCAGTCATGATAATAGATCAAGAATAACTATCTCAGTATCATGATATCCGACACAATCCGGGACAACCACTTACTGGACTTAATCATGATATGAGTGTTATCACAATCCCTGAATCAATTCGGAACTAGATTTAGTGATAACCACAACAAATTCAGTATCAAGATATCTGACACATTTTGGGACAATGACTTAATGTAGTCAATCTTGATACATTTGTTATCATGAATTTCGGCACATTCTGAGACAACTAGCTAGAGTAGTCTATCATGATAACAAGTCAAGCTATTGTTAAAGTCGTCACCTCACAATAGAAACCTTACACACATGAAAGATCGTCACCTTTCATAAAACACAAATGCAATATTGCAACTCTCTCAAAATTCTCCCTCTAAACAACGATCCTGGGAAGTCAGGTCCTCTAGCTGCTCCCTCAGAAGCTCAAGTTAAGGCTTCTTCACTTTTCGTCCAAGAATGTCTTTGATAAATTGTCAGACTCCCTCTGAATTTGATATCAATCTTCTGACCTCCTCATCCAAGGTTGCCTTTGATGAAGTGTCAAACTCCCTCTGTTATAGAAGGATAGTCTTAATCATTGAAGATTATTTTCCCAAAAAAACTCATAGATCGAGTACTGCACTAATGCCTTGACAACATACCTAATGCACAATTCTTCTCTTCCTGCAAGAGCATCCCTAGAGACCAAACAATGGAACAAGAGTACATCAAGGCACATGAATCCTATTATTCATACATATAAGCAAGAGATTATGATAAACAAATAAGTTTAATACTCAAAGATAATAAATACTTATTTGTACATCAACATCCTTGATATAAATTACCCCAATGAAGGTCCATATGTATCAAATCGGAAAATGCCTCCAATGGGAAATGCAACATTGGTTAAGGTAATTATCCATAATGTAAAATTCCTTCATTATTACCATGCTAAATAATGATCATTTATAACTGCACAAATTCTCTTTTGTATATACTTAATTCTTCCTATATATTAATCCTCTTTTATATTATTCATACTCTTCTTTTTCACGACTTATACTCTCACACTTTTTATATTTCTATTATGATCTCACACACTTTATTTCCTTAAACAAAGAGGAATATATAAGCTTCCATATAACTAAAGGATGTACCTTTTCAAAATAACATATCCTTTAATTAAGCCGATAGGCTTACTCTCGGGGAGATGCCCATCGGGATTTTCAGACTTTCCGACAGTCTTATGTCGCAAAGAAAGAAAGTGTTGTTGGGAAATGCCACAAAGAAAGAAAGCGTTGCTGAGAAATAGGAAAATGTTGTGGGAGAAAGTGGTGGCAAGGGACATTATGTGTTGTGGTCGGGCTTCCTATGCAGACTACCTGACGTGGCCTCTACATTTTGCCTTCACATTGAGGGCATCTAAAGGATTCATGTGGCATCCCGCATGTAAGTTTGGTCTATTTGCCTGTTAGTGTATTAAAACATGCACTTAATTCAGTTTCAATTGTCTTCTGTTCATTTTCATCTTCCACACAATTGTCGTATAGGCTTCTCTCTTTGGCCACCCTCTTCAGACTTCAGGTTTCCATCAATATTTGCGATCTGTTAAATTCAATTTCATTTGAGCACATAGTTTTTAAAGGAAGAAGTAAAAATGTCTGGAAGGGGAAAGGATAGAAAGGGTTTGGGGAAGGGAGGTGCAAAGAGGCACAAGAAAGTTCTTCTCAATAATATCTAGGGTATCACTAAGCCTTCCATTAGATGTATTGCCAGGAGAGGAAGTGTTACGACCACATTTATGAGGAAACCATGCGCATGCTTAAACTCTTTATGGAAAATGTGATCAAATATTCTGTTACATATACTGAGGACGCACGACACAAAACAGTGATAGCATTGGATGTTGGTTATGCCCTCAAGAGGCAGGGAAGGACTCTATATGGCTTTGACGACTAATTAAGGCTCAAATCAGAGGTTTAAAGGTGTTTTTGGAATAACATCTTTGCAATAGAATCCAATCTGGTGCCCTCAGAGCTATGAAGATTGTCAAACTATGTCTACTTATTTTGGTTGTATGGGGTTTAATGAAATGTTTGTTTATTTGATCATAATATTTGGTAGCCATAGGAAAAATTAAATTTGTTAGTCGTGTTAAAGTTACTGTTTTGAATTCAAGTGTAAATCTGATGTATGAGAACGAATTCACATGGTTATAAAAAATAGTTTTTTCCTAAATTTTCAGAGAATGTTAGTGACATGTTTGATTGGATTGTATGTTTTAAGTGTTTGAAAGGAAATTTGTCAGTTTGAACACTCAATATGTGATGTATGAGTTCAATTGGGTGTGAAGTCAATTGTGGAAGTGTTTAAAGTTTCTCAAACTATGTGGGTGTAAGCACGCATTTTGATTTTGATTTTGGGTGTTTGGCATTAGATTGATTATTATTTTTATTAAATAAAAATGAAATGTAAGAAGGTAGTGTAAATTCATTTGGTTGCAAAAGGAAATTCATTCATGCCATAATATTCATCTAGGGCATACCAATCTCTTACGCCCAATTCATAGATTTGATCTATTAAGACTAAAAGGGTTTCCTGCCTCTCTTTTGTTTGCTCCTCTTCAACTTTGATTGTCATCGTTGTCTGCATTTTACAACTCATTTAATTCTTGTGAAGATCCTGGGAAATAAAACATAGGTATGGAGAAGAGAAGAGGGTGCACCTGCTATCTCTGCCCCCAATTTTTTTTTGGAAAAGGTCTTCCCTATTGTAGATTTAGTTTTCTGAATCCATAAAAACTAAAATTTATCTCCCAAGGTCGCTGGAAGCATTGACAATTGAAAACCATATAGAAAATTCATATGTTGCTTATTGTAAGTGGATTTCAAGTATGTTTTTGTTATTTTTATTTAGACGTAAGCCAACTTTTAGGTATGATTCTCCCATTTGACAGTTACTCACATTATTGTTTGCATATGTATGCCACATTTGCGTACATGGATTCTACACACATTACTTTCAGAAGCTCAAATGTGGGCGCACATAAGCCACACCCCAATGAGTGAGTGGATGATCATATGAAAGCCCTCCTTGTGTGGAGATCTCTACATTGCATATTCTTTCTTCATTTTCATCTGATGCAGTGTACAAATCTCTAAATTAAGTTGTATTATCATTTACACTACTTGTAAACCCAGTTTACATTAATATTATCTGCACTCAATGAGACATACCTAAACAATATTTTTTTATATATTAATTTGGAGTTGATTTTGCAATCATCTTTGCAGTTTGTAGTATAAATGGTGTTCACTATTAGCATCTTCCAGCACCACATCTATGCAAATCTCAAATTTGAACTATTGTGCTCATGATAGTTCCTATAATTTACATTACTGGGCCAACAAATGTGTCACTATGGTTGGATACCATGAATAGTTCCTACCACAAAATTAGATTCTTATTCTCAATAGAATGTTGACAAAAAATATTGAATGAAATCTATTTTGATAGGTTTTTTAATAGAGTGGAGTGTATTTAATTTTGATGTTGTAAGCCAATCCAAACATTATTTGTTCTTCAATTATTACTTTGTCACATCTAACTCGTTCTTGCCAAAAATAACACAGAAATAAAGAAATGAACATGTCAATTACAGATGAGCAGATAAATGTGGTAGAAATTGTTATTTGTGTATTTGGTGACAATACACGCCAGAGTGGCCTCATTCTGTAATGCAATGTCAGGACTGAAGAAAAAAGAATATTTATCATAATGATCAAATTTGTGGTGAGATTTTCTTGTGGAAAGCTTGCTGGTAAAGAAGTTTTCTGATTTTTTATGCTATTGTTGCACTATGTATTTTTGTGTGTTCTGTTTCTATTCAAAATTATTATTAATAATAACCGACAAGATTTAAAAAGTAATATATGGTGGGTGGGTGTTTGGAATTGGGTCACAATTCCATGGAAGTCCACGGGGTTGAAAAGTTGAAAAATGAAACAGGTGCTCGATTATTAAAAATCAGGCTCTCGTTTAAAAATCGGGCAACCGTTTCGGATCGGGCACCCAAACCGAAACGGGCACCCGACATTTAAAAAATGGGCACCCGATTCTTACAAATCGAGTGTTCGTTTTGTAAAAATCAGGTGCCCATTTCTAAATGCTATTTTTTTTTTGACCAATTTCCTATCATTTTCACCTTCAAAAAATAGGATCATGTTCAGCAGAGCTCAGGTGCCCGATTTAGCTTCCCCTGCCGACCCTAGTTGGCATTTTTTTCGTGTTCCAGGTATGTACTATTGTTTTTTATTATTATTTTTTATTTTTGTCATTAAAAATTATATTTTCAAGTTTTTTTAATTAAAAAACGTAGTTAATTTCTTGTTTTCAAAATTATTGTATAAATTTAATTGTATTTTATTTTTCAAGTAGTTCTTTTAAATTTTAATTTACTTTGTAAATTAGCATATCTATGTAAAAACCAAAACCCTAGGTAGTAAAAATAAAATAAAATAGGTATACAAAATTAAAGTAGGAAACCCTAGTCTTAGAAAACAAAAACATAAACCTATACAAAATTAAACTAGGAAACCCTAGTCTTAGAAAACAAAAACATAAACCTATAGAAAATTAAATTAGGAAACCCTAAACTTAGAAAGCTGGAAAACATAAATCTAGAAACCTCTCTCTCTCTCTCTCTCTCTCTCTCTCTCTCTCTCTCTCTCTCTCTCTCTCTCTCTCTCTCTCTCTCTCTCTCTCTCTTTCTCTCTTAAAAAATGTAGTTTAATGTTGGTTTCAAAATTATTGTATAAATTTAATTATATTTTATCTTTCAAGTAGTTATTTTTATCTCTCTCTCTCTCTCTCCTCTTCTCTCATCTTTTTTCTCTTAAAAAACGTAGTTTAATGTTGTTTTCAAAATTATTGTATAAATTTAATTATATTTTATCTTTCAAGTAGTTATTTTTAATTTTAATTTACTTTGTAAATTAGCGTACCAAAGTAGAAAACTGTTATTTAATTTTTTATTTAACCCTAGATACAAAATTAAATTACTCTCTCTCTCTCTCTCTCTCTCTCTCTCTCTCTCTCTCTCTCTCTAGATCTTTCTCTCTCTCTCTTTTAAGTTTTAATCATTTAAGTCATTCTTTGTAAGGTAAAATATAATTTACAGTATGTTAATTTTAAATTATCATGTTTTTATATGTACGCAAATTGGCAATATGGATGATTTTCATATTGATGAGCTTATAGGTCAGCATGAGCCACCACCACCACTTCCACCTCCACCTCCACCTCCACCTAGAGAGTTGAGGGATAATATTAGGAGAAATGTAGAGGCGATCATGAGAGACATAAATATTATTAGACATGATCCCTTTCCATCTGCCTAGCTACTACGCCTTGCAAATAGCATGCAAGGCATAGTAGATTCTGTACACACATTAGACTCAAAGATTGATAGTTTTGAGTCATGGAGGGAGAGTATGCGTGCATATTATGCTGACGACCTCTCTTATAAAGAGGTTAATGATTTAAAAATTACAAAAGTTGATTTGGCATATTTTTTTTATAACCCTACAATGGGTGAGCAGATACTTGGCAAGAAGGCACATATTTCCATTAGATGGTGTAGACACCCTGATATGGTAGAGCATTTTTGGGAGTGGTGGTGGATGGTATTTGACAATCCACCACACGCTAATCATGAGGTCCCACTTTATTTTTTGAAAAAATTATGGGCTGAATTCGTATTGGGTAGGAAACCCAATTATTTTAACATGAAATCATTCCAGGGGGTTGGTCGGGGCATGCCACAGGATAGGCCAGGGGCCAAATTGAGTGAAAGAACTAGAAATCATGTGTGCAATGAGCCTCTTGTTCCTCTTCCTTCTCATGTAGTTCCTGCACCTGTCCATCATTGAGCAGTGCAGTCATCTCTTGGTTCTTTGAGTACCCTTATAGGTAATTTGTTATAACACTTGACCGAGGCGAGGGCTGCCTCTAGCATAGCACATGTTTGCACGAGCTGTGGGGGTATATGTATGGGTCCCCAGTCTGATCCAGATGCTGCCCATGCTACCCATGGTGGATTTGTTGACGATGATGGTGGCGCACATGGTGGATATGCTGATGATGATGGTAGCGCACATGGTGTTGCTAGAGATGATATCCCTTCATTTGTTGATTTACTCAATGTAGACGATGATCATCCCGCATAGGTAAATTTAATTATAATTTATATAGTGCAATATTAAATTTCTTATTTATATAATTATGAGCCATAACATGTGGATTTTTTGGTGAACAGAGGAGGGTTGACCCTCCAACATTCATTAGCCATCATCATATGACATTGACACCTCGACATCTTGATGCTCCATTCATGGTATGCACTTTGATCTTCATACATTTAAACTTTAAACAAAATAAACTTAATTGATAATGTGTTTGACATATTTTTGTGATTTTTTAGGGTCTCTCATGTACCACTGAGATTGGCAGTACTTCATTCTTTGCCCCACCAGTCACTGAGAGTTAGCCGCATATACTTGTAGTATGTTTTTCATTTATTAATTTTAAGTATTTGTATCTTACTAATTTATGTACAACTTTGATTCACACTTATTTTTTTTTGTAATTGTAGGCTTTTGGATTGTCTCATGTTGCACAATCACATTTACGTCCTAACTCATTGATGACTTTAGCTACGTGTCACACATAGGTAATGTACACATATTTTTATTCCATAAATATATAATCAAGTTATATATACTTTATAATTTATGTATATATGTACTATAAGTTTGATTCATGCTTTATATATGTTGTTTAGGTCGACACCACCATGAGTCTTGGCATGGCTACAAGATTAAGACAAATGCAGCCATCGACACTATCCTTTGAGGTGATGATTAATTTAAGTAATTTTTCAATGTCCTGTGTGTATCTAGATCTTAGATGATTAATTTAAATTTTTTTAAATTTGTACTTTAAATGTTTTTACAGGACTTGGCTTCATCCACTTTTCATGTAGTTGAGGATGAGGGTACTCGAGACCAAACAGAGCAGGATGAGGGTACTCAGAACCAGATAGAGCATGTTGATACATCGTAGTCCTCTTCACGTGGAGTGAAGAGGACTGTAGATCAGCTAGATGAGTAGGGTTAGATTATGATGTCTATTTGGACTATTTGGACTTGTTTTATGATGACTATTTGGACTTGTTCGTATTAATTTGATGACTATTTGGACTTGTTCATATTATTTTTGATGACTATTTGGACTTGTTCATATTTTTTTGATGACTATTTGGACTTGTTTTATGATGACTATTTGGGCTTGTTTGGACTTGTTCATATTATTTTTAGTTGTTGTTAGAGTAGGACTTGCATTATATACTAGTCCACTTGTTATCATAAATTGTACTTGAACTTGTTTTTAGAGTAGGACTTTGTTTTGTGATTGTATGTATATATCATGAGTTGATATGATGGACACTATGATACATGTAAATTATTTTAGGACTTGTTATGCTATTTATTTTAATCATGAGTTGTTATTTATATATATGAGCTTATGGAAAATAAATCATTTTTAATATCAATTGTAATTAAATTTATTAATTTATCCTAAAAAAACCATCTATCTAACAATGAGATCTATTAATTCATGTGTAATTGATCTAAGTACAATATCTAGATACGTGTTGCAAGTAATATGAACACTTTGATTAACTATAAAAAAATCAACTAGATCTAACAATGACATCTATTAATACATGTAATTGACAAGAACAATATGGATGTTACAAACTTAATAAATATTAAACAATGAGATCTATTAAGTGAACATAATTTGACCAATGTGCATAGTTTAATATTTACATCAAAATTAGGTGAATACAAAGTTATAAATTTAACTTAAATATTTTTAAAAAAATTTGATGTATAAAAGTGAGTTCATGTGAACTTATTTATTATAAAGCCAAAATTGTACGAATACAAGAGTGCATTGTACTACATAAATAGTTCATGTCCATGTTCTTCTAGACATCCTGCATCATAAAAATAAACATGTTGAAATGTTAGAATTTATAAAAGTTCATTTAAAGTTAATTTTAATTTTAATTTCAAATCTATATCTCTAAATTATAAATTATGACACTTCAAAGAAGACATGTAGAAAACATATACAAATATGACAATTGAACAAAAACTTACATGTATAAATTTGATTCAACCTAATGTACCATCAACATCCTCTCTTTTCTGCAATGCATCTATGTTCTTCCTGACATCCTGTATCATAAAAATAAACATGTTGAAATGTTACAATTTATGTACTCGAGTTCATTTAAAGTTAATTTTAATTTTAAAGTTAATAATGACAATTGAACAAAAACTTACATGTATAAATTTGATTCAACCTAATGTACCATCAACATCCTCTCTTTTCTGCAATGCATCTATGTTCTTCCCGACATCCTGCATCATAAAAATAAACATGTTGAAATGTTAGAATTTATGTACTCGAGTTCATTTAAAGTTAATTATGACAATTGAATAAAAAATTACATGTATAAATTTGATTCAACCTAATGTACCATCAACATTCTCTCTTTTTTGCAATGCATCTATGTTCTTCCCGACATCCTGCATCATAAAAATAAACATGTTGAAATGTTAGAATTTATGTGCTCGAGTTCATTTAAAGTTAATTTTAATTTTAAAGTTAATATAACAATTGAACAAAAACTTACATGTATAAATTTGATTCAACCTAATGTACCATTAGCATCCTCTCTTTTCTGCAATGCGTCTATGATTGCCTCATGCTCTTCCATTGAAAGTGTCCATAATATTTTATTAGCAGGTCTCCCTTTGTATCTTTCCAATTTGATATTTGTTGCCACTACCAAATGGGAATAGTGTATAATCTTCTTTTCTGATTGGTAGTCTTCAAAAGATGGTAAACCATTCCTTCTTGTTAGGTATTTGCGTAGCCATGTACCAACTACCACATTAGACCCAATTGGATACTGAAAATTATCATCTACTTGATGACATATCAACTTTTTCTTGGGTTCTACACATCGACCTAACCAATACTCTGTCTGCTCTTCATTAACCTTAGGTGCAACAACAACATACACATGTCCTGCAAAATAAGATTAAGTACATGTGCACTGTAAATAAAACTTGTTTAAAGGTTTATAATTCAAATATATATAATCATAAATTATATGACATACACATGTAATTAAAATATAATTTAAAGTTTTACAATAAATTGTATTAAATTACCAAGTTGTATGAGATCTGAAACATGATCATAATCTTCTGATGCAAAGGCTTGATCCCGGTCTTCATTTATTATATCATCTTCATCTTGTCTCTCACTAGGTGTTAAAGATTTTTGTTGCCATTCTTCAACCCATTCTGTATTCTCGCATTCTTCCCTTTCACCTGCAACACAAAATTGACAAAAATATGCAAGCTCCCTAGTCCATATAGTCCAAGTGTTAGAATTAGAACTCCTAAATGAATGCCATTTAGCCGATCCGCTAATTGTATTACAATCATATCTTGAAAGGATATTCTTCTCTTCAACTAGCCAGAAAAAATGTCTGATTGTAGAGTTTTGACTTGATCCCGTAGACAAACTTGTTTTACACCATTCAACAATTGCATGTGCATCTTTAAATTTTGATTTTTCCTCAAATTTTAGTTTCTCTCTACAAAGGGCCCTCTTAACACATGCACCGACACCAACATGTTCTCCCTTCCCATGTCTAGCCTAAAACAAACTCTAGATATGTTGGATATTTATTTTCTTGTGCATCCTACTCAACCAATAAAACATTCTAGCATTCTTGAATTGCCCTGTGCAATTATCTAACCATATTAGATGTTGTGTTATATGAATTTCTCTCTCCCTTAAATTTTCATAAAAGGTATTAAAGCAATACTGGACAAACTCCGATGAGTGTAACTTATTATCACTCATATAGAAATGGTACTCTCTCAATATTTTTCGATCCTCTTTTGTACTATCAAGTGCATGTCTATAAACAATATGAACAAAAAATGTTATTTGCACTAAATTATAATATTGTGGTTGGATCTCATCTTGTGGTGCAAGCGGGTAGCTCTCTGCAAAGTCAACAACTGATAGTATACTACCAATTGGAAATGTATTCTTGCAGATGCGAAATTGTCCATCAAGCCATCTAGAATTGTGAGAGTGTTTCACATATTTAGGTACAACCTTACTCTTGAATTCATTCATAAAAGCATTAACACTAAGTTTTTATTAGGTCGCACCGTTTTCCAACTTTTTCATCCTTCAATGGATACTCAATAGTTTTAAATCTTTGTACATCAACTAATTGTTTTCCAAAATCAAATGAAATATTTTCATGCAAACATTCATCTAATAATGTAAGATTGCCACATACATCACATACACCAGAAACACATGCATTCAAAAGATAAAATTTCTCATTAGGTGGGTTACAAAATAAATTTGATATAAACTCCTTTACCATTTGAGGTGGTATATTTATACCACATTCCTGCAACATTTCATTAGTATGCATAGTAGAACGTATAGATCAAAAAATATCATAATCATAACGAAATTGAACATGAGTTTTACAACAACAGGTGATTCTTTCTTTGTTAATCCTTACATACCATGGTTTACATTTTTCAAAAGACCTTTGACTAATACTAATAGTTAACAACTTATCATCCACAAATTTTTTATACAATTATGTTTGAGTCATATCTAAAAGGTGTTTTGGATGTGGATCATGAACTTTAGAACTGACTCTTAATTTAAGAACATCTCTGGCATTAGGGGATACTCTTGTATTATCGTGCCAAAATTTTTCAATCAAAGTTTTAACTTCACCAGTAAGTTTCATGTCAGACCTTGGGAGTCTGCCACTGAAGGTCCATAAATGGTTTGCTGGATCACTTTCAAAGTTAACTCTTCTCTTTACGACTCTTGTTAAAGTTTTACGATTAATATTAAGATATCCACTTATATTTGAAATCATTCTTTTAGCATTAGTAATTTTGTTTACTAAAGCTGTTGTTATTGCTCGTCATGCCGCATTACTATCTTTAGAATGACTTTTCTTTCCAATTGTATCAAAGGCACTAGCAACAGTTGATACAACTTGTTTTAGAGACTCATCCTTCTTAGTTTTCACATAAATGCTTAACCTCTTCATCACTTTTCGCATTTTAGACATTTTAATTAATTGTAACATTAATTGACATTGAAAACCAAATTTCTTATTATAAAAAAATTGTCTAAACAATCTGCTCGTGTGTGTCCTAACCTGTCTCGATGAAACCAAACCATGCAGATTGTCAAGCACATCAATTTTTAGTTGAAATTGTTCATTTATTTCATTATCATTCAAATGCGTTTCTTTCTCAATTGGTGTTTCTATGTCTACATTTACATTGTTGATTTCAATCTGAATTGGTGTTTGATTTTCAATTTCAATTGGGGTTTGACTTTCAGTTCCTTTATCATTATGATTAACATTACTAATTTTTGAAATTTCACATGCAATTAAATTTAATCTATTTTCAGGAATAAAATTTAAATCATTTCTATTGTAACCTGCGTTTAGCAAATCATGAACATCTTTATCAGAATAAGTTGTAACAATTGGATGTGAAGACATACCTGTATCCAATACTGGATTAGAAGATGCACCCGATTTTTCTTCTTCAACCTCTGCATCCATGATGGTGTCTTCATTGTCCTCCTCTTCTGAAACAATTGTTGAACTCAATGCTCCAACATTATTCGGGTTTCGAAGTCTTTCTCTTCTTTCTCATTGTCTTTTTGCCTCCTCTCTATTTTCTGCAATCTCCTCTGGTGTTAGAACCTTTGTTGACCTCTTTCTACATCGGTTTGATCCCATTCTTGCACCAAAATTTGAGTTCAAACAATCTTTTTTGAATGTCAAATCCAAAATAAGACAAAAAAAAAGAATGTTGGCAAAAATATTCTCTTTGTCTGCTACGAATCAATACAAAATAGATTGAAAAGTCGTCAATCATTAGATCAGGCCCATAGTCTGGTTTTTTTTTGGCTTGCAACGACTCTTTAAGAAACGGGCGCCCATTTTTAGTTTCACAAAACGGGTGCCCGTTTTGTGAAAAAAAAATGGGCACCCGTTTTGTAAATCTATGAGTGGGAACCTTACCTCTTGGCTTGGGTTTTGGTTCGAGACAGGCTTGGTGGGACCAAGCCTGTGCTTGACCCTGCAAAAAAATGGCTAAGGCATTGCAGAGTAAAATTTCTGCCTTGCCATAATTTTTAGGACAACTTCTTGAATGAATTTTTTGATAAAATGAAAACCCATTTTAACTCTTATTGTGCAGATTATAAAAATATAAATTTTATAGTGATATGATGAATTTTAATATTTATGCAATATTTATTAAGCCAACGTGGTACCTAAACTTGAAATACCAAGGTTAACTAAAATTTTAATAACTTTTTTAATTTTTTGTTTTTTGAAAAATGAGTTATATGTGACCAAACTATATAGAATTATTTTCAAATTAAAAAAAAAAATTGAAAAAAAGTGAAGTTATCATCAAATTATGGTGTCTGTATACGAGAGGTTTCAAATATGTACTTTATAGTCAATTAAAAATTAATAATAAAAAAATATTCAATAAAAAAATAAGATAAAATATTCTGACCAATCTTCAGTGTTTTAGGTACCTTTTCCCAAAAGGATTCCCAAAAATACATTCATTTACTTCAAAAAAGGGTGTTCGTACACGCGTGAGGTGTGGTCCTGAAACAAGCATTTTGAAAAAGTGGTTTTTAGACATGCATACTAAAATTAAATTTATACCATGTGGGTATTGAAATAAATTACATATTTGAAAACTAGATTCCGAGCACTAAATTTTATATTATTGAAGTTTTTCAAGATTCAATCTTTAAGTGCTTCAAATTTGGACATCAATTGATAGAAATTTTGAAAAACAGAGAAAATACTTCCACTTTTTGGCCAAAAGTGGGACTCAACTTCTTGCAGCCACCCTAGTACTATATTATTATTTTATAAGACATTATTTTGTTTAATTACGAATGTTGATGAAATAGGTTGTTATAATACATTTGGTTCTCCATTTCATTGCCTTTCCAGGTACGAAGGTTTAATTTAAAAATAAAATAAAATAATCTGGTCATACAGTTGAAAAATATTCTCGCCCACAATTTAAATTGATTTATATTCTCCATTCTCTCTCAAAATACTAAAATGCAGCCAAGCTTGAAGACAATCTCCATTTGTAGACACACATAAGCCACATAAGCCGCATTTCACATGCTATTACAACATTGTAGGGTTTAATGTGTAGATTCATAGAGGTATTGTACTTTTAATAGAATGCTCGACAAGTCGTGCTTGTTATGTGTTCGTTGCATATTTATTTTTAAATTTTTATCTTATTGAATTCTTTATAATTATTCAATATATGTTTAACCACATTAATAGAATGACTAAATACTTAACTTTAAAATGGAACTCATTTAACAAAAGTATAGTACAAGTGCATTGTTTTACAATACAAAATGCAGATTTTCAAGACAAAGAAGGTATTTTTATAATCACGACTATGACATTTTACAATACTAAGTGCATCACTTAAACTAAATAACTATGTAACTTTAGATATGTAACTTCGACGGGTTCAAGTACTAATTTTGGTATTTTATGGTAATGATTGTGGTGATTAAGAGGTATGACTGCAAAAATTCTCTAAGTTACCTGTGTAAAATTAGAAAATAGAGATAGAATAATAGCAAGATTTCAACTATAAAAAAAAATATCAATGTCCAAAAATGTGTAAATCACAAAGATATAATTGAATCTTAGAGAAATTGATACATAAATCAAGAAACAAAATAGCCCAAGCACAATGATAAATGAAGAGTTATAGCAAATAACAACAGGTAACTGTGGCACATTAGGTTATCAAGTGTGTCATTCTGTTCTACCAAGTGTGTCATTTGTGTAGTCCATCTACGTCAAATGAGGTTGTTGAGTGCAAAGATTCAAATTATTAAGTGTGTCAATCTAGTGTATCAAGTGCGTCAATTCCTTTTGTAGCTTGCGCCAAATTAAATGTATTTGCGCAATACATAAAAAAAATAGTTTTGTAGAAGCCTGGTATTTCATGTCGGGTTCACCATTGTAATTAGAGGTATTTTAGATCTGGAAACCTAAAATTAAACATAAATCTAACCACAAAAATATTTTTTAATAGAAGTTAGTACAATCCCTAATATCAAAAGAGGAAACGAGATAACAAGAAGTATAAATAGTCAATATATGAAATCAAATAACACAACGAATATGCAAAATAGATTTGTGATACTTTGTTGTTGTCTTTCTTGATGCAATGTGGGCTCTCAGTTTCAAGATCAATGTGAAAACATAAGAATTCAAAGCATGTATGTGGTTACAAAATATGAGAATCATCTCTCTATTTATAAGAATTTTGGGGTTTCAATCATGATCCATGATTGATGGGATTGATTATCTTTGGTTGAAGAGTGAACTCAGATTGATTGAAGATTTGACTCACTTAATTTCCTTGTCCAAAAAAATGATTGATCTGTTAAGAGAATAAATTGAGAAGTGAAGTGAATTGATTGAAGAGTTGTTTGAATTGATTGATTAGAGGTTTGATTAGATGGAATAGAAGACTGAATAGATTGAGTTGATAACTGAAGATATTTATTAGTCAAAAAAGGTGATTGAGGAGTTAGAAAGTGTGATTGATTAGTAGGCTGAAACTTAGTATTAGTCAGAACTAGAAGAATAAATACAATTAAATAATTGATGAATTATTTATTTGCACACGATGAAATTATAAATAAATAAATAAGCTTATTTGTTTATGAGAGGAATAAGTAGTGAATTAAATAAAATGGAATTTATGTGTTTATGAATGGGAAATTAATTAATTAAATGTAATAATAACAAAGAGGAAATATTTAATTAAATAATGTAATTATTTAATTAATTATAAAGACATAGGTAATAATTAAATAATAATAATTATTTAATTAATTTATAGAAGAATTATTGATGGAGATTAATTTGATGTTTAATAATTAAATAATTGACTAAGATTACTTAATTATGGAATTAGGAAGAAATTATGAGTTTGAATTTAGAACATAGTAGAAAGACACAAATTAATTAAATAATAAAGATTATTTAATAATTTAAGAGGAATGTTAGTGAAATTGTTTCTTGCACGCATGGGACATTTTTAGGTGTCTACATGTACCTACCTTTTCTCCCTTTTCTATTATAAATACACCTTTAGTAAGCTTCCAGGAATTGTTTGTGAATATGACTATGCAACCTTCACTTCCCCATTGCCCCACTTATATTAAATTTCTTCTCAAATTAGGAACATGTCTCACTTCTTTCAAAAACCATTGATTTCCATTTGGTAATTTTATCAGTATGTTTCCCTTTCCACAATTTTGCATGCTTCATCATCACCTAAATAAACTTGTTGAAAATCACCCTGAACATAGTCTAAGAAATAGTTTCTATGGGTTGTAGCATGAAAAGAAGCTCTTGAGTCTAACACCCAAGAATCAATAATATTTTCTAAAGAAAGAATCAAAACATCTTGTAAGACATCACCTACTACACTTTCTTCCTTTTTATTTTCTTATTGTCCATCCCTTTGTTTTCAATTTTGAGACCAACAATATTTCTTTATATGTCCTTTCTTTCCACAATGCTATCAGTCTAGATTTATACTAGATTTGGATCTCCCCCTTTTTTTAATTTACCACAATTACTTGGTCTCTTTTCTCTTTCTCTCTATTGTCCCCTTTTATCAATAGTCAAAGCATTACCTGATCTCTCACCTATGCTTTTCCATCATATTTCTTTACTAAGGATAACACCAACAAGATCATAAAAATTCAAAGTATTTGAACTAGAGATAAAGTTACTTACAACCATGACCAAGCTATTACAACTTTCAGGCAATGAGCATAAATCAAGAGAGCCCTAACCTCATAATCAAAATTTACTTTTATAGAACTTAGTTGATTATTAACTATGTTAAACTCATTCAAATGATCACTAACAGACCCTCTTCTACCATCTTCATATTAAATAAATGTTTCATAAGAAATACCTTATTTGAAGTTGAGAGTTTCTCATACAATTTGTTTATTACCTTCATTAGACCCTCTATTGTTGTTTCTTTGTCTAAATTAAAAGCCATCAATAGAAATATCACAATTTCACTTGTTGTGGAAAAAATCTCCTACTTATATTGAAAGTCATTGATGATGCTAGAAACAACTGTATTGTTGTTAGTGTCTCCCAATCAAGAATTTCCCATTGTTCATATATCATAGTCACTAAATTCTCTACTTTTCCAGCCAACAATAAGTAGAGATCTTTCTGATATAGATAATCTTTCATTTTCATCTTCCATAGTTGATAGTTTTGACCATTCAAAGGATCAACCTTAATCCTACCTTTCTCTACCTTTTCTCCCACTTGATTATTATATTTCCTACCAAGTTACTTAAATATACACTGCTCTGATGCTAGTTGTTAGGGTTTCAATAGATATGAGTAATAAACAATAATAAGATAATGTGAAAATAAGAGAAGACAAAAATACAATAACATAGAGATTTAATGTGGTTCACCCAATAAGAGCTACCTCCACCAGAGAAATAACAATCCACTTATTTTATCATCCAACTAAGAGATATGATGATTTCACATCACACAACCACTTATTTATCAATCATTTTGACGTGGTTTGCAAGGTCAATTAAAAAAATAAACCTTAGGCAAGGATGCATGATGAGTGTACAATTCTTTCCTAATCAGTCGCTACATACCAACAATATCCCACTTGGAGACTGATTAGACTCCACACCAAAAAGATACCACTTGGAGACTCATCTTGTAGCAACAATGCTTCCCTTGTAAGTCCCATTTGATTGATACACATATACTTGAATGGTTCATATTTTCACTATGATCAAGCTTGAAGACTGATAGAAACTGAGTAGGAAGTTAGTTTCTCTTGAGTTACTTCCTTGGTAAAAAAATCTACACGATTCTTGCAAGTATATCTTATCCAAATTCAAATTTCCATCCTATAAAATTGAGTGTATGTTCATGGTATCTAGGCTATATGTGTTTGGTATTAAAGTGAAGGGATAAGTTCTTGGAAATAGGAATCACACTCTAAATTTCACTGTACAATCTTCTATGCTCTTGTGTCTTGCCCAAATCCTCTATAAACCTTTCGTATCATCCTAAAAAGTTAACACCCATATATGGATGCTCTATTAGGCCCGATTTTGATGATTTCAAGATCTAATGTTCATAATGCTTGATTTTAGGAATCTAATTCTTCTATTCCCACATTTTGGTACCCAGTTCAAATTTGGGCTCATTTTCCTAGGAACATAACATATGAAATGTTATGTTTTTGCCTAAATTGGCGTAAATTTGGCCTAGAGCCCCGTGTTGGTATTTTGGTGGGAATTGGGTCCCATGGTCAACTTGGCTCAATTTTGAATCCCAAAATGTTTGAGAGGTATAAAAAAACCTTATCTCTCCTAATTTTGGTATCTCTCCATTTTCATGCAATCAAGTCTATATCATAATCAATAAAGAAATCAATCATTCAAGGTTATTTCAAGATTTGAAGACGAGCATCCAAGATCTAGTCTTTCTTCAAGCATCTAAGTGATTTGATTAATGTTAGGATCTATGATTATCACGTGTTCATGATTAACAAAAAATAATGATTAGTTTAAAGGACTTAAATAACAGTTTAAATGTGTGATGGAAATAATATAACATACGCGATGTAATGAAAATAAGAGAGAAATAGAAAGTAGACAGAGATAGAGGTTGATTATGAATTTCATGTGAAAAGGATACATCTTTGAGTCCTCCAAGTAGAGTGACCAATCCTCAATTATGTTCCCAATAGTGGTTACAATAGCTTCAACCTAGACAACATCTTGTTACATTGAGTTTCAAGTTCTCCACTTAGCAAGACAATAATATTCAAAAGCCTAGAAATGACACTTAGCCTCTATACAATTCTCTCACAAAACACCACTAACTCATCTCCCCATTTTGCCCCCTTTTTATACACATAATTTACCCAATATAGCTTATAACCATATGATTTGAAAATCTTACCCACTTCTCCTAATTTTACACCATATCTTTGAAAATCTCCTTTAAATAACATGAAATTCCTTTTTAAAATAACCAAACCCTTTTATAAAACCCTTATAATCTTTTATTAAAACATGAGCCCCATTACAATATACATTTTTGGGTAATTTTTAAACTTTATAGTTATTAGGTTTGAATTTGTTTATGTTTAGCTTATCTTGAAATAAATCCTAAAAAGAGTAGTACATGTCTCATTGGAAGATGGGATAATAATGGGTATGGGAGGTCGATGGTTCAAACCATCGACTCACCATTTTTTCTTTATATATCTTCCTAAATTAGTTTAAATAAAATAGACCCACTATATATCACAAAGTGAGTGGTTGGTGCATTGACAAGGAAGATTGATTGAAATGGAGAGGTTAGGGGTTTGAATCCATCATCAAATATTTTGACCAAAATGCTCATTCTGATTGTACTAGTTGACGTTAGCAAGTCAACGCTCTTCCCTTCCAAACTTTGATTGCTCACATCTTGAGAAAAAATACTCCATTTTTTCATGGTTTGAATTGCGTTGGGTTCCTATCGACGAACCCTTCAATTTGAGACCACTCTTGTCAAATTTGGAGACAATCAATTTTTTTCCCTTTGAAACTAGAATCTTTAGTCGACTTCACTTTGGCCACACACAATTTGACTGTATGAACTCTGATTGCCTTCATTCAAGTTGTGTTGGTTTTTTTTAGTGAGTACTTTGATCTAGCACTAGTTTTCAAAGCATTAGGAATACTTGAATTTTTAGTAGAAAAATCCACATGGACCACTAAGGCAATTTTAAGGTAATCTTCTCCATTGAATCAAGCTTCTCTTCCATGATTTTTAAGTAGAGGAGTTCACAATAAATTAAGAAGATCCTTTATCCTATCCTCAAGTATTTTTTTCATAGAAAATGATTATCAATCATAGCAACATTGAAGTTCTAGGTGTGGTGTTCATAGATCCATGCATTTGTGAGGGAATACTTGATTTATTTCCACATCCCTAGGTCAAAATATTCAATTCAAGCAATATTTAAGTATCTTCATGAATATGAGCAATTACTACATCCATTCATGAAGGTATAATCAAGGCAAATCAAACATTTACATTTTTACATGCATTCCTTTATGCAATTTCAATTCAATTTCAAGGTTGATTCCTAAAAAGGGGTTTGACTTAGGCAAACTCCTTTAACCAACCTTTTTACCCATTTTTCTATGTGTAGGAACAATTGATACACAATTGGAAATTTTGTGGATAGATCAAGATCTAACAGAGAAACCCTGCAATTTTCAGCCAAAAACATTGAAAACATAAGAAAAACCAATTTATTCCTAGGAAGAAAATGTTTCAAACATTTTGTTCCCTAAATTTTTTGCTCATATACCATAGGTTAGTTTTGCAGTCTGGATCCCATTTCAAGTTATTTCAGGTTTTTGGCAATTATTTTTTTTAGGCAAAAGTGGGGTATCCACTATATATATTATTATTTATAAAACTGGTTCAAGGGCTGAATCAGGAAAGAACCAGGAAGAAAACTCGATATCGTTGCCACTTACAGTTTTCCCAATATTTCTTTAGGCACCAAAATTGTAAGATTTCAAAAAGTTCAATAGACAAAGCCATGCCCAGGCTTGATCCACATACAAAATTACCCGATAATGTGCATGATACAACTATCAAAATTGCCCCACATAATACAAAATTTGGCATGAGATCAAAATTACATAGCCAAACAACGAAAAAACAAGATATCTCCTTTTTCACTAAACTTATTCAGCCATGTCTAAAGAGCCCCAACCAGGCTTGTCTAAAGGGGAACACGGGGACCAACCAGAAGCTACCGGAGACACACCAATACTTGAAGAGGCCGCCAACGAATGCACATCCCAACTAGAGGAGCAAGAGACACCCTAGCTAGAGTCGAGTGACCTCTATCTATTTGTTTGTTACTAGGAAGCCGAGCCTGCATGGTAGACGTTTAGGTCAGGAACCAGCTCCATCACCATATTTGGTAGAGTGTGCATGATGGGACAAGCCATCGATGGGCTATGAATGTTTGAAGGTGGGGTATTCAGAAATTCTAGCACAATGAGAAGGGCTTTGACCAAATCCTTGATTCTAGCCACAAGCATGGAACCCAGCCTTCGACCTGATGTGTGTAGGGCATTCTCAACATATCTGGTACTCTATTTTTCCAGTGAATGCTTAATGCTGTCATAGACCACCATAGTGTCATGGTTGGTGTAAAGGTTGTAAATCATATATATTAGTTTATATATTATTTATTAGTTTATATTTTCCTATTTAGTCTTCTATATTGCATCATCATATTAATATTGCCTCTCCCCATTTCAAAATTTACATATTCAATGGGGGATCATTATCCCATTCAGTGCTTAAGACCTACTTGAGCCTATTGGGACATCTTCCTTCCAAATGTGTAAGTTTGAAAAGGAGTGATCTACCCCTTTTCATAGCTTCCCTTTTCACCATGTACATTTTTGGTGAAACCAACTCATGAAATTTTTATTCTATTTTTTTTGTTAGATTCATTTTATGCATTGGATCCTATAAATTTGATTTTGTTGGTGTAATTAAATATTACTAATTACACTTTACTTAAGTTTACTTAGGATTATGCATTTTCATATTAGTTGTCATTGTGACACCTAGGAGTTTGCATTTCATTTTAGCACATGGTTAGGAGAATTTCCACTTTAGGTGTGATAGTTGTCATCACGTACCTCTTTGTGTGTGAGATCCACCTTTAGTGCTCTTATCACATTATCATCCTCTCATTGTTGCATATACTTTGATGTACAATGGAGGATGATCCACCTTTGGTGGACATGTGATTCCACCATGTTTAGTTGATAGCTTATCACTTGCATATCTTCTAGTTATCATGCATTGCCTATATATTTAGGCACTCCTACTTTGTATTCAATCAATTCAATTCAATTGGCTATAATCAATTATTTGATCATTTTTCCTATCTCTCTTGTGCTATCTCTTGCGCTTCTAGATCTTGGCGTTTATTCTTTTCCTTAGGCAATTTCTTACATGGTATCAGAGCCATAGGAGTCTTCATTGCATAGTTGTTGGAGAGTTATTGATTACTTCAACTTTTGGAGGGCCACGATTCAGATCCAGGATCAGCATTTTTTGGGAGCATTTTGAGAAAGATCAAACCTCACCATTGCATCTGGGTGGTTGTTTCCATAAATTTTGACTATAAATTTGCCTATATTGGGTAAAAGTCAAATTTGAGGCAAATTTTTTTTTGCAAATTAGACCCCTAAGGCTGATCTAAAAAATTGGAGCACTTTGGGCTCAATCTAACACTGTCATTGTGATCAGAGTGGCCAAAAACCCCAAGATTGACTGTTCATTCGCTCAGATCGGACACTCTTGGTATCAGGAAAAAATCTCCCTCCCTGCCCCGTCGTACAAAATTCTGCAACAGAGGTACGATTTTATTTTTTAAAAAAATATTTTTTGCTTTTCTATTTTTTCATTTTTGAAAAATTGAAAAATTAAAATAAAATTTAGTGGGGCAATTTTTCGTTTGTGAAAAGGTTTTTTTGAAAATAAAAAATTTTCATTGCTAAGTTATTGGCTCGAAGGCCTATGTACCACGGGTATAGTACTGCACTTGCAGTGTGTACCACACTAATAGTGCAGTCTGCACTGCAATGTGGTACTTGCACTGACAGTGCAGTCCACACTGCGTGCGGTACCCGCACTGCAGTGTGGCCCCCGCAAGGGGTTTATTTTTTTAATATTTTTGAAAAAAAAATTTAATAATTTTTTAAAAGTTTTTTTAATATAAATAAAAACTTTTTTAAATAATTTTTTAATATGTTTTTTAAAGTTTTCTTTTAATAAATAAAAACTTTGGTATTATGTTTTTTTTACTAAGTTTGTTTTTAATAAAAACTTTATGTTTTAATAAAACATTTTTATGTTTTTATTTATTAAATTTTTTAATAAATTTTTTTAAATCTAAAAATTAAAAAAAAAAAAATTGTGTTTTTTTTTCCTTTTTTTAATAAAGTTTTTTTTTGGGTTCTTTAATAAATGTTTCTCTTAAATTCAATGAGTTTTTGAGAAATAAAATATTAATAAATAAGCAAAATTGGGAACACATTTTTCTTTGCCATTTGTATACCTGTTTTGCAGCATCATCCAACCGCCAGCTAGGGGGGGAGGCCAATTTCATCCCAAAGACTTCCTAGCACAAAGCCAACAGGAGGACACCTTTTTTGCAACATTTGACAGGGCATCCTTGGTGGCTTCATCTTTTACATGTTTCCAGCTTTGTATTTGATGTTGTATGCTCTTGCATGAGCCATGTTGTACACGCACTATCATAAAGTGCCACATTTTTATTTGTACCTTGTCATTGATGACACATTTGATGTAATCCCTATGTTAGTAGATTAGGAATATCATGGGACTTGGTTCTTGAAGGTTATGCTCCAACCAATTAATGGACGCATGACACAAGTTCAAGTATACCAACCTATCAGTTGAGAGTACCCAGTTGGTGTCTGTAGGCGTCTCCATGCCTCATCTCTATCATATCTTAATGGGCATTTCATCGGTCATTCTACATCGACATTGGTACTTGATTTTGTCACACTTTGACATTCTTGGTGCAACATTGGCTCTATTTTCTTCCTATGGAGGAGTATTGGTCAACATCTTGGACCATCTTTGCAGGAGATTCAACATTGAGGGGGGGCTACTTTGTCTCTCTTCCCTTTTTCCTTCCTTTGGGGGGATTCTTTATTGTATTTTCATGATGTATGTCATAATAGGGGGGTCTTGATTACTCCATCCATGCATGCATCTAGTATTCATCTCTCTTTTGGGGGAGGGTTTTTCCCATGAGGTTTTCCCTCTTTCTCTAATTTATGAGAGATTGCATTATCTATTGCTCTTGCATATTGTACATGGGTACCTAACATGGCCTAGTAGCCTGGACCCATCTTGCATTGTGAGCTTAAGTGCATTCCCCTAAGTTGCACTTAAGGGGGAGTGTTGGTGTAATTAAATATTACTAATTACACTTTACTTAAGTTTACTTAGGATAATGCATTTGCATATTAGTTGTCATTGTGACACCTAGGAGTTTGCATTTCATTTTAGCACATGGTTAGGAGAATTTCCACTTTAGGTGTGATAGTTGTCATCACATACCTCTTTGTGTGTGAAATCCACCTTTAGTGCTCTTATCACATTATCATCCTCTCATTGTTGCACATGTTGCACATACTTTGACGTACAATGGAGGATGATCCACCTTTGGTGGACATGTGATTCCACCATGTCTAGTTGATAGCTTATCATTTGCATATCTTCTAGTTATCATGCATTGCCTATATATTTAGGCACTCCTACTTTGTATTCAATCAATTCAATTCAATTGGCTATAATCAATTATTTGATCATTTTGCCTATCTCTCTTGTGCTATCTCTTAAGCTTCTAGATCTTGGCGTTTATTCTTTGCCTTAGGCAAATTCTTATAGATTTAATAGTTAGACTTTCTCTTCATTAGATTCATGTGCAATTGTGCTTAATTCATTTCATTTTTCATAAATTAATGAATATTTGCATATCTCCTTTCCAAGTTTATATTTACATTGATTAGATCTATTTCCCTTTCATCTTCTTGAGCATGAGTTTTATAACATTGAGTTCTACCTATAGATTTCCGGTTAGAAGAAGTTGTAGACTTATGGGTTCCTTTGATCCCGAGTCCTCTTTTTTTCCTACAAATATTGATGAGAAAAACATGCCTACTAATGACATTATTATTACAATTAAGAACAATTATTCCCACTCTTCCCATGATGAAGATGATTCCTTAAGGTTTCCTCCTATGCAGGTGCAAAATCTTTTTTATGACTTTGAAAAATTTGAGCAATGGTTGGAATAAGAAAACTCTAATTGTGAGGCCATATCTTTATTTGAGGGTTTAAGAAATTTAATTCACAATGATGAACATGGTGTTGATATCTTGTGTAGTATCTCTTGTATTATTGATAAAAATGTCAAACCTATTAAAGATTGTACCCAAGAACCTAGTTTTACTCCACGTCCCACTAGTGTTGAGACGTCCATTCCTATTACTACCACAATACCTAGTGTGTCCACTTATTCTCCACCTCTGATAATGATTACTGTTCAAAACATCAATCCTACACATGTTATAATTCCTAATCCTATTGTTCCTCCTCCTTCAAGTTTTCCATGTGTTTCAAAACCTTCATCCATGACTACCTACAACAATATTCAATTTTCATATTCCACCATTCCTTTCATTTCTCATAATGGTCCAACTCTTTTACACATATCTCCGACCACTCTTTCTACTGAATCTATTATCAATAGCTTGTCTCAAACTGTGTCATCCTTGAAAAAAAAATTCTTCCATGACTCAATCCAAGTTTAACATTCCTACTTGTGATATTGCTAGCCCTTTATCCTTAGACATCATTCATGTTGTTATCCCTCAATACATGGAAATACCCCATTTAGAAACTTACAATGTAAAATTAATCCCTTGACTCATGTGAAAACATTTCAAATATTGTGTAGTGATTTTTCTTTTGATCATAGGTTTATGGCTAAAATCATTACTAGAACCTTTTGAGACAAGGCCTTGAAATTTTATTCTTCTTTGCGTCCTCATTCCATCGATTCCTTTCAAAAACTTGCTAATGATTTCATCCAATAGTTTCAAAACAATATTGGTCCTAGTATTTTTTTGAGTGATTCGATGCATTGTAAATAAGGTATTAAATAAAAATTGATTGATTTCATTGGTAGATTTAAGCATTTGCATGCTCATATTTCTTATCTTGTGCCTAATATTGATGTGCAACATATTTTCATTTCTAATTTATAAAAATACATTAGAGATAAAATATTACTTTCTAAATTATCTTCCTTATTCAATTGTGTGTAGTGCTTCACAATTATCAAATTTAAGTAAGTCAATTTGAGAATACCACTCCAATAGCTCCAATTGATAAGAATGATTTTGCATCCCAGTTCTTTCAAAAGTTTTGAAAACCTAAGAGCTTCATGAAGATCAATAATTTATCAAACAACATTGATGAGCAAGTGGAAATAACATCTAAAGGTGTGGATCCTTTGTCATCTATTTTTAGACCTTATCCTAATTTTACACCTCTTTTTGAATCTTCACATAATATTATATTTAAGTTACATAATGCTAATGTTTTATCACTTCCTCCCATTAATCCAATTGACACATCCAAACCTTTGCCTAAATCCTTTGTTCACAAAGCTTTTTTTCAAGACCATCATCAACTTGATCATGATACTGAGAAGTGTTTCCATTTGAAATATGTTATTCAAGACCTCATTGATTCTAATTCTATATCTTTTGAGGGTTTTAATGATCAAGGAAACAAGTCCATTGCATCTCCAAACCAAAACTTGCAAATTTATACCAACCCTTTGCCTTCTCATTCAACCAATAACATAGAGTCTACTCAATCTTTACCTTTCTACTCCACCCATGTTGTTGAATATGACATTGAGTATACTGAAGCCAACAACCTTCTCAACCTTATTGATCAATCTCAACCTAAACCTAAACAATTCTTATAGAAAATGATTGTGCTCACACTTTCTTGATTAATCGCCATATGCCAACATAAAAAACACACTAGAAAAAAGGCTATTAGACCACTTTAAGAGAGGGTATAAATATTACCCACATCATGAGGAGGAGAATGAGAGGATAATAAATTATTTTTCCTCTGATGTCAGATATCTATCTAGGCAATACTATCACTATGAACCCCACCATAGGGTGGAGCGACTGGTTAAACTCTTTGAAAAATTGTTAGCTTAAGGGGAAAAGTTATGAGAAATATATATATCATTAGGAAAATATTAGAGAAAAGAAGAAGAAGAAAATGGAGAATGGTCCACATGACCATAGGGGGCCACACCCCCAAAAAAGGAGTAGGATCCATAGGGACTGTAGAGGCCATGCTTGTCGTAAGAACAACATCTAGATTTGTAGCACGAGCTTCATCCATAAAAGATTCATCATATGAATGCAATGCATTTTCAAAGGAAGATTCAAAATTTGGGACAATCAAACATTCATCATTAGCATCCTTAGTGGAAATAACTTTATGTTGTAGGAGATAATAACCATTTTTCAGGTGACCAATAGAGAAGCACCAACAATATCAAAATGGGAGGCCTTCATAATCCATCGATTGAGTCCATGAACTATCCCCACCATTAAAACCACATATCTAGGGAGAGGTGTGGAGATATGAATGTCCACCAAGATGTATGCAAAGTTAGAGAGATCCATAATAGTCGTAGTCTCATCCACCTTTAAGAAATAACCAATAGAGTTGTTGATGGCCTCAAAGCAATATTTTTCTCAAAGATTAATGGGAAGATTGGGGAGACAAACCATAGGGGTTTCACCTAGTACAAAATACACTATCATGTGCATTTATAATTAGGGGTTTAATATTCGAAAAATAAAAAATAGTATTACACTTATATTAATGATATAGGGGTTTTATATATTTAGCACTGTAATATGGATATTATAAGGTATTTTTTATTTAAAAAATGTCCAAATTAGTGAAAAAAGTAGAGAAATTTTTTTTTGAGGTCATTTCAAAAGTTAAAAACAATATGAGAGGGAAGTGACTTCATATCATTCAAGATATCATGTACATATACATTCCCTCTATGTTTAGTTCAGATACTTAGAAGACCATATCTATAACCCTTTTAGAATTCTTCATTCTTAGGAACTAGACACATATTTCAATTAAAGGTGCACTATCCAAAACCTTATTAAAAGTTCCCAGTCTCGAGAGCAAAACACAAATTTAAATTACAAGTACACAATATTATTTTTGTTCCTTTTCCACTTCCAACTTTTCAGTTCTTGGATTGTTGTAATAGTCATTTTTAGATTAAATATTAACATCTCATCCCTTCAAATCATCCAAGCTATCATGTATATGTACATATCTATACATATACCTTGATAGAGTTTGTAGAAACTCATTTTGATATGTAACTTGTCTCCTTATACAATATAGGACAGCTATTATGCTATACATTATCTTCTGTACATGGATTTTCATCACTAGGTTTTGATTTTCCACTTGCAAAGTCATTATCCTCTTCCCAAACTGAAAATATTCTCCCCTTCAACTAATATTATCCTTATTTTGTTCTTGACATGCCTATTTTTCCCATTTTGAAAAAAGAAATCTGATTTGTTGAACATCCAATAATATTAGAGGAAAATTCCATCCACTTGTCCATTCTTAGGTTAAAGATTAACATCCCATCCATTCAAATCATTAAATCTATCATGTATATGTACATATATATATGTATACCCTGATAGAGTCTATAGAAAAATCATTTTGATATGTAACTTGTCTCCTTATGCAATATAGGACAACTATTATGCTATACATTATCTTTTGTACATGGATTTTCACCATTAGGTTTTGATTTTCCATTTGCATAGTCATTATCCTCTTCCCAAATTGAAAATATTCTCCTCTTCATCTAATATGATCCTTATTCTTTTCTTGACGTGCCTAATCCCTTTTGAAAAAAAAATTGGTTTGTTGAACATCCAACAACATCAAAGGAAAATTTCATCCACTAGTCTGTTCTTTAGTTGTAATTACAAAATATTCACCTTCTCTCCTTTGAACTAAACTTAGTAATAGAAAATATTCTCATTTTCATATTTTTCTCTCTTTACCTTTTTTGTGTCTTGGGTTCCTCTGAGAAAGTTTCACTCTTCATCTAATCTCATGAGGAAATTAAAGATACTAAAATTCTTGTCATGATTTATTGTCTTAAAACCTCACAACCCCTCGGTCTATTTCTTGAAATCATACATTGACCCAAGGGAATTTAGGATATATCCTCTTCACAATATCTTAACATCCCACAATCTCTTTTCATCCTTTTTCTTGACATCACAAGTTAATGTGAGAGGAATTTCATAGTTCATTATTTCTTACCCTGTAATTGTTTGAGATCTTTCCCCTTATAGTCACTCACCACAAGGGAATGTGGGATGAAATTTTCCTTAAGCCTTTCCACATCCTAGATTATTTCACCTCCATCTCTTGAAACACTTCATCATGCGATGGGATACGAGAGACATTTTATAATTTGTTTCTTCTTATCTTGCATTCCATCAACCTTACTCTTAACATTATTTGAAATCACAAGGGACCGCAAGATAATTCTATCATTTAATTAACACATACCCCACATTACCTTAATATTTTTTATCCTATATTCACCCACCACGAAAGGATAGAAGGTGATATATTCTAATGCTTTGATCTTCATCCCGCATTCCTGCAAACATTAACACCATCTAACATTGAATCACAAGGGAAAGATGAATCACCCATTCTATTCGGTAAGATGATATCTCACACTCCCACAAGAAAACTTCCCACAATCAAATGCACATCATAGAAATACAAGGTGAACAAAATTGCTAAAAATCTAAATTAGCACGTGGGTTTAAAATCACTTAAGCATGAGGTTTGAGGGTCATGTTTAGGATACACTCATAAACTTATAATTCATGACCTGGGAAAACTAAGGGTAACCAATTGGAAAATGGACTTTAATACATGGGTTCAGTAAACAAAATTAGACTAAGACATGAATTAAAACCTATCATGATTTTAATGGGCTATGTTAGGTCAACAAAAAAACATAACAAAAGTCATCGAGATACCGAGGAGAAACCAACACTTAGAAAATGTTTAACCTCTAAACATAATTCAAGCTCAAAATACTAGTGTTTTGCAAAAGCTACAACAAGTTCCTTAATCACAAACTCTATCCAAGAGTACTATTCCATCATCTAATCTATAACCAAGAGCTATTGAAGACTTATTACAATTTACAATATCTAACAATACTAATAGAAAAAATACCCATGAGAGGGTCTCACTTCTCTTTTATGGGATCATCCATTCTTTTCATCTTAAAAAGTTTTAACGTGGTTCTTCAAATAAATATGACTATTAAGAGAGATCATGGACTATTTTTATTATTTTCAATGCATTCAAAGTGGTTTTAGAAGGAAGATTATCCAATGTTGATGAGTATTTGGGTAATTTTTTTATAGATAAGTAACTACCAAAAGGGGGTATCTCCCTTACAAGATTATTATTTAGTACATCCATTTGGCTATGGTAAGGTAACCATTAGCTAATTCATTGATCCTCTCAAGTTGAGAGGTAGAGAAAATATCACCATTGTTCAAAACAAAGTTAAAAAATGAAGTAATGTATAGATCGACCAATCCTTTACAAAATAGAATAAAAGATTCAACAACTTTCTTCTTTGTGGCCACAAATTTAGCATAGAAAAAACTAGTAATAATTCCTTTCCATGGTTTATATTCATTTGCATCATGGCCAATGAAACAACATATTTATATTCTTCTTGTAGTAATGCATCTGCAATCCTTGAAACCTCGTATACTGCTCCAAATGCTTTAGCCACAATAGTAAATATTTTTTCCAATAAGACTCCATTGTGGAAATGATTGGATGAAATCAACCCAATGACCTTGATCACATGAAATAGTGATTCATCTTTCAGCTTGAACATAATTCTTAATTGACTATCAACTTTGTCCTCCCCACAACTACAAAATATACTAAAGTGAACACTTCCTACAATACTTGTCCTTCAATAAAATACTACTATTTAATATAAAAATTTGCATTCCCCACTAGTTTTATAGGAAAATAGCCTCTCTTATATCCTCTTTAATCAAAAAAATTTGAATCTCATCCATCCCCCCAAAAATAGGGAACAAATATTAACGTAATCTATTTACTATCCACTCATACCAGGGATATATCCATTATACATTGGATCTTAGGCTACAACTAGATTACCATTTATCTACTTCTGATAAATATGCTCTATATTTATCGAGAACGGTCTAGATATGTGGAGGGGAACCCACTATAGCATATGGTACCTTACCTTTTTTTAGAGAATAGTATCGTTTCCCTTCCCCAAGTTGTCCTCTTCATGTCTTTCTTTAACCAATGCCTACACATTCTTTGTATGAGAGTACTTCTCTGTCTTCCTCAATTATCTTCACTAGTTTAGGCCATACTTTAGGATTATCACTAACCACTTCTTTGTCAAGTGTATCTATTCCTGGGTTGGCTATGAACTACATGTGTAAATTTGACATAGTTTATTTTTTTGTTTACTTATGGATGCACCAAGATGAATAAACATATCATTTTATAGCAATAATATAATTGGACTTTATTTTTAATTATAATTTTATTTATTACTTAACAAAATAATATGTACATGTGGATTGAAATGTGGATGAATTTGTAGACACCCAAAACTGGGCAGATGTCTTAGAATCAATCAAATTAGCAAAATCTTAGCCAAATGCTCTAATTTTCATCAAAATGGATCAAATCAATTTTAAATGGACATTTATTAATCAAAATTGGACAAAATCATTTAAATCAAAGAAAAAATCAAATCACGATATCAAATAATTAAATACAAGCTTAAAGGGATCAATCACATTATATAATTGATTTTAATCAATTAATTGTATAGTTTTTAATAAAAAAATCAAATTGAACCTATTCCCTTACATGGCTAATTTAATTAATTGATGGAATTTAATTAATCCTAATATCTTTCAACATAATTTGAGCAACCAATAAGAATTGAGAACACAATGCACATGGATCACTCCAAATAGTGGAATCTCAATCACACATTTTCAACTTTGAATCTCAACCACTCAAATTTGTCTACTTGTCCAAACCTTTGATACAATCATTTAAATTATACCCCCATTTAAAAACATTTCAAAGTTTTTGACTCAACCAAGGCTAAATCATGATCAAGTCACTCTACCCCCTACCCTTGGGATTTTACTATAAATAGAAGTCATTTTGAGAGCATAATATACTAGAAAATTTGAATGCATAGCATCATCACTATAGGCAATTTGAGAGAAATTGAGAGCAATTGAGCAATATCTTGAGCATTTTGAGAGCAAATAGTGATATTTGAGAGCATTATCATGAGCATTTGAGTTAATCTTTGTATCATTTTGAGAATTGAGAACTAGATTTAGGCATTTTATCATAATTTTGTCATTCTAGGATTGTCACTAGTAGAGAATAAGGTTGAGAGCTCTACTTACCAAGCTTAGATAGAGAACCATGAGATGATATGGATGTTAAATGTGTACACACTAAGATGTGCACTTCTCTAAATCATTTCTTCCAAGAGAATCCATGGATTGGAAACCTTGAGAAATTGATTTAGAGCTCCCTAGGCATGGAGTGCAAGGGTTTTAAGAGTGCTCTCAGCTAGAGCTATTAAGCCAATAACCTTGCTAGTAAACCATGCAATGGGAGATTCAATGAGACAAGGGCAAGAATGCCAATATCTTCAAGAATCCAAATGGAGATGAAATGCAAGCTATGCTAAGAATGGAAATGCAAGCTAAGCTATGGAAATGAAAGAACAATGCAACTAAGCTATGAAAAGAAATAACAAGTGTTACAAATCCTTCCTATTTAGACTATGTGAGCTAATCTAGAGCATAGAAATGAAGCTAATCCAGGAAAGCATAAATATGAAGCTAAAATACAAGAAATGAAAGATGGATGCAAGAATGTCTCCAAAAAGCTCCAAAGTCTCCAAGCAATCCTGTAGCATAAGGTTAGTATTCAAAAGATGGATCCAAAATGAAAAAGAGAGCTCTCCTTTTATAAGAAATGAGAAGGAATGGACCATGGAGATTAAGAGGCAAAAGATTTAATCAAGGGTGGAGCATCAAATAGGAGAAATCCATGTGCACAAGTATCCTCCAATGAGAAAATAAGAGTTGACTTTTGTGTCCATATGAGACAAAAAGTGCTTTTTCCCTTTTTATAAAATAGGAATAATGCTTTATTTGTGCAACTTAGGATAAGAGGAAAAGTGGGGGGCTTTTTATTTAATTAAAAGAGGAGAAAACTCCTTTTAATTAAATAAAGACTTAGGATAAGATGGTTAGCCCATAGGAAATAATTGAATAAATGAGAGAACTAGAATTTGATCAAGAATAAGCAATTGATGATTTTAGCAAATAATGCTAGAAAGGGGCTAATAGTCTAGATGACCATTTTTAGATGATTACAAAATGCAATTCTTTAGATTAAATTTCCATTGTATTTTCATTGAATTGCTGCTAATTGTCCTAATTTCATGAAGGTGTAAACATTCACACACAAAATTTAATAGTGGCTATGGAATATGTAATTGTTATCGATGAATAAAATTTTGTTGTTGGCACAATCATATGTTGAAAAGGTTGTACACTTGCTAACATCCATCATAAAATTATGGATGATGAACTCATTGAATATCCTTTTGATTTTATTAGTGGGCTTGGACATCCTTTAAATATAAAGAACAAAAAAGGAAATCTATAACAACACTTATAGGCATTAAGATGAAACATGACATAGTGGATGTTGAAACACTGGAGTCAAATATAGTGGAAAGTACACAAAACCCTCAAAACAATAGAGAGAGATTGTGGAAGAAGGCATGCATTAAAAACTAAGAGTTTGAGATGGGTCTAAGTAAATGGAATGAAGAATATTTGTTGTTCTAATGTATTGACATTTTGGGATAAGAAAGTGAATAGTTTAATGGAATAATTTTTCAAGGAGAGATGTACTCTCAAAATATATTCAGAAAAGGGAGAACCTAAAATAAAGATTAGTTGTGTAGGTTGTGGCATTGACTATGGAATAGGGGAAGTATATGTGGCATCATGAAAAGTTTTTAATTTTAGAAAGGATCCTATGAAAACAATGTCTCATGAACATCACATTTTAATGGAGGAAAATGGTGAAAATAATCCAAGTATCATAGAAGAAGACAATAGTGGCTAGATATCAATTTGAGATTGGCCAATAAATTAAACTTCTAGATGATTTCAACAAGACACAAGTGCCTAATTTGTTCAAGGTGGTGGAAGAAAAATTTGTAGGCTATGAGGATAAGAAAAAAATAAGTGTGGAATGTACCACAATGTAATACATGGTTTTTTTTGGTTTAGAAAATGGTAATATTTTCAGCTCTTTAAATGAATACATGAAATAAAAAAAGCACACCACTCTTATAGGTGAGGCTTCACATGATAAATTTTTTTTAAGGAATGACACAACCAGGAGACCCAAGAAGCCTACCAATGACAAGTCCCAACAAAGTTTGACTAGGTTCTTGGTCCCATCATCATCATCATATATATTACATAGGGGTTATACAAGTATATACTTCTACTTCAAGTATGTCAACTAAACAAATTTATATATTTTTTAATATGACATGTTCGAATATTTACATTATTTATGTTATCATGTCATCAAAGGTAATTCATCACCATTTATGCTACAATGTTGGGGGTATTGGTATTCCTATATTAATAAAAATGGAGAGAGATTAGAAACAAAATTCCGAATGGATTATCAAAGGGGTAGAAATTTGTGGTCCATAGAGAAGTATACCCAAGATGATGCTATGTTATGAGGTTAATAAAGATCGTATTTCGGGCACATATTGGCATATTTATTGCAAGGGGGAATTTGAGATAGGGACCACATTTGAATCATCAACATGCATCTTTTATAAGATGATTCTAGAATGTGATGACTTTAGTATGTGTTTATATCATGAATCAAGGTGTGCCAATAAAAGACATGGGAGGGATACATGCAGAGGGAGAAGACTAGACTATTTGACTCAAAATGAACTCATAATAGATACTAGGGTTTTAAATGCTAGTCAAAGATCAATAATGCATGATCTTTGGTGAGAAAAGACAAAGGTTTCTATAATCTATATTAGAATGAGATCCCTAAAGGAGAATTTGTTTGAATTAACAAAAAGGAAGATTGTCTTTAGGTTTTGCAAGGATGTGTATGAGACACATAAACAAGAAAATTACAAGGTAAAGATGCAGTTTGGGATTTTCTCAAGGATGTCTTCAATAACCTGGTGCATCCTAAGGCAGGGATAAGGTATAGTACATTTCTTGAATCTCTTTATGAGATGATCAAGTTATGGGGAGGTTATCTTGAATCTAGGTCGTCCTTAAATTTCTAAATCTTTGAAGAAAGATAGAAAGTCATTGGCATACATCCCAAGGGAGAACGACTACATTTTTAAGGAAAAAGAAAAGTGTGTGCTTCTTATAAAACCAAACATGTCATAGATGGCCTAATTCTTGTACCTTGCTAATGATTAAATTTTTGTGAAAAGGTATGTTAGGTGGGTAGAAAAACATGATACATTGGTGGGTTTTTGTTGTGGTGAAGAGGAAAATCAATGTCAATCACATTTCTTAGTGACAATAGATGCGGGATTTGCAGTCTATGATATCATAATAGATTCTTTTAAGAATAATGTTGTTAGCCACTATGCATGTGTTTTTATTGAAAACCCTTTACGTGAAAAGCTTCCTCGCTTGGTTGTCATTTATCATCCAATATGCAATAGTTTCAATGTAAATTTTATTCATCATCAATGGGAAAAAATATAATATTTGTGGAAGAGACTTGTGGAAAATAATTTGGGACCTATTGTTGGCCATTCCTCAGAGGGGGGTAGTATAAGAAGAAAACTTATGTTGATGGACTATTTTTGAAAAAATATATTTGATATAAAATTCCTTGGGAAGGGTGGAGACTAAGTGGGTTGTACAATGGTTTCCATGTAATAAGATTGCATGACCAAGACTACATCTACAATGTCAAAAAGCTAGTGAACCCTTTATTTAGTGGTAAAAAATATTTTATTTAAGGAGAAGAGATGATAAGTTTTAATCATGTTAGGATGGTTTATAACATTTTTAAAATGATTTAAAACAATTTTAAAGTGGATAATCACAAGCTTAAAAGTGAAGATATAGAGAGGATAGATTGACAAAATTGGCATTCGACACAACACATCACTTCAAGACATATTCATAGGTGTTTGAAAGAGATGAGAAGTACATCCAATGGAAGGGTATGGAGGACACTAGGCATAGAGACATATCTAATTATTTTTGCTAACTATATTGACATTTTTATGTCTCCAAGTTTCTCTTTGGGAAAGAGTGCAAAATTCTTCACGAGTTCATTTCTTTACATTATGGTTCTTCTTCCTAAGAAAGAATATAATAATAATGTCAACATAAATTTCATCAGTAGAGGCATATCAAGATCTGAAATCTTCTTGCCACATTGTACTATTTTTTTCAAGATTTTTTTGAGATCAATACTCTCACTTGCCATGTATTTTGCACCTAGCTAGGTTAGATGTATGTGGTAAATTCTTTAAAAAAGTTGGTAGGAAGGTTGGAGAAAAAAGGTCATATGATTTCACTAACTTTATTCACATCATTGGAACCCTTAATAGAGTTCCAAAAGAAGAATATGTCATATCAACTACCAAGATAGGATTCAAGGATGCAAAAGAAATTCTATCAACTCTTGGAATGCAACTAGAGAATCCCACACAATCTTCTTGGTGGGTTAAACCATGGACAAAGGACCAAAATTTTCCAACATTCCAAGTTGTGGATGTAGTAGTTGATGACTCTCCACCATCTCATTCCAATTATATATTCCAATCTATGTCTCCACTGGCATACACAATCATGGTGAATTAAAAATAATGGAAAGTGAGTTGAGGAATGAGTTGGATGAAATTTTAGATTCCATTGATGAAAATATAAATAAAATTGTAAAACTATTGGTAGATTTTGATGGTAAGGCTATGTTCAAAGCATGTTTGGTTAGTTAGCTGAATGGAAATATGACATTATCCAAAGATAGGGTGACTAAAGTGATAAATGGAGTCTACTTTAGATGAGATGAGAGGGCCCAAAAAAAGGATCTTTCAATTAGCTTTGTAATTGGATTAGATTGTAAGGTGTTGTTTAAGAAAAATTCAATACCTCCCACTAAATGCACTATAATAAAATGTGTTTCTTGTGGAACTTGGTACATTTCAAGGGTTTAAAGAATACATAGGAATTATGGTAATAGTGTTTGATTACCATAATAACATTGACCTTTAGGATTGGCTAGAGGGCATCAAGCATAAAATATGTTTAGTACAATAAAATAAAGGGGCAAAAAATGTACAATTATGATTTGACAGACCATTCCTTTGTGGAAATTCAATATGTCATAGCAACTACCAATTTATCTTATAATGCTATGAATGATACATACAAATTAGAATAAATAGATCATAATTTTTTTTTCAAATTTTGTTAAAAATTTGAACAAGGTGTATTTTCAAACCATTCACTTTCATCTTCCTTGTGTATTCCCATATGTTACATTGTTTAAAAATATTTTTTTATCAAATCTAATATGGGTTTTATACTTTTTGGCTTTAGGTGTCATGCATATTCTAGATTGTGAATGTTTGGGATAACTCAACCAATATTTTTATACCTACTTCCTGGTGTAAGTTTCTTTCACCAACCATTCATATTTTGTAGTGAAAAGAAATTGGAGAAAAAATAAAATATGTTCTAAATGAAATTTCAATACAAATGTGGGTCTCACATGGTGATCCAAATGTGCAGGTACGTGGGTTGAGGAAAAGTCACATGTTATTGATGATTTGAATGGGGTTTTCAAATCAAATCTAAAGGTTCTATAAGGTTAGATCAATCAAACAACTTGGCATCATGGAAGATGGACAACTTGACCACAAATTGCCTTTCTCAATTCTATTGATGGTGTTGCACTAATGTTAATGGTGCATTGTCAATGGTATTCAAAATCAAGACAATTCTCCCTATGAACTTGAATGAGACTAATTAGGTTGTCCCATTATAAGTTGATTGTTGGTGTTAACTGTTGAAGGTAGATGTGAATTTTTCCAGCCCTCTATTACACCATCAATTTGTATCCTAATTTAAATTTGCATAATAAAAAATAAATTTATAAATTGTAGAAGCTTCCTTATGGTTTGTTGTCTTTAATTTTTTCTCTCATCTAAAGGATATAGACTCATAAACTAATTCACTTTCAGTAATCAAAGTTATAAAGTAGATCCACAATTCCTTAAAGCCTTGCAATAACACTGAAAAAGGATTATCATTGAATTTAACTTAAAGCTCTAAAATGTATTCTAACATTTTTGTTTTGGATATGGGTAGCCATAAACATAAGGTCCACATGCATTTTTGAGGGTGTGCATCGATCCCTAACACTTGACATTCACAACAATAGGTCATTACAAAATACCTTTCAAAATGAAGCAAATCAAAAGGTTCATGCTCAAACAATGTTAGTCACTCCAAGTGATGAGGCTAACAAAACAAGGGTTTGAAAGCCTTCTATTCTTTAAGTTGTGCCAAGATAATATGGTTATACCTACAAATTTCTTAAATATTTAATACTTTCTCAAACATTCATTTGATAATAAGGTAGATTTCCCCAATAAAAACCAAGAATATCACATAAAGCTTTTCATTTTGTTACATTCTTGGGATTCATCTTCAATTCACTAATTGGGGGAAAATTTTGAACAAAACCAAAATAAAATAGAAATAAAAATAATTTTAGTTTTTAAATTTTATTTGAAAATATAATGGATAACCTAAAGGTCAATGCCTATTCCATTGGGCATAAAATCAAAAGACAAACTTAGACATCTTTCATTTATGCAAACAATAAGATAGAATGAACCCTTCACTACTAACACCTTATCTTAACAAGTCTAGTAAAATATTGTGATATCCTTCTTTAAAAAAATCCTCATTATGCATTTAAACCCACTATTAATGATTTGAAATCCTTTAATCCTTTCATTAAAAGAAAATAAAACAATATTAACACATATTTAGACCATCCAAATAGATGAACACAAACATTATAAGTATTTGTATTGTATATAGATTCAAGTACATGTTAGGCCCAAAAGGAGGAAAGCACAATTGAGAGGGGGGTGAATCAGTAGTATGTACCTAATTACTTTTATTTCACTTTAGCCAATTAGATTTGAAAGATAAAAAATAATACAAGATCCACAACACAAAGCAAAAACACAAATATTTGTTCTTGAGGAAACCTAGTTAAGGGAAAACCTTGGTAGGAGTCAAACCAACTAGATGAGTCTACTATGCTAAAATTAATGTCTAGTTAAGAGAAAAATAGAGAACAAAGGATGCACTTGCAACCACTGGCTTAAACCCAATCAACATAATTACTTCCCAGAGCTCACTACTCACAATATAGTCTCAAATATGGACCTTAGTCAGGTTCATCAATCTATCATCAATTACAATGAGCTGGAAATACAGACCTTTACAGCGGAACTGACAAATACCATCTCCTATGCCAATATAGTTCTACCGAAGTACAAACTCTGCCTTAAGTGAATAAAACACATATACACAATCCTCTCTCTTGCATACATTTTATCAATTACAAAATGATCTCTCATTTATACTGATTACAAAGAATAATCAACCACTAGGTTGGCTAAGACGTAATATAATAAAAGATATAAAAATTATGCTCATTCTCCAATGTGATCCAAATAAAGTCAGCTAAGACTTAGATAGGACCCAAATCTTCAACCTTGAACACACACAAGTTCTACCAAAGCCACATCAAGAATCATAAAATGCTACTTCATCAAGTTGGCTAGTACCTAAATGAAGAAACACCAACACACTACCAAAGCAGAAAATCCAATCATCTCAATCAATGAGAACCAACAACACAATCATTACACGATCCAAGAAAACCAGCAAGAAACATGAATACCATCCAAAACCCTCACATCATATCCAATACAAAATCCAAACACATCTTTATCTCTGATCAATAGGAACACTAAGATATTGATCTTAGACAAAAAAATATAGCTTACTATACTCTAAGTCATGAACAACACTAGTTGTGAATACAATGATAAGGAAACATGAAATCGCTGGATTTTCAACCTCTAAAACATCAAATCCAAGTCATACTGAATCAAATACTCATCCATTGTTCATAGGAATATTGTGACACTAGTAACCAAAAACATGATCATATCTTATTCAATCTGTTGAACCAAATTTTGCAAACTTCTATAGATGATCTAAAAATATCTTAGAAAAATACCTCACCATCACATCTCAAGATCTTTAGCATAGCATTTGAACAACTAAAATCCTCCATACCAAATGTCTTGAACACATTGTCTGAGATTGTTGGCATAACTGATGCAAAGATGAGCTGGGTATGTATTATATGTATTTGATGCAAAATTAATGTTAGGTTGATTAGCTATGATGTTTTCATTGATATTAACTTAGTGTTTTTTGGTTGATAGTGTGCTTGTTATGTTGATGTAGGTTCAAAAGGTTGGATCCAAAGCTATGTTAAGAGTTTGAGTGTGCAATCATAATGGAAGGCTAAGTGGTGTCTCTAGATGTTGTATCTATGACCACATAGGTTTATCATATGAATGATGTGACTTATGATCGACTGAAGGTTGACATGTCAATAGGAAGAACATGAAGTAGCCAAGGAGGAATACTTTGATGATTGTGTCAAATAGGTTTGGATTCAGGTGTTGCGGTTTAGGATATGTTATCTGACTATGTTATGGGGTTGTTGTTGCAACTACATCATTATTGGTGACCAGAAGAAAAAGTTTTATTGGACATAAGATCACTCAGTGAAAATTAAAAATTCTTAGAATAATCAGTCAGATCCTCAACTAGTGATGTTGTATTGCATTATGGTAAGTGGCTATGTATTCCAGGGATCTTAGTGACATGGAAAATGGACGTGGAGTGATGATTTGGCATTTTCATGATCGTTGTGATTGAATTTATAGAAGTTGTGCAAGAACATTGGAAAGTGTGACATAGTTTGACTTTTGTTTGTCAAATCGATGTGTGGTTTGGATTGGCTCTTAGATAGATCTTGTTATCAATGGATTTGGTTTTGGTAACATTTTTTAGTGGAGCTGAGATGAAATTCAAATGTAATTAATGCTATTTTTCCTTCTTAAGTTGTAAAATGTTTAATATATCATTTTGATGTATTATGAGAAGTGTGTGTGGAAGAAAAAGATTGTGAATGCAATTGTACGATTGTAGGGTTTGTATGGCCTGCATGTAAAGTAGATATTAATCTTAAACTAGATCTATACTAGTAGAGGAGGAGTATTATTTTATCATATCACTTTCACTTGTTGATTCCTAACAATTTCATCAAGATAAAATACCTTAATTTGGTAGACCTTAATAGGTTTGATTTGTAAATCCTTTAACCAGGTGACTCTTTAATTATAGTTTGAAATCCCTTAACATGGTTACTCATAAAATTTTAAAGATCCTAACAGTGCTAGAGGTAAATCCCTTAACTAGGTGGCTCTTAATAGGTTCTTGCTCTTAACTAAGCATTTGTAAGCTCCAAACAAGGCTAAGCTCTTAACCATGTGTACTTAAAAATAATGTAGAATTATTTATGGGTGCCACCCCCACATGTGATTCTTCCCAGTTGGGTTTCCATGAGAAAAATATTGGTGCCTTGAGTTGACTAAGAAAAAATAAAGGGTTATCAAGAACATACTTCAAATGAAATGTTGTGATTTAAAAGATTTCTCTAACAACTCAAGAGATTTTAGAAAACTTTAGTATCATCTCACCAGTGCACAAAAAATATTGTGTTGCATGGTTGTAGATGTTTATTTCATTGGTTTGTTTATTCATGAAATGGATGTTAATTTATGCAAGTTGTTGATTAGTTTATGAAAAGTTTAATTTATTAGATTATTGATTAACCCCCCCTCTCAGTAATCTTGAACCTGATAATACTAACAGAGACAATAATAAGTATTTTGACATCAATGATAAAACATTAATGTCAGTACACCCAAATCCAAAACTCCGACGCGCTAAAATATATTCCAACAATCTCACCCTTTGGAATTGATGGAAACATATTTAGTGAAAAAATGATCAATGCAAAAAGTCAATTCTAGATCCACCTGATCACTCTGAATATCCAACATCAACACAATCTCTACAATATATGAGCTTGCTTCTATTTTTTACAAAACTTCTCCCCCTTTGACATAAATGTAAAAGGACCAAAGATATCAAAAGTATCAAACCGAGAAATAACCATAAGAACACTCCCCCTAAGGAGTTGTGAGGCCTCACCCTAGACCCATCAAAGCCTTTTGCATTATCAGTTTGATAGACCTAGTAATTGTCCTAAGGTTTTTAATGAATTAATATGATTTTATCTTTTGACAGGAATTTGATTATAGTAGGTGATGGGACTAAATATTTGTCAGATGCTTTCCTTATACAAGATGTTGATTGTTGACCTTATGATACATTATAACTGACATTAAGATAATGATTTAGATGAATACTGAGATGTTACAATTTGGGTACAAATAGGCTGATGAGTCGTTTAGGAAAATGATTAATCACTATTTGAATTATTGTTGCGATGTGAAATTATGTGAAGGTTAAAGGTTAGGTGATAAAATATATTGATGAATTTTTAGGATATTATTATGAGAATTGCTTGATGATCTAGTTACTTGATTTTATGCCATATAAATGATTTTGAATTGACAAAATTAATGCTTATGTAAATTGGCTAAAACTACATCATGATTTATATAGATCTGGAATGATTTTTGTGACATTTGAGTTAATGAGATCATGTTTTCCTAATTCAATTTACATTGCTCATTTGAAAGTAATGATTAAATTGATGATTAAAATTATGATGAAGGATTATAGAGACTAAAAGAATGTACCTCGTGTGATAGAAAAGTTAAGATTAATGTTGATTGATGTGAGGTCCTATCCTAACCCATCCTAGTTTGACTTCATTTTGACATTTGATTTATCAGGATGATACCTTGAGCATAGACATTTGATATATTTTGGTTTATATATGCTATCATTTGGAATTTATGAGTTGTCTGTTATAGATTTTTATGATGATCACTGTAGTCATACTCTTTATATATGCTCATTTTGATATCATGATTATCTATGATATATGGACTTTGCAATTGTTATGTTATCTTTCATTTTTATGATCATTGATGGAATCATGGTTCTATGATAAGTTTAGGATTACTTGCTTATGAGGAATATGCAATGTTTTATGATGCAAATATATATGTATTTGTCTAGTTTAGATGTTACTACTTTATTTTTGAAGTGATTATTGATGCAAGATTTGATAATGTACTGACATCGAGTTTGAGCATGCAGGGACATGGCCATGGTTATAAGTCAGGGAAACAAGATAGGATCAAAGTGCAATCAGTCAAAAGCCAAGGTCGACTCTAGAAGAGTACGACCTCATCATATCATGTTTTCTTTCATAAATGTGATGATTGTGTGTATGTGGTTGATAATGTTTGATATATATGTTTGTAAGTAAATTTTTATCTTTGTGAAAATGTTTAAATGTCTTTGCACACAAGGCATGCCACATGTGTTTGTGATGTGTATTATTGTGATGTGTCACTTGACACCTTAGTGATGTAGTGGCATGTTGAGTAGATTTTGGACCCCACCTTCTCCTTAGTTAGTCTTGAGCATTCCCGAGCTTGGTAGGTGGTTTAGAGGACCAAGAATTGTTGAAAACAAAACTCTATTTTCGGATGCATTATTAATTGGGTATTTTGAGAGGTTTTGTGGAGTCCTAGGATGAGGTTTAGGTTGAATTTTAGTGCCCCAAGGTTAGGACTTGGGTTGGGGGGCTCAATTCTTCTATTTTCTTCTTCCTAGGTCACTTATATGTCTCTCCAATTGTGCCATTTTTGATATGCACGAAAATGGAAATGTTCCCTAAGTTATCTCTTTTTTCATATGTGGAAATTCATCCCAAAACCTTAGAGAGGGGCAAGTGTCATTTTGTTTTAGATCTAGAAACCTAATAGTTTTGGGAAGGGTTTGGAGAGAAGAATGTTTTTAGGGAGAAAGACTTAGAAACATGGGACACTAGTTCATTCTTGTTTTTATGCTAGTTGGGAGAGGAAGTAAGAAGAGATCTTGAGAGTCTTTGCCTAGTAGATTTGAGAATAGCAAGCTTGGTGATAAGGGAAGCTCATCTTCAACTCTCAATTCAGCCTTGTCTTTGAAGGAGGTTGGTGGTATTCTAATCTTGTTGTTTATTTGAACATGCTTGAAAATAATGTGTTATGTGAAAAATTGTAATCTATTTTTCTATGTGTAAACCTTTTTTATTGTGGTTTTCATTTTGAGCTTTTGTTTGCAATCTTGCTATTTTCTTGTAATTGTTCATGTTATGGGTGTGCAAGTTCACTCCTCATCCTTGGGAGGATTAGAAGAGAACTTGGGGTGAAGGGCCTAAGTTGGGATTTCCTTTTGTATGAGTGCATGGTTGTATGGGCAGCCATGATAACCATCTTATGCTGTTTGGGGGTCATAAGGGTGATTGGGGGCCATAAGGGTTTGTTGTTGCTCATGGATTTGAGCTATTTGGGTTGGAAGGGCCTTGTGAAGGTTGGTATTTCATGTTGAATATGTTGTTTATTATAAGATTAGTGACTCCATTAGGAAGATTCTGCCATCACCCATTATATGGATTCTATGTAAGAATCCTTTGTGCAGGCTTGGGAAGGGAGTTTATTGTGAAAATCTGTGTTCCTAATTTATGTTAAATGTTTATGTTTTGTGTTTCTTGAGTGTATCGAATCATATTCTTGTTTCCCCAAGCTTGGGGGTGGCCATGTAATGGCCTAGGCTGGGAGGTGAGCCTCCATGGCCATGTGAAAGAGTCTTGTGTTGCAGGTGTAGTTCTTGGCTTGAAGGGATAGTTTCAAAGTGTGAAGGATAAAGTTCAACTTGAGACTCCTAAGAGACTAGTTATAAATGTAATTAGATGAGAGAATTTTGCTTTTTACTTTTGTCTATCATGTCCAAATAAATTGTAATATATATGTGAGTTTGAAGTTGGACTGGATATATTTGTTCACTGTTTAGTCATTGTAAATGCAATTAGTCTCTGCAACAATTAGTTCTAATCTATATTCAATTCTATGTTGTATAGTTAAGTAGATTAGATATAAAATAGGGAATTGTAATATTGCTGTAAATTAAGAAAATAGGAGTGGATGTAATTTATCTATTGTTTAGATTCTTTTGCAAGGGAAAGTTTTAAAAAATATAAGAAAACATTACATGAAAAAGATAATGCCTGATAAAAGTTTCATTATTTATTCTATTTTCTGCAAAGTATATGACATTAATCTATTAGGGGCCTTTACCAGATTTCCTTTCTTGTAAATTCTATGTACATTTCTTGTATTGATTTATTAAGAGAAAATTTATTTTTGGTCACTATTTCTGAAATCTATAGTGTTGAATTTATATCTGTCACTTTTTCTGTAATCTCCTATCTGACAACAGGTTTCATACCTAGGCATTATGTTTAACATATATGATAAAACCATACAAGGATATCTAGGATAAGCCTAAAATACATACATGTATTTGTTAATATTATATTCAATGTAAAGTAGAAATGAAAGAAAGTAACCTATGAATATGTTGTTCATATTTAAATCATGTATACACATATAAAACAAAGATTTGTTATGTTTAAGTGGAATATTAGTTTGAAAAATTAGATTTAGTGTAAAGTACAAAATTATGGAATTTATTTCCTGTTTCAGTAAAAAAAAATTAAAAAAAATTGAAAAGTATAGTGCTAAACACTAAATAGTTTTGTTATTCTCTTAAAAATAAAATATGAACATAGAAGAAAGTAAGCTGTGTAATGCCCAGAGGATTTCTGGGCATTACAAGAGTAGTCCCCAAAACTCATCAATCCAAAAAATAATGTTCTGATAGATTCTCTAGATTGATGTTATCCTTAGCATCATTAGATCTAATCCGGTGGGGCTATCACCCAAATATTTTCCCTGAGATAATCAAAATTATCCTTTGGCAAAGGCTTTTTAAAGATGTCATCAATCTATTCCTTAGAAGACAAAAATTCCAACTTTACTTCTTTTTCATTTACCTTATGCTTGAAGACATGATACTTAATAGAAATATGCTTTTTCTTTGAATGTAGAACATGATTCTTTGAAATATTTACAACACTAGAGTTTTCATAGTGAATAATAATAGGTTCATTGATGTTTATCCTTATGTCCTTCAACATTTTCTTCATCCAAATATCTTGATTACAGTTAATTGCAACAACATACTCAGCTTCAACAGTAGATTGAGAAATACAATCCTGCTTCTTACTAGTCCAAGAGACCAATTTTTTACCCAAGAAGAATGCACCTCCACCAGTAATTTTTCTATCATCCATATTACCTTCCCAGTCAGCATCAGTATATGCATATTGAATGGAGTTATCATCTTTTTCATAACATAATTGATTGTCAATACCCTTCAAGTATCTGAAAATTATTTTCACAACAACATATGAGATTCCTTCAATTAAGCTTGAAATCTTGTAGCAATTCCAATCACATTTGATATGTTTGGTCTAGAGTGAGTTTGATATTACAGTCTATTGATCATCATCCTTAGTTAGCTTACAAATAGTAACCATAGGGGTTTCTACCAATCTTGAAGCTTTCATACCAAATTTCTTCAATAATTCTCTGACATACTTAGATTGAGTAATGAAAATTCCTTTATCGAGTTGTGTAACTTTCAATCCAAGAAAAAATTTCATTTCACTGATCATAGACATCTCAAATTATTTTTTCATTTCATCAAAAAAACTTCTACTCAACTCATCATTTCCACCAAATATGATATCATCAGCAAATACTTCACCAATCAAGACATTACCATAAACTATTTTGAAATATAAATTATTTTCCTCGATACCTTTTATAAAACTAATCTTTGTCAAATACTTGTCCAATCTAACATACCAGGCTCTAGGAGCTTTCTTAAATCCATACAAGGATTTCTTAAATTTTCAAACTATATCTCCTTCATCAATTAGAGTAAAACCATCAAGCTCCTCAATATAAAATCTTCCTCTAGCTCACCATTTAAGAATGAAGACTTAACATCCATTTGATATACCTTAAACTTCTTATAAGTTTCATATGAAAGAAGTAATCTAACAACTTCAAGATTAGAAATAGGATAAAAATTCTCAACAAAATGTATACCTTCCATTTATGAATAACCTTTACATACTAGTCTTTCTTTGTTTCAAACTAATTTATCATCTTCATTCAACTTATTTTTGAATACCCACTTAGTACCGATCACATTCTTGTTAATAGGTCTAGGAACAAGGATCCAAGTATTGTTATTTTTTATCTAATCAAGTTCTTCCTTCATTTATTTTATTAAAATATCATTAATACATGCTTCTTTAACATATCTAGGCCCAAATTCAGATAACAAACAAGTTTCATCTCTAGAAATTCTTCCTCTAGCCTGAACACCTCTATTATTTTCACCAATAATGACATATTAAGAAAGACTAATTATTAAATACCTTGGAGCTTTTGCTATAGACTGTGTAGAAGACCCTTTGGTGTTAACATCCACTTCATTCCCTTTTGGTGCTCTTTGGTCTTCTGATCAATCCTAATTATGATTTTTCATTTCTATAATTTGATTGTTATCTTCAGTCACATCATACCTACAATTTACACATAATAACCAAGAACTATTCCTTCATCACTTCTAGGATCAAAATTTCCAGTATCTTCATCCCTCTTAATGTAGCATTTACTTCCAAAAATTATAAAATATTTTATTGTAGGAATGTGACCATACCAAAGTTCATAAGGATTCTTACTGGTTCCTTGCTTAATTTGTACCTAGTTCAAAGTATATACTAAAGTACACACTACTTCTCTCCAATATATCTACAATAGTTTTCCTTCAATCATCATAGTCCTAGATGTGTCTACAATAGTCTAGTTCCTTTTCTTATCAACACCATTCTACTATGGGGTTTGGGGTGAAGAAGTCTATCTCTTTATCCCATGGTCTTCACAAATTGCATAAAAATTATCAGATGTAAACTCTCCACTTCTCTCTGATCTCAGGCATCTCAATCTTCTTCCATATTCTCTCTCCACCAATATCTTGACTATTTGAAATTTTTGAAAGGCTTATGACTTCTCCTTCAAAAATGTAACCCACATCATCCTTGAATAATCATCAACAAATAGCATAAAGTATCTATCACAAATTAACTTCTTGTCTTAGAGGACCACATAGATCTGCATGCACTAAATCTAACAATCCATTTGAAGAATATGACTTATTCTTGAAAGTAGATCTATTCAGCTTTCCCAATTGACATTCTTTTCACACATTGTTAGACTTTAATATTCTAGGAAAATCTCTCACATCATGAGTAGTGCTAATCTTCACCATATTATCAATGTTCACATGAAATTTTTTTCTATGCCATAACCAACTATCATCAATCTTAGCAATCAAACATTTATTGTTAATAGTAATATATTCTTTTCCTTTAATCAAGAAATGAGCATTGTTACCGAATCTAATAACACCTCTATCACATTCCTCAAGCTTTAAAAACTTATCTTTGTCACCATTCATATGATGTGAGCATCCACTATCAATGACCCAGTCATCTCTTTTAACAACTCTTAAAACTAATGCTTTTTATTCATTAGGATTATATTCTTTAATAGAAATAAATAAAATTTCTTCCTCACTAGCAACAAAATCATCATCAGTCTTACCTTCTTCAGCAACATAAAAACTTTTATGACCCTTAGAATGATATTTCTAAGATTTATCTCTAACATCCTTGTAATTATTGTTCGGACATCTAGATGCAATATGATGAATCTTATTACAATTGAAACATTTCAAAGATAATATTCGTTCATACTTATAAGATCCCTTAGGTAGTCTCCTTGCAATCAAGACTTCAAGTTTATCAATCTTCCTTTCTTCTTCAATGATCTCTTCCCAATCCTTAGCATAGTATTTGCATTTTATCTTTGTAGAGATTTCTCCCTGGTCATACTTGGTCACATTAGCTTTGAATGCAGTTTCAACATTCATAAGCTCCTTACTAAGTGTAGTCATTTCATAGGCACAAAGTCTTCCAACCAAAGATTCTCTTGAAATAGGTCTTATGGTTCTCAATTCTTCAATAGAAAAAACCTTCTCACTGTAACATGTAGGAAAAGATATTAAAATCTTGTCAAGAAATTCATTATAATTTGTCAAGGTTCCTCTAGCACATCTGATTTCACAAACCAGATCATTCACTCTTTGCAAATAAAGTAAGGCAGTCTCTCCTTCACTCATTTTCATGTCTTCGTATTTAGATTTTATTCCTTCAACATAGCTTGCTTAACATAAGTATCACCTTCATAAATAGTTTCTAATTTTATCCACACCTCATGTGCAATCCTTAATCCATAAATGTGTAAATATTATGAATCTGATAAGGCACAGATCAATGCCTCTCTTGCTAACATGTTCTCCTTAAATTTATTCTTTCGATATGTAGTAGCATTTATTAAGGTCATTTAGAATAGTATAAGACTTCTCAGTGACATTGTAGTATTCATCTCATATTCCCATGCATATTAGGTAGGTAGTCATTTGATCCTTCCAAATGAGGTAATTGTTTCCATCAAACTTAAAAATCTCTCTTCTCATACTTTCCATGATGAATCTCCTTCAAGAGGTCAAGATTATTCAAAAGGACTTAACTTTGATACCAATTGTTAGGCCCAAAAGGAGGCAACAACAAATGAGAGGGGGGGGGGGGGGGGAGGGGTGAATCATTTGTGTGTGCCTAATTAATTTTATTTCACTTTAGCCACTTAGATTTGAAATATAAATAATAGTGAAAGATCCACAACACAAAGCACAAAACATAAATATTTGTTCTTGAGAAAAATCGGTTAAGGGAAAACCTCAATGGGATTCAAACCCACTAGATGAGTGTAATATGTTAAAAGTAATTACCATTTAAGAGAAAAAATGATGCACTTGAAACCACAGGCTTACAAACCAATCAAAATATCACTTCTTAGAGCTCACTGCTCACAATACAATCTCATATCTAGCCCTCAGTCAGGTTCATCGATCTATCTTCAATTATAATGGGGTGGACATATAGTCCTTTACAACTAAATTGAAAAATTGAATCTCATATTCCAATATAGTTCCAATGAAGTAAAAAATCTTCCTTAGGTACATAACACACATATACATAATCCTCTCTCTTTCATGCATGCTCTCAATTACAAAAGGATCTCTCATTTATAGCAATTACAAAGAATAATCAACCACTAGGTCGACTAAGATATAATATAATAAAATATATAAAAATTATACTCAATCTCCAATGTGATCCAAATCAAGTTGGCTAAGACTTAGATAGGACCCAAATATTCAACCTCGAATATTCAATAGTGCTATTGAAGCAGCATCAAGAATCACAACACGTTACTTAATCAAGTTGGCTAGGACCTAAATGAAGAAACACCAACACACTACCAAAGAAGAAACTCTGATCATCTCAACCAATGTGAACCAATAACACAATAATCACATGGTCCAAGAACACAAACATGAAACATGAATACCATCCAGAACTTTTGCATCATCTCCAATATGAAATCCAAACTCATATTTATCTTTTATCAACATGAACACTAAGATACCAAACTCAGACATAAAAAAAGATTACTTGTTGTACTCTGAGTCATAAAAAACAATATATGTGAACACAATGATAAGGAAACATGAAATCACTAGCTTTACAACCTCTGAAACATCAAATATAATTCATACCAAACCAAATACTCATCCATTATTCATAGGAACACTGTGACACCAGTAACCATAAACTTAATCATATCTTATTCAAACTATTGAACCAACTTATGTGAACCTTTGTAGATGATCTACAAACATATCTCAAAACAATACCTCACCATCACATCTCAAGGTCTTTAGCATAGCATCTGAACAAATGAAATCCTCCTTATCAAATGTCCTAAACACACTATCTGAGACAACAACAAGTATGTTGACATCAATGAAAAAATATTAATTTCAGCATAACCAAATCCAAGACTATGACATAATCAACAATATTCCAACAATACAATCATAAAGAGGAAATATCATAATACTACATAGTTCCTTTGTTTTCATTGACTACATATGCATGAAAGAGAAATTACATCTTATGGATCTATGTTATAGACTATGTTATCTACCCTCCTGATTACTTCAAAATATTTTTAGACGAATATCTAAATGGTCCTGGTATCATCTTTATAAGATAGAGGATGAAAAATAAGAAATATTAGACTATATTACAAAACAAAATCAGATTTCATCCCAAGAGACTCCTTATCCTAACTGTAGTTGCTCCAGCAAGGCATGAAAACCTACAAGATGTTAAGAGAAAGTTGCATACTAGAGAAGAAGAAAATCAAATCTGGTATTTTTTTACAAAAAGAGGAAGGATGGGTTGATGATGTGTCACTCAAAAACTACATAGAGGAACCAAACTGAAAAAAAAGAGAGAAACAATTGGGAGATTAGACCAAGGCACTATTCCTATCCTTGCATCTTCAACTGTGTGTAGTTTTGTTTGAGGCTTCATAGAGCAGGTGTGGCTTCAAAAAAAATATAAAGGTGTCTATCAAAAGATAAATTCATAGAAAAATGAATTCTTCTTATGGCCTTATCATAAAAAAAAATGTCCAATTGGCATAATTCAAAAATTCAAAAAAATTTCCTCACCAAAATTCAAATAGTACTAATATATTTCGCTGCAATTTAAATATATCTATTCTAGCTTTGTTCCTTCCCTTCAATAAAGGGGACCTCATCAACAATTAGTTTTATAATTTATTTTGTTAATTTTATTTTTAGTGGAGAGTCCTAAATAATCTAAGTTACTAAGACCAAAGGTTTGAAAGAACTAATCCTAGGCTACCAAATATCATATAAAGGCTTTATAATAGGCAAAACCTCTTGACATACCTTAGTATCTTGAATCATGGATTGGTAGCTAGTGCACAACTCCTCCATCTTGATCATGAACTTATTCATCATAGACCATAGGATGCTCTTAATAAATTCAATAGATTTCCCCTTCCACATCTCTCTAATCTTGTTGAGTGTATCTTTATATTCATCTACATTAGTATTTAACTTTGTCACCTCCTATGATGAAGAAGTTTCACCACCAGTCACTAAGGGTAGTGAAGAAGTAGGGGGAAAATTCTTAACACCAAAATGAAACTTTAATCTTTCACACTCCATATACTTCTGATTACAACCTTTAGCCAATGTCATCAAATCTGAAATAAATTTTTCATATTTCTTTAGTAGTGTCCCTATAGAAACATAAGAAAACACAACTGAAGATAAATTAACCTTAGAAGCTTATACAAGAGTAGTATCTCTCAATGTCCTTATTACAATACTTCCATGCTTTTATTAAATTCCTTGCATTAGTTTTGGCTTATCTATTCTTGGAGTGATTTTCCACTGTTATAATGTCTTCAATCTTATATGGTATCTTGTTCCTCTAACTCCCAAATTACTATCAAACTATTAGAATAATTGAGGATCATTATATTTTCTAATCTAATCTACTAAAATTGTCTCATCAAGGCCCCATCTTGACACCAAAAAAAATCACTTTCTATTACCATTATTCTTGCCTCATTAGGGGTAATATCAATATTGTCCAAGTCTATATCACCTAAAGGTACATTATCTCTATTTTCTTCCATTTTATTCCTCTTTAGCCAAAATCCTTTAAATTCTTGGGATTTTATGAACTTATCATTTGTAATAAATTTCCTCTTAGCAATTACCCTCCCATCATAAACCAATATCAATGGATTAAGTACACCCAACTCATATCTTTCCTCTGGGATTTCCTATGCAAGGTTCGTTCTAGGAGGAGATGGGACTAGTTGATCCAATTCTTCTTCATACTTGATAGTACACATGACATCAATGGCCTCTTCAATGTCCATTATTTTCTTAATATCCTCACAACCAACCAAAGGAGTTGGTTAACAATCTTTTTCCTTTTGGGTTCTTTAGGTGGGCTTGAAGGAACTGCCTCAAATGTCTAGTCACCTAGCTCTTATATTGTTTCATTCATCTTCTCCTTTAGCTCTTCTACTCTTGGGGGTACATACTCCATATGTTTTTTTAATAATCGAGGCCAATCCATATAACTTCTCAAAGTTCTCTATATCATCATTTCCATTCTTTGGACCTCATTATATATATTTTGAAAGAAACCACATAAAATAGGATTTTTCTCCTCTTTTATCTCATTACCCTTTATAAAATGGCTCATTTAATCCTTCTTTGAAAAATATTAGAAGTCTCAAGATAATTTCTTATCACATACTCTTCACAAATTTTATGGAAATTTAATGACCTAATTTTAGTTGTTCATGTGTAAGTTGATACATATATCCTTTAGGGTCAAAATATATATATTTGGCACATTCCAAATGATAGAATTCATTTAAATGTCCCTACACCTTTTCAAGTGTATCATTTCCATTAGAAAAACCCTCAAAAACTATAGCTTGTGGTAAATGAGTTCCCTTTTTGGTACCAACCATGTGTTCCTTTTCCATCCATAATATTTTCCACATAAAATCTAAAATTTCAAGCCTTTAAGAAACAATGAAAGAAAAGTAGTGAGGTATCTGTATACTTTGATAGTGTAATTCCCAAAGAAAAACCAATCAAAAAATTTATTCTTGATGTCATTGTTAGGCCTTATACTGTTAGGCCTCATTAAGTATCTGTTCGAAGGGGTCAATATACTAAAAACACCAACACACCAAGAAATAACTCTAGTAGCAAAATGCTGATGAAAAGAAACATAATTTGAGTTCCTACATTTCTTATAACAAACATAACATTGAGACTAAACTAATAACTTGTTATTGTGTTTTTCAACCACTCCAAACATGTTCATTTTGAAACAATATCATATGGCACAAAAGTTAAGATAACCTAAATCAATGCAAGTGTTGTTCTCCTTAATATTTGACAAACCTTGATGTAATTTTTAATAAAATATATAGAAAAATGATATTCTACATTTACAAAAGGATTCTAAATATGATTTTCCATGAGCATGAGGTCAATAAGTATGGATTGAGGATTTTCACCTATTACTAGTACTTGAAAATCAACATGGTAATTCCATACCATATCAACATGGTAAGTTGATGCTATCTCAATCCTCTCATTTTCTATGATCTTCTTCCTATATCTAGGAAGCTCATTGAACCTCAATTTCCTCCTCTGTCTCACATAATCAACCTTGATCTTCTCTAAATCCACAAGAGTTAGAGCATGTCTATTCAAATAAAAGCATTTGAGAATAGCATTCCTACTAATATCACAAAAAATAGAGACATCCCCCTTTTTGATACCCTTGATTACTAGATCAAATTTTCTTGTAATGGCTCTAATTGAACCAATCTTAGTGAAAACATTTGGTAAAATCAACCTAGAAATGCCTAGGAGCGAAAATTTTTAACTATGGACCTTGTTAGCTCTATTCTTAAAGAAATAGTTAAACAATTTCCAAATAGATTCAGGTATGTCTGCATCTCTACAATTTACACAATTTTATTTGAAGACAAACCTACTCTCATGTTTTGTGCTAAATTATGGTAAATATCTACAATTTCATGATGCAAAACCCTAATCTCTTTTTTTGGAAATCTGTGGGCTTTTATCATCTCTACATCCTCATCACCATGTTTTCCCTTTCCTTATCTTTTGGTTGTGTAGATGTCTTTGCAACAAAAACTTGAGACTTATTTCTAAGAAATGGTTACAATTTTTCATTATATTTCTTCCTGCTTCCTTTTACCTAACTCTTGTTTCTTTTTATTAACCCTTTGTGGTCTTGAGGATTTCTTTGTTTCAAAGTTCCCCCTTTTTAGGCATATTCTCAAAGAAAAATTACTACTAACAGATACTTCTAGAGCTTTCAAAAAACTATAGAATGCCCTCAACTATATCCCCTCTTGAAAAGAAATACACAAAGAAAATTCAACCACTTCAAGTGAATTTCTCAAAAGAAACTTACTATTTTTTTAATGTAAAGATCTGATTGTGCCTCATGACCTCCTCCCTAGATTGCAGAGCTCACCTTTAATATAAAAAATGTAGAATGATGTAAAATTGAAATAATTCTCAATTAATAACATGCAAGGTGGATATTAGTCACCATTAATTCATATGTGCAACTGGGTGCCCTACTTTTAACTTCAAATTTAAACCATCGATCACCTTCAAATCAATAATATAGATGAATCAAATTGTCTTCAAATACAAGTCATTGTTTTAATAAAAGATGGAAATATACCCCAGAGTCATGTGATAAACTTTATTTTTCATCTTAACCTACAAGGGAACACATGGTAGTCACTTGTCAAACCCTTTTGAAATCTTGGGTTCTTGAGGTACAATAGCTATACACTCTTCAACTTTGAAGGGAACACAAGGTAACCACATTTCATTCCTTTCTATCATCTTGGGATTTCTTGGCACAATAGTTATTCATTTTTAAACTCCCAAATGAATGTGGGAAAATAATATACTTTAACTTCTTTGTGTCTTGGGTTCCCCCAAGAAAGATTCACTCTTCATCTAGTCTCATGAGGGAAAGCAGGGTACTAAATTATTCTCATGACTTATCATCCTGCAAGCCCTTTATACTTTTATTTTTTCATTCAATTATGTGAGGAGATACATAATATGAATTTTTGTTAGGATAATTTATCCCAGAATCCCACACCTCAAATTTATCATTTTCCTTTACCCACGAGGGAACATAGGGTAATACTATCTCCTATCATCTTATCACCTTGTAACTTCTTGGTAAATTTATTGAAATCACCAGTTGAGCTAAGGGAATGTGAAATATATCTTCTTCATAGTATCATGTCATGTAATCCCTCAACACTCTTCATCCTTTCACTTGACATCACAAGGGAATGCAAGAGACATTTCACACTTCACTCTTTCTTACATTGTAATCCCTCAAAATATTTCAACTTATAATCACCCACCATGAGGTAATATAGGGTGACATATTCTAATGCTTTGATCTCATCTTAATTTCCAACAAGCATCACCACCATCTAACATTGAATAATGATGGAGTGATGGATCACTTAAATCTTTTGATTTTACATGTGGATTTTCAATATTTTAACATGAGGGTCCAAAGGGTCATGACTAGGAAACACTTAGGAAACATTAAAAATGACATAAAGGAAATGATGTTAACTGATTTAAAATGTATTTCAACTCATGGGGCCTATAATCAAATCTTTGAAACACATAACCAAACACTTAAAATTATTTTCAACTAGATATCTCAGGTCAACAATGGAATATAACATGACCACAAGGCCATTAGGGTACAACCAACACTTAAAAAACATTTTAATGACCAAGGATAGAAAAATTGCTTAAAAACCTCTACACTTGGATGTCCTAGTACACCTTCCACCAAATCTAGAATTTTACTTAAAACCTAGCCAACTTTTTATCATAGCATAAGATGGAAACATAAAGGGGTATGAAAAATATTAAAGAAAAAATTGATACATACAGTATTTGATAAAAAATAAGGGGGAGAGAAATAATTTTTGAAAATAAGGTATGTCATGAACACGTGTGATATAACCCAAGTTCACTAAGTGAAGCCCCCATGAGATGAACCCACACTGGATGCACACTATGTGATTCAATAAGAGGGTTAAAGGATACTGTCAATCATTTGGATGAGAGAGAGTGAAACCCCCAAACCCACAACATTCTTAGCATTGAATCTCGATCTTTAATAGAAGAAAAGGAAATAATAAAAAACCCCTTTTCCCAAGGGAAAATCTCAATTTTATAGAAACTAAGGATCTCTAATAATTTTTCATCCAAAGATGATGATTTGAAAGAGAAGGCCAAAACCCAAAAAATCTACAAAAAGACTCATAGTATTGGTAGAAATCCACATTATCCACCACATCCATGCCATACATCAGTACAAGGGATATCTTGGCACAAGAAAGAGGTCAATATTACTTATTTGAATGAATACAAGAAACATATTTTCCTGCACAAGGAATGTTCCTTTCACTAGCAACAAAGAGGCTTTGGAGGGGGGACCCCCTCATTTACCACCATAGAAAACCTAGTACCATGTCTCTAAGAATATTTACCAATAGCATCGCTCTAACAAGAATCCTTCCACCAGTAGTGTTAGGACCAACAAAAAACCCTACATCACTAGTTAGAGGTGGAATAGCACCCAATAAATATCCCAACCCACAGAGTGGTGAGGTATTAGTGCACAAGCTAGGGACAATAGGAACAAAAATACTAGGGTTGTGGCCAACATACAAACACCCCAAATAATTACCCAGCAACAAAATAGGGATTGGTGCATGGGGAAACTAATGCATTTGGAATAGTTGTTGGCACAAGATGAATAGACACTGTGTGAGTGTGAGAGGGAGCAACCAGTTTCGAAAAACATGTTAATTTTAGTAATGTTCTAATTATACACGTACCAACTATATAACCAATATATCATAAGATGAAAAAGACTAAGTTAATCAAATTAGTTGCAACAACCTAACCTAATAATATAAAACATTTATAGGTTTTGTGGGAAAAAATGGTGATCGTTGGGAGTTCACCGATCGCTGGGAGATCGCCACCTGCTGGTGTGGTGTCGGGTGTTTTGGCTAAGGTCTTGCCTTCTGTGAAGGTTGTCAAAGATTCTTAGGTTTCACTGGTTGTTGGTGCTTCTCCATATGTTGGGGCATTGCCAGTTGTTGGTGCTAGGGTTTTGTCTTTGGCTGGAGGTCAGCCATTGACGGGAAAATTACAGGTGTTGCTAGATGTTGGAATCTTCATTGGGGTTCCCTTGATTGCTACTAATGGGGCATTGGAGGTATCACGAGAGGCTGGACTAGTTTTTCTAGTAGGTCCCTATTTGGTTTCTAGTTCTTTGCAGCCTGCGAGTGTTTCTCAGCCTTCTAGGGGTTCTTTGGTTCCTCCTAGTGGTGCTTCAGTGCCTAAGGGAACATTAACGTATGCTGGTATGGTTTCTAATGGGGCCACTACCAATCACTTTGGTGGGGTTGGGAGTGGTGATGGTGGTTCAGGTGCTAAGGGTCCTCTCCCTATCTCAAACCCTATTTGGCTCTTCTTGGGTGAGGAAGTGATAGAAGATATTGAGTGTGCATCCTCTGATTTTTCTTCTCATGGTGTGATTTTTTGCTTCTTGGGTTTGTGGCCAAGCCTTGCTGATTTGCACCTATGGATTTCTAATAATTGGGAACCTATCATTTCTGGTGTTGTTCAAATTTTCCCTATGGAAAAGGGTTTTTTTACTACTAAATTTGATAATGTTGAAGATAGAAAGTTGGTTATGTACAATAACTCTTTATCTTGGTATAATCATTATATGTTGGTAATGAAACCTTGGTTTCTTGATTTTTCCCCCTCTTCCAAAATCTTTAACAAGATTCTCATTTGGGTAAGGCTCCCTTATCTTCCTCTCCATTTTTGGGTCGACTCCCTTTTTGAAGCGGTGGGTGATGCTATCAGAGACTTTCTGATGGTGGATGAAGAGTCATCTGATATTATGCACTCATCTTATGCATGTCTATTGGTAGAGATGGACATCTCTAAGGGGTTACTAGAAAAGATTAAGTTTGAGTACTCTAACAGTTCCTGGATTCAAACTTTGGATTATGAAAGGCTTCCTTTTAGATGTAGGAAGTGTTTTAAAATAGGTCACTTGGTATCTCATGTGGATTATAGAAGACTAAGACCAAAAGGTCTACTTCTTGGTGGAAGGGTGCTTCATCTGACCATTATACAGTTTTAAAGAAAAATATTGATCTTGCTAAGAATTTTGGGCCTGAAGATGTCACCACTGTTGGTAGATCTGAGGTTGTTCAGTCTACTGGTGATTCTTTAGCTGGCATAGTTACAACTATTTCTAATGGTATCTCTACTACTAATTCTACCAATGTTGGGGTTCTTCTACTTGTTTCGAGTCTTGGTGGGTCTACTGAACAGTTTGCTAGTGCTTCTGCTAGTACTATTGCTGTTGGTTCTACTAGTGATCATCCTATTGGTTTTGTTCTTGTTGGGTCTACTATCATTTTTTATGGCAACTTGGGTGCTGGTTAGTCTGCTGGTAGTTTTGTTGGTTCTGCTCCTGTTGGGTCTACTGGTTTCCTTCCAAAAAATCCCATTTTAGCTGGTCTCTCTATTGTTGTGGAGGAATTTGGACTTGGTGCTTCTCCCTTGCATTTGGTGGAAGGACCCCTTGTTGGTGTTGTCTAGTCTTCTCTTGCTTCTCTCTTGAGACCTTCCTCTCAAGAATGGCAGGAGAAGGCTTCTTTGGTAGAAGAGGGGTGGACCCCTATTATTGGTAAACATCATAAAAAACCCTCTCTACAATTTGATATGACCCTCCTCTCCTAGAAGAAGGGAGGGAAAGGTAAACCTTAGATTTTAAAATTTCATTAGAAGGGTGCTAAAGGAAAATCCTAGTTTTGGTTTTCTTCTTTAGCTTGGGTTTGCATGAAGGTTGTTTCATGCATTGTTTCATCTAGGTTGTGGGTGCCTATTGTAAAACCCTCACTTTGGTCTTGATCCAATCTATTTTTGAGGGCTTCTTTGAATATCTTTTGTGACTAGTTTGTTCAGGGTTTCAAGGCCCCTTCAAAACTTACTTTTACCTCAATTAAAAATAACCTAACCTAATAGAAATTAGCTTATAGTAATGTTACAACTCTAATGCCTTCATAAGAGGCATACAATAAATAATCTAATATTTAAATTCCTAAAGGAAAATAATGAGTATCATCATTTCCAATGTCATTAATTTCTTATTGTTTCTTGCATCCTTGCAACCAATTTAACTTGTGATGCTTTGGATGTGAACCATGGTGCACTACATCTTCTCATAAGGATTTAACATAGGCAAGGTAATAGTCAAGAATGATGCTAATTCCATTAGGAAATTAGTAATTAATAGGTTAAAAATAGATTTTAAGGTGTAGTAATCATAATTTGTGGTTCCACTTCCATTGATCACATCCAAATTATCTCTTTGATATTGATCTTTCATTTGTTTTGTATTCTTTGTGTTGATTTTCTACTAAAAAGATTTAAGAGTAACCTATGAAAACTATTATAGACTAAAAGAATCACGTTGACTAGTCCCACACATCTTAAACATCGTTAGAACTACCATATTCAATATGTGCATCATGTTGAGGCATCCATTTTTCACCATCTATATTAATAAAAATCTATTACACTTTCCCCCACAGTCTTATGATAGCCTACACAAAATCTCACTTTGATATTTATTCATTGATAATAATATTTTATATATCCTAGGGTGGTCCCACAAAAGTGAGTCCCACTTTTGGGGATGAACAGAATTTAGTTAGGCCAAAAAATCCATTTTTTGATGTATTCACACGAAGAGGGGGTCTTCCCATGAAGACAAACCAACTCTTCGCACGAAGACCTTGACGTAGGGTACTTCACATGAAGGGGTGATGAGGTCTTCGGGCGAAGACCCCCTAGACCAGATTTACTACAAATTTACAGTGGAGGGGTGTCATTTTCATATTTACTATTCAAGGAGCACAATAGACCCCAGTGTTGGAGTGAACCCCCTGATGAATTCTTGATGTCCTCGCTGACTTCATCCTCCTTGTCTTCTATTTCGTCTCCTTCTACCATCGTATATTCTAGGTATACACATTTTTCTTTTTTAATTTTTTTTTTAATTGTAAATTATATGTTTATTAATTATTTTAGTTCTTTTTTTAATTTTCAAATAGTTATTTCATTTTTGGTAATTTTTAGTTTTAAAAATTTGTGTTAGAAAATACTAGAAAATATTAGAAAATACTATAGAATGCTAGAAAATAATATAAAATATTAGAAAAAACTAGAAAATGTTAGAAAAATTTAGATTTTTAGTAATCTAATTGTATTTTTCTAAATTATTTTTAATTTGTACTGTTACAATGTTGGTCTTAAATTATTTTTATTAGAAAATTTTAGAACAATTTTAGAAAATTTAGAAAAATTTAAAACTTAGGAAAATTTACAAAAACTTCAAACTTTAGGAAAATTTAGAAAAAATTGAAACCTTTGAAAAAATTAGAAAATTATTAGAAAATGTTTGAAAATTTTAAAACTTTGTCTCTCCCTAGTTCCCATTACGACTCTCTCACCAAACTCCTCAATACTGTATTCACATTGTCTTAAGACTCTCTCTCTCTCACTCTCTCTCTCTCTCTCTCCAAGAGGACCTCTTAAGTCATAAACTAAGTTTAATAGTACCTAATAGGACCACTTAAGACCAATTAAGATCTAACATGTGACTAATAAGACCTAATAGGAAGTTTATAAGACCTATAATACCTGACTAATAAGACCTAAATGGACTAATAAGACCTAATAGAACCTAATAGGACCTAATAAGACATAATAGGACCTAATAAGACATAATAGGACCTAATAAGACATAATAGGACCCTTAAGACCTAATAGGACCACTTAAGACTTAATAGGACCGCTTAAGACCTAATATGACTAATAGGACCTATTAAGACCAATTAAGACCTAACATGACCAACTAAGACACAATAGGACCTATTAAGACCAATTAAGACCTAACGTGACCAACTAAGACATAATAGGACCTATTAAGACCAACTAAGACCTAATAAGACAATTAAGACCTAACATTCAACCAATAAGACCCTTAAGAGCCAATAGGACCACTTAAGACCTAATACCTGACCTAATAGGACCTAATTAAGACCTAATATGTACCTAATATGACCCAATAAGACCCTTAAGACCCAATAGGGCCTAATTAAGACCTAATAGGACCTAATTAATACCTAATAAGGCCTAATAGGACCTAATAATACCTAATAAGATATAATAGGACCCTTAAGACCTAATAGGACCAATTAAGACCAATTAAGACCCAATAGGACCTAATTAAGACCTACTAAGACCTAATAGGACCTATTAAGACCAACTAAGACCTAATAAGACCCTTAAGACCAATTAAGACTTAACATTCAACCAATAAGACCCTTAAGACCCAATAGGACCACTTAAAACCTAATACCTGACCTAATATGACCAATTAAGACAAATTAAGACCTAATAGGACCTAATAATACCTAATTAAGACCTAATAGGACCTTTAAGACCCAATAGGACCCAATAAGACCCTTAAGACCCAATAGGACCTAATTAAGACCTAATTAAGACCTAATTAAGACCTAATTAAGACCTAATAAGACCCAATAAGACCCTTAAGACCTAATAGGACCTAATTAAGACCTACTAAGACCTAATAGGACCTATTAAGACCAACTAAGACCTAATAAGACCCTTAAGACCAATTAAGACCTAACATTCAACCAATAAGACCCTTAAGACCCAATAGGACCACTTAAGACCTAATACATGACCTAATAGGATCAATTAAGACCTAATAGAACCTAATAATACCTAATTAAGACCTAATAGGACCTAATAAGATGCTTAAGACCCAATAGGACCCAATAAGACCCTTAAGACCCAATAGGACCTAATTAAGACCTAATAGGACCTAATAAGACCCTTAAGACCCAATAGGACCTAATTAAGACCTAATAGGACCTAATAAGACCCTTAAGACCCAATAAGATCCTTAAGACCAGATAGGACCTAATTAAGACCTAATAGGACCTATTAAGACCAACTAAGACCTAATAAGACCCTTAAGACCAATTAAGACCTAACATTCAACCAATAAGGCCCTTAAGACCTAATAGGACCACTTAAGATCTAATACCTGACCTAATAGGACCTAATAATACCTAATTAAGACCTAATAGGACCAATAAGACCTAATAGGACCTAATAGGATGCTTAAGACCCAATAGGACCCAGTAAGACCCTTAAGACCCAATAGGACCTAATTAAGACCAAATAGGACCTAATTAAAACCTAATAGAACCTAATAGGATCTAATAGGACCCTTAAGACCTAATAAGACCTAATAGGACCTAATTAAGACCTAATAGGACCCAATAAGACTCTTAAGACCCAATAGGACCTAATTAAGATCTAACATGACCCAATAAGACCATTAAGACCCAACAGGACCTAATTAAGACCTAATAGGACACAATAAGACCCTTAAGACCTAATAGGACCCTTAATCCAACAAGACCCAATAGGACCTAATAGGACCCTTAAGACCTAATATGACCTAATTAAGACCTAATAGGACCTAATAGGACCCTTAAGACCCAATAAGACCCAATAGGACCTAATTAAGACCTAATAGGACCTAATAGGATCAATTAAGACCTAATAGGACCTTTAAGACATAATAGGACCTAATAGGACCTAATTAAGACCTAATAGGACCTATTAGGATCACTTAAGACCTAATAGGACCTAATAGGACTCTTAAGACCCAATAGGACCCAATAAGACCCTTAAGACCCAATAGGACCCAATAAGACCCTTAAGACCCAATAGGACCCAATAAGACCCTTAAGATCCAATAGGACCTAATTAAGACCTAATATGACCCAATAAGACCCTTAAGACCCAATAGGACCTAATAGGACCACTTAAGACCTAATAGGACCCTTAGGACCCAATAAGACCCTTAAGACCCAATAGGACTTAATTAAGACCTAATAGGACCTAATAGGACCAATTAAGACCTAATAGGACCAATTAGGATACATTAGGACCAATTAAGACCTAATAGGACCTAATAATGCCTAATAAGACATAATAGGACCCTTAAAACCTAATATCCACTTAAGAACAAGGTTAGATAATTATGTATAATTGTATTTGTATAATTTTAGATTTTAATCTTATTTTACAAAGGAGATTTTTCCCTTTCTACCGAGAGAGGAGAAAGGTCAGAGCATATCAGGTTACACATTATGTGGTACCATATATAACACACATGATATACTCATTGTTCCTTGTGACACATGGTTGTTATCCCAATAATGACCAGATTCCACTTTATTTTGCACATCAAGTTTATGCTGAGGTCTGTTTGGGTCTCAACATGAACTACTTAGATCTTCTGGGGTACTACAGACAGGGGTGTGATAGAGTTTCTAACCATGATTAGTATTGTAGGCCTGATCACATTGTGCTGAGACATATGCACTTGGTTGGATAAAGGTCACCCATAGTGGAACCATCTATGGATGATACTACTAACATATTTGTCATTGCTTCCCAGAGTGAAGCAATTGATAGGATTGGACACATTGCAGCTGCGACCACCAGTATTACTTCTAATACACTCACTAGATATATTATGACTAGACCGAGTTGACCCCAGACCTCTTCAGAGGCATCATCTAGTAGTGCACCCCCTATTGATGAGGCATATAGAGATGTTGGTCTCCCTAGACCATGTGATATATGAGCTCTTAATGGACATTAGAGTTACATTGAGATGACACTGTATTTATTTAAGGACCTATTACAATCATATACCTATATTTCTTAGTTAGAGAGGGTCCCTATACAGTCTGTTAGAGACACCATTAGACTCTCTCAGAGCCCTCCAATTCCACCACCTCAGAGCACAACATCAACTCATGCATCTCATAGTTCATAGCACTCTGCAGCTACATAGGGAGGGATACGTCTTAGTGATGTTTTCATCATAGCGAAGGGCCTAGATAGTTTTGAGGAGAAGTTATAAGGATTGAGATAGACCACTGTTGATACTGACATGGCTTCATTTATGGATCTTCTAATTCATCTTGACTTTGACTCTACACCACTCCCTTCTTGACTACACTCCCCATTATGCTCCTCATTAGAGAGGATTGCTACCATAGATGATGTGGGTGAAGGTGTTTCTGTACATGATGTGATGGTGTACACTGATGATCATCTTTCTCCTAAGACCTAGGTATAAATTTAATTTTCAATTTATTTCTAGTCAACAAATTGATTACATACTTGCACGTACTAATGCTCATGTATGTATCTGTATTCTATATATCATATTTTTAGGAAAAGTTTCATGAGCATACCACGTCTAGCATGGGATCAGAGTGTGTATGCACAAGAGATTCAGCAAAGGCGATGCCTACTAGTGCTCAGGTAGGTTTTAAATATACTTGAGTTTAAATTCACGTATTAATATATTTCAAATACTTTATATATAATTATAATACATGAATGTACATATATATTTGAGAAGTTGTTGTACTAAATTTGTATGGGTATGTGGCTTCTTCACGTTTAGAGGATGCTCATGACACTTGGTTAGGGGGTCTCTCTTATGCAACTTGATCAGTCTAGGATACCTTAGGACATTTATTGCACACATATTTGATTTATGTTCTGAACATTTCACATATGTTTGACATTTATATATTATGTACCAAGATGCATAGATGATTTATGTGATTATGATATTTTTTACAGTTAGACAGTTATATGATTTGATTTGATTATGGTTAGACAGTTACATGATTTGATTTGATTTGATTACGGTCAGACAGTTACATGATTTGATTTGATTATGGTTAGACAGTTAAACGATTTGATTTTATTATGGTTAGATGTTTACATGGTTTGATTATGGTTAAATGGTTGCATGATTTGATTTTATTAAACGATTATATGGTTGCATGATTTGATTTGATTATGGTTAGACAATTACTTGATTTGATTATTGTTAGACAATTACATGATTTGATTTGAGTACATGGTTAGACAGTTACATGATTTGATTTGATTATGTTTAGATGGTTACATGATTTGATTATGGTTAAACGGTTGCATGATTTGATTTGATTATGGTTAGATAGTTATATGATTTGATTTGATTTGATACAAGATCATATGATAACAAGTTAATATATAGCTAATATCATAAAAAATAACAAGTTAATATGTACCTAATCAATTATAAGTAATATAAGTAATCTAGAGCTAACATGTCATAAGTAACCTAACTAATGTCTTAAGGGGAGGTCTAAGGGGATCTTTAACTATTAAGTAATATAATTGAACCATCATATAAAATAACAAGATAATATGTAATTAATGAACCATAAGTAATTTCTAAACTTAATATCATCCATTTAACAGGTTCACTTTAACAAACATCAAATCATTTATATAACTACTTAAGAGGAGGTCTTAAGGGGATCTCTAACTAATAAGTCAATCTAATTTTAATATCATAAAAAATAACAAGTTAATATGTAACTAATGGATTATAAGTAATATAAGTAATCTAGAACTAACATGTCATAAGTAACCTAACTAATCTCATTAGTAACCTAACTAATGTCTTAAGGGGAGGTCTTAAGGGGATCTTTAACTATTAAATAATATAATTGAACCATCATAGAAAATAATAAGATAATATGTAATTAATGAACCATAAGTAATTTATAAACTTAATATCATCCATTTAACATGTTCACTTTAACAAACATAAAAGAATTTATATAACTACATAAGAGGAGGTCTTAAGGGGATCTTTAACTAATAAGTTAATCTAATTTTAATATCATAAAAAATAACAAGTTAATATGTAACTAATGGATTATAAATAATATAATTAATCTAGAAATTTCATGTCATAAGTAACCTAACTAATGTCATTATTAACCTAACTAATGTTTTTAGTAACCTAACTAATGTCTTAAGGGGAGGTCTTAAGGGGATCTTTAACTATTTATAATTGAACCATCATATAGGATAAACAAGATAATATGTAATTAACAACCATAAGTAATATGTAATATGTAATTAACAAGATTTTGATATGTAATTAACAACCATGAACATATATAAAAGCATTGAACCATGTCAAATTGTTGGAAATCTATTGGGAAATGTGATCCTGAGAGGGGGGGTGAATCAGATATCACCTATTAATCCATTTTACATTAATGAAAACATGCATAGCATTATCACAAACTTTATCAATGCAATAAAACTAATAAACTAAACATCATTCATGAACGTACTCATAACACAGTAATTTTGGTTACCCAGAAATCCTTGAAAGGTAAAACTGGGGTGGGGATGACACCCACAAATCTTCACTACTGCAGTATAAAGTTTTCTTGTTAGGGCTACAAATTTAATCACAAAATCTGATCTACCCTATGAGGGGTCTACCATGTTAAGAGCTAAAAGACTTATACAATCTACCTGGCAAAAGGATTTAAAACTTACATCTAAGTAAGTACTCGGTTAAGAGATTGCATAAGGTCTGTTAAAACCACTCTATTAAGAGATTTACCTTGATACACTTGTTAGAATGTCTTAGTACCTGATCCTTCAGTCTACACTATATACTGATTACAGATCTTCTCCTTCCAGTATTTATTTGTTCTTATCTATCAAGTATATCTCTATTCTATCCTTCACTGCTTTACTCTATTTTACTCGATCACTGAACTCTATCAGAATACTTCACTGGTCTAAAGATATTCTCTCTTCTCTTTCGCATCCATACACACATTAGGGTTCAAATATTATCTTATATAGACAACTGAGTTCATCCAAGATTTTAGATCTACAATCCAGATTAACTCATTTTTCCGCTTAAACTTTCCCTAATTCTGATTGGCTCCAAGTGTTGCATAGGGATTAATGATTACAAAATAGAATCGTAATCACCTCCATGATTTCCTCAAAAAATGGTAAACAAAATATAAATGTTGGCCAAAATGTTTTACCTTAGTGATTATGTCATAACAAACACATATGTCGATCCTAGCTTACTCGGCAATCGATATCTCTTAGACTTGGCATTCACTATTCCTTATACTCTGGCACTTGGCATTGTCTTCTTTACATGACTCGAAAAAAAATTACTTGGCTAATACAAAAGTACTCAGTGACCATAGGTTTACTTGGCAGTGACTACTGCTTGGTAAATGTACATTATATGACTTGACCTATACATGATGACTCAGTCGCAGTGATGACCGACCAACAATTCCTAGATAATGACTAAGTGTAAGACACTAATTGACAACAAAACTATGGGGATCTACAATCTCCCCCTTTGACATTAGTGGAAAAAACACCTTTTCATGACATTTACAATACATTTACATAGAGTACTTAGTATTAACATATTACTCCCCCTAAGATATATATACATATACAAAAATAAGTATATCATACTATTTTGTGTATGCTTCTGCTCTTTGATTCTGTTACCTCCCTATGTGCCATGATATGTCATTTACTTATTTCCCCCTTGTTTTTGGCACTTATGATTTCTCCGTTAGTAGGGATCTTGCAATATTTTTCCAAAAATGGTTTGTGAAGCATCATAACCATATGAAATGTAGATTCCCAACTGGATATAGCAACTTTTAGAACCTCTGATTGCACTTCTAGCTTGAAAGCTAGGTTCACTAGGCTCTCGGCAGTAGAAAGATGAGAATCTTTTTGTATTAGTTCCTTAGCCTTTGCTAACTCTCTTTGAATGACTTCCAAGTGAGGTGTTAGCATTGTTTTAATAGAGAGTAGACAAGCCCTTATCTTACCATCATTAGCCATTAACTCGGCTATCCTCCCTTGACTATGTAGAATCTTGGCATAGTGTTTGGAATTGGAACTAGCATCCAAACTCAATGATTGACTAGTAGACTTTATTTTTTGTTGTATCTTATCTACCAGTTCTTGTTTATCCTTTGTAAATTATTCTACATTGCATAATTTCATGTACAAATATTGTGCATTGACTAAAACTCCTTTTGATTCTAATATTTCAGTAGAAAGTTCTACCTACTTCACTACTATCTCAGCATAAACCTTATTGAGTACCTTTGTCTCAAATTTCCTTTCCAACCACTGCAACAACTTATCATTTTCTTCTCTTTCTTCATTTGTCACTTTCTTGACTATGTGTATAGGTTGTTCTAGTATGGGGTCAGAGTCATTAACATCAGCCATATCAAAGGCATCAAGGAATATACCTTTTATCTCATGAAGGACTTGCTTTTGCTGATGTTCCCTTCTCAATTATTCTTGCCTACTTTTCCTCTTCAGTAGATCTTGCAATATATGTACCTATTCATAGGATAAGTTATCTATGTCCCATTTCAGAATCACAATAACTTCATCGATTGACACCTCAAGTGTAGAAATTTTCCCCTTCTTTTTTTGTGCCTTCATCTTTGGTGTACTTCCATTTTGCATATGTACAAGAGATTTTATTTCCTCTAGCTCCTTAGGCTCTTGGATGTCAATATCTTTTTATTTCTCTTCTTTTCCCTTATCATTCACATGAGGATTTACAATCACTGGTGTAGAATGATATGCTTTTTCCTTTGGTGACTCCTTGGCAAATGCAGATGGAAGTGCAGTTGTTGACTGATCCTGTTCCTCGGTAGTGCTAATACCAGCTAGCATGTCAACTATAATAACTTGAGGATTAATAGGGTGGTGTTGACAATTGATGTATCATCAATTTTTGGATAATCCATGACTTGTAGTAGCATAGTGTTACTACCTAGAAAAGATGTAGCTTGTGCTTCCTCAGCTTGTATGTCTTCCTTGGTCAATACCTGATTTTTCATTGGGGTATCCTCTGTGATGTAAAAAATAGCTACCTTAGGTAACTCCTGACATTTTGCTTCCTTGGGAGATTCTTTCTCCTAAATTTGTAGTTCATTTGCATCTTCTTTATTATCTAACTCAGCACCCTTAGATGTGCTAGCTTCCTATGGTGCACTTTTGTCAATTAACAAACCATAGACAATCTTCCAAGTCCTAAGACTTTCATGAACAATATTCTCAACCTTGTGTTGAAGGATAGAGTAAGATCTTTGCTTAGGATTGAATTTTTTCCTGTACTATTCCATAACTTCCTAAATGTGCTCTCCCCTATCTACTTCTCGGTCATTAGGGAAAATTCCCATTTCTGTGCAACTCTCTCATATAACTCATTAGGGATCAACTTTCCCATTTGTGTTGGTAGCATCTTGAAAGTGCAGAGCATCTCAAGTATAGCTTCTTCAATTTTCTCCTTATCTCCTATACTCATGCTCTCAAATCTTATTTGTTTCAAACCTTCAAGTCCAGCAGAGTTCTTGATGGTATGGCATATTTCATCCACATTTGGTGTTTTACTCTGTACTTGTAACTTCTTCTTCTTAACCTCCTCATCACTCTCTGTTTCTTCATCATCTTTCTCCAAAATAAGTTTCCTCCTAGGCTTCTTCCTTGACTGGCTTGACACTACCCTAGGCTGAATAATTTTCCTTTTCCCTGATGCAGGAGTTTTCTTTTGTGGCTCAGCAGTTACAATTGTTGTGGCTATCCTTGTTCTTGGCCTAAGAACCAGTGATGAAATAGCCTTAGGTTTTTGTACTTTCTTGCTCATAGGCTTGACAACTACTGCCTTCTTGCCTTTCTTCTCTACTACTTTCCCCTCTTCTTCACTTTCACTAGATTCACTTTCTTTATCTTCTCCTAGTCCTTGTGTTAGTTCAAGAGGTGCATCTACCTCTCTCTCTCTCCTATCATTTTTACTAGGTTCTTTACTATCTTTTTCCTCTTTCTCTCCATGGTAGCAGACTTCAATCCCATGGTTATTTTAGACTTTGCCTCTTCATATGTTCCAAAGTAAGGAGCCTTCTGATCAATTTCTTCAGCTAAGAGGGATGTGATTACTGTTGTATTCTCATCAATATTAACCTCATAAGGTAATGGTATTAGCCATGATACCCTCGGTAAAATAGCTTGTGCATATGTGAAGTCAGTATCTACTAGGAAACATTTGTCCTTTTTGTACTTCTCAACTAAAGATACATGAATCCTACATCTCTTCATCATTTTCTTCTTGAATTATACAAAGTAATTTTCCATTACACCCTCAAAATTCACTCCTATCTGACTTAAAAACTCATTAATTTGAACTGCGATTAGCCTGTTCTTACCCCAAATTACACCGCCAACAGTAGGAAAACACTTTTGAATGTAAAATAATAGACATATGAGTAGGGAACTGAAATAACACATAGAATTCTTCACTTTTTGGATAGAATTAAGGTTCTTGGAAAGTTGAGTCAGTTGGAGCTCGACGAGGTCATAGGTATGGTCCTTCCTGATAATTTTCCAAGCCTGGTCCACTGCCATACACGGGATGTTGTCCAACCAACTAGATTGATAGAATTTCTGAGCAATTACTCTCACTACAAAATAAATCTTTGGATTAGTGATAGTGGAGATTGTCATTCCATGCTTATTCTAGATTCCCTAAGTGTTCACCTGAATCTCCTCCTTGCTTAAACATTTCATTTTTCTCTTACCAAATATTTTAGGGTATCCAGTTACCCAATGAATCATGTCTTTTGTGATCTGTACTAGTCCATCCTCTAGCCAAAATTGTATGTCATGTACTCTACTCACTACAATTTTAATCTAGTCCACTTAAAAATTTTGCAAAAAATCTAGGGCATGAACTAACCCTTGTTCAAAAACCTTTTGGTGTTCTGGCTTCAACACCCTGTTGCTGCACAATTTTTCATATGCTTCCCTGATCTCATAATCACCAATCTCTCTAATTTTGCACATGTAGTAGGACCTAATGTTGTTTACCATTAAAAGATTTTCTGGAACTGATGACAGAGCACCATTAAGATCTCCCTTGATCACGCTCTCCAGAATGAATTGAAACTTTTGCGGCTTACACACCTCGTTCCTTACTAACTGAACATTAAATACCTCATTTCCTTGTTTCTTCATTGCAATAGATGAAGATGATTCCATTTTTCTCAACAATAAAAATTCTCAAAAAGATTTTACTCGGTAGGGTACCTTTGCACAAGTGTTCTTTAGATGATTTGCCGACAGCACACTGTGAAGAATTTGAAATCGCCCTTAAGCTCTAAACAAACAGGTTTACATGCTCTTTGAATCGCTCAAAGAAATTCTCAATTTTCTAGAGAAATGAAATGAATGGTAACATCCTAATTTATAGACTTCAAATGATCAAATTAGGGCTTCATAAATGTTCCATACATATTCTAGGTGGAATACAATTGTCTCGACAATCTTATGTTAAGCTCAGCTAACACAAGCTCGGTCGACACAACCATTTAGATACAACTTGGTGTACATGACATCTTGAATATCATAGGTGCTTGGCATACATTGATAACTCAGTCATTTCTGACTCAAACATTAATACTTGACATGAAAAAATAAATTGTTCTACTTTGCTCAAATATGTCCTAATGCATCTCTATCTATGCAGATATGGACTTTTTCTCAACATATGTTAGGAACTGATATAAAATAAAACTTTGTAAGACTCAGTTCCATACATACCTACTTTTCTTAGTTTGAAGTAGTGTGATCACTTGATCCATCAGATTGGGTGACCTCAAGTGCACTGGCTTCACTAGTGCTTCCTCCTTTCTTCTTCCATGTTTTGTTCATCTGATTTCTCAATTTCTCAATGATATCTTCATTCTTTCTTTGATCACTGCTTGATATGAGTGATCTATAGTCTTTCTTTAGATGACCTATCTTGTTACATTTGTAGCATACCATACTTCCATTCATCCAACTTTTAGATTTCCCTTTGAAATGATTCTTTAGACAATTTGTTCCAATGTGCCCATATTTTCCACAGTAATGAATACTGTACCAAGTGTTATAATCCCAGTTGTATAAGTTATTCTTCATAGGTGACTTAGTCTATTTGTTTGATGACCATTTAGGTTTAGATCTACATTCAAATGCTCTATGTCCATACTTTTGACAATTGAAATAGTGTCCTTTAAATTTTGGTGAGATAGGTGGATTGCTAACCTTAGACCTGTATTCTTGTGCCTGATGTCCAAATTTCTTACAGTGAAAGCATTGTCCATTAAATTTAGGTTTAGGATTAGACTTACCATGTTTTCTTCTACAGACATTAGCTGTATGTCTTGGCTTTCTATAGTGATGGCATGTAGGCTTGTTCTTTGGTTTATCATTCCTTTGCTCTCCACTTTTTGATGATTCTCCTTCCTCAGTGGATGATGATTGCTCATTTATTCCAAGTCCAGATCTATCACTAGATCTTCTAGGTGACCTTAACAGTTCTTAAAATTATCTTACAGCTTCATTAGGTTTGTTCATCCTTTCATTTATTTCCTTTTTAGATCTTAGTTCATTCCTTAGCTGATTATTTTCTGATCTCAGATTGGTGATTTCCACATCTCTCCTACCCAATTCTTGATTAACCAATAGCAGTTGATTTACCATGTCTAGTTGATTATTAGTCAACCTTTGCATGTCACTTATCCTTTCATCAAGTCTCATTGATATTTGTCTTTTGTCTTCTTCTGCCATTGTCTTGTCATCTTCAACTTTCTTTTTCTGTTCAACTACTTCACAGAGTCTGACAGACTGAATTTCTTGTTCTCTCTTCAGATTTCTGATGTCCTCATTTAGTATGTTATTTTTCTCTAGTAGCTCTTTTATGGCTTTGTCACTTTCTGCAGAGAACCCATTATCAAATAGTCCAGTAGTATCTTCTTCTTGATATTGTGATTCATTTTTCTGAATAGCAATTTCTCTTCTTCTGCTTAAGGATTTCTCCAGTTCTCCTCTGGCTGCTTCAAGTTGTTGTAATGCAATCTGAACATCAATCTTATGATTCTCTATATTTTTTCCCAACTTATATACCTCCATCTCAAGATTTTTTTTTCTTCAAGTGGTTAGACTTTTAGTAAGAAACCCTAATGCTCAGATACCAATTGTTGGAAATCTATTAGGAAATGTGATGCTGAGAGGGGGGGTGAATGAGATATCACCTATTAATCCATTTTACATTAATGAAAACTTGCATAGCATTATCACAAACTTTATCAATGCAATGAAACTAATAAACTAAACATCATTCATGAAAGTACTCATAACATAGTAATTTTGGTTACCCAGAAAACCTTGAAAGGTAAAACTGGGGTGGGGATGACACCCAAAAATCTTCACTACTGCAGTATAAAGTTTTCCTATTAGGGCTATAAACTTGATCACAAAATATGATCTACCCTATGAGGGGTCTTCCATGTTAAGAGCTAAAAGACTTATACAATCTACCTTGCAAAAGGATTTAAAACTTACAACTAAGTAAGCACTCGATTAAGAGATTACATAAGGTCTGTTAAAACCACTCTATTAAGGGATTTACCCTAATACACTTGTTAGAATGTCTCAATACCTGATCCTTCATTCTGCACTATATGTTGATTACAAATCTTCTCCTTATAGTATTGATTTGATCTTATCTATCAAGTATATCTTTGTTATGTCCTTCACTGCTTTACTTTGTTTCACTCGGTCAGTGAACTCTATCAGAATACTTCACTAGTCTGAAGATATTCTCTCTTCTCTTTCACATCCATACACACATTAGGGTTTAGATCTTATCTTATATAGACAACTGAGTTCATCCAAGATTTGAGATCTACAATCTAGATTAACTCATTTTTCCTCTTAACCTTTCCCTAATTCTAATTGGCTCCAAGTGTTACATAGGGATTAATGATTACAAAATAGAAGCATAATCACCTTCGTGATTTCCTCAACAAATGGTAAACAAAGTATAAATATCGGCCAAAATGTTTTACCTCGGTGATTGTGCCATAACAAACACATATGTCAATTCTGGCTTACTTGGTAATCGATATCTCTTGCACTCAGCATTCACTGTTCCTTATACTCTATCGCTCGACATTGTCTTCTTTACATGACTTGGAAAAAACTTACTCGGCTAATACAAAAGTACTCGGTGACCATAGGTTTACTCAGCAGTGACTACTGCTTGGTAAATGTACATTATATGACTCGGCCTATACATGATGACTCAGTCACAATGATGATCGACCAACATTGCCTAGATAATGACTAAGTGTAAGACACTAATAGACAACAAAACTATAGGGATCTACACAAATATATAATCAAAGTCTGATTAATAGATAAAAAAAATATAATCCATCACATGTTTCAATATATTAACAAAGTTTAGTCAATTTAATCTAGAGATGTCAAGTAGGTCCTAACACATGAAATATGTATGAAATTTACTTTTTAGACCAACTCAAGTAGTTTAGACCTCTCATGGAGAACATGTAATATTCTCTCATGATCCTCACTATCTAGTCTCCACTTACGACATTCACGTTGAGATTTAACTAGATGGAGACAAAGAGAGGTGGCAACTACTAGGTGGCTATATTGAAACACCATGTTGAATTACTTTTATTTTATTGAAATATGTTTCCTCTAAAACAACTGAACCTGCAGGTCACTAATTTTTACAATATAAATTTAAATAAAAAAATTTAAATTATTTAAATTAGTTAAAACTTTGAAAATTTATATTTACAAAATGAACAATATATTGACATGTAAAGAATGAAAACCTATGGGAAAAAAATTCCATCACTTTCTTCAAGATCAATTAACTTCATACTCTTTTCAGTACAACACAATAAATAATAACTAACTCCTACATTTCTAGGTTCAATAATCACTGCAAAGACATCTCCTGCACAACAAATTTATATACATGCGAGATCCTAAAATTGATTTATTTTAAACTATAATATATATATATATATATATATATATATATATATATATATATATATATATATATATATATATATATATATATGCAACTCAATGCCATATAATGTGAAACTCAATTTATTATACTTAAATTGAAATATGATCATAATCAGTAGAAATTAAAGGAACACCACCAAATTTTTCATCTTCATCTCTATCAAATGTATCAGTAACAACTAGTGCCACTAGATTCTAGGTACCTACATATCCACATTGTTGATTGATGCATTCCTCATAGTTGTCAACAATGCAGTGACAAAAAAAGCATGAGTAATCCTAGGTGTTCAACATCCAATTGTGACAGTTTCAACTCATAAATGAATGCAAAGATCGTGTCTTTTCTATCCTCTTGCAACCATGTATAATTTTTCTATCCACACCTGAACACATGTGCATATATTTAATATGAATTTTATTTTATAATTTGAATAAAGAATGTAAAATTTAAACAAGAATAAATATGTATATCACACGCATAATTTAGAAACACGTGCATACCTGTTATCTCCCAATTCTCTATGTGGTAATGTTTGAGTCATTTGTGATGATGTGTTATCCTCATTAGTTGCAAAATGTGTCCTGCACCATTCAACAACATCATGTGCATTTTTTATATGAACTCCCTTATAATTCATTTGATACTTTCGTAGAGAACATTTGATGCAAGCTCTATTACCATCATGTTCACCTTTTCCATGTCCACTCTCAAAGAAACTCTAGACATGTGGTATGTTTTCTTTATGATGATATCTACATAGCACATAAAATGGTCTAGATGATTTGAATTTTTCAACACATCCATCTAACCAAACATTTTGTTTATCAATTTTTATGTTACTTTCTTTCAAATTTGTAAAAAACATCTTGAAGAAGTGTTCTACATAATGAATGCCATGCTCTTTATCATCACTTATATAAAAATGATATTCCTTCTTGATGACCCATGCTTCAAATGTGCTATGAATACCATCCAAATCTAAATGTGCATGTCGATAAGACACATGTACCATAATAGTAATATTCTTTGAAGAATAGTATTATGATTGAACTGCCTTTTGATGAACAAATGAATAGTTTTCTGTGAAATCAACAATTGATAGAATAGTTCCAAGTGGTAAATTGTCTCTTAGTGTTTGGAATTGTTGTGCTTGCCACTTTGCAAAAAATGCATGATGAATGTAGGGTTGAATCAATTTTTTAAATTTGTCCATAAATGCTCCAATAGTTAGTTCCTCTTCAACATATTCTAATCTTTTAGATTCTTTCCTAAATTTGTTTCATTCTTTACATATTTGTAACTCTTGCAATTACCATCTTTAATACATCAATAATTTCATTTTTCAAAGGGAAAAGAGCCAAATCAGCACATATTTCACATATTCCTTTTATGCAATTTATTTGACCAACTGTATCATCTCTTTTGTCACATAAAATGGATGAGATGAATTCACTTTGTCTAGTAGGAGTATATTCAAAACCATAAGTGTCTTCTACAAACTTTTGAAAAACCTAATGGGTATATGCACAAAGATGGGGAACCAAAAAGATGCCACTTTTCTGTTTGGTCCCAAATCACACATAGTGCATACGCACTAAAGGGCATGCACCCTATTTCACGCATGCCCTATGGCTTGGGTTGGCCAAGACTTAGGCTTGGGAAATCCAAAACAAAGCGCACATGCCAAATAGGGTGCTTGCCAAATAGTGCGTGTGTGAAATAGGGCGCACACGCTTTGTAAAACCCCAAAATGTCCACCCCCCATGTGCCCTATGCAAAGCCACAAAGGTATAATCCATACTCTTACATAGTGCATGCACCCTATGGAAAACTAGAGAGAGAGAGAGATAAGAGATAGAGAGAGGGTGATAAGAGAGAGAGAGAGAGAGAGAGAGAGAGAGAGAGAGAGAGAGAGTCATTTATACAAATATAACATTTAAGTATAAGTTTGATTTATTTAATTTCTTATACTTTAAGTTATATTTGTATAAATTATAAAATATAATACTTCCAGGATGTTTGGGATAGGTACCAGCTTCATAGGAGTTAAGATGCAAATTCTAGATTCAAAAAATTCCAGACTTAGCCAAATTTTAGGATTTAGCAAGCCTTCAGCAGGGTTACCTCCCACAATCCATCATAGATTTCTAAGGTCAAACTAAAGTTGGCAAAAGGATTCCCAAAGGGTTTTAACTTGTTTTATCACAAATCACTTGGTTTCGACCCCATCTCTACAACAGACTTATCTTAGCTTAGCTTGGCTCTCTCTCTCTCTCTCTCTCTCTCCCTCCCTCCCCTTATCTACAATCTCTCTTTCATTACCCCCCCTCTCTCTCTCTTTGTATCTCTCATATCTCCATCTCTCTCCCTTCTCTCTCACTCTCTCTCTCCCTCCCTTATCAGGGAGGGGGAGAGAGAGAGAGAGAGAGAGAGAGAGAGAGAGAGAGAGAGAGAGAGAGAGAGATTTGGGTGAGAGCTAAGCTAAGTCTGTCATAGAGATGGGGTCAAAACCAAGTGATTTGTGATAAAACAAGTTAAAACCCTTTGGGAATCCTTTTGCTAGCTTCAGTTTGACCTTATAAATCCATGATGGATTGTGGGAGGTAACCCTGTTGAAGGCTTGTTGAATCCTGAAATTTAGCTAAGTCTAGAATTTTTTGAATTTAGAATCTGCATCTTAACTCCTATGAAGCTAGAACCTATCCCAAACATCCTGGAAGTATTATATTTTATAATTTATACAAATATAACTTAAAGTATAAGAAATTAAAAAAATCAAACTTATACTTAAATGTTATATTTGTATAAATGACCCTCTCTCTCTCTCTAAATATATCCTTTACAAAGCGTGCACACCCTATAGGGCGTGTGCACTATGTAAATATATGACTTTCATAGTGCGCACGTGCTATGAAAGTCATAGATTTACATAGTGAGCATGCCTATAGGGCGTGCACGCTTTGTAAAGCATTTGAATTTACCAATCCTAAGGCTTGGATTTGCCTTGGAGATCCAACCCAAAGGCTTGATGATTGAAATAGGCCTAAGACATGTTTTCCAGTAGACATACAAAAAAATGACATCTTTTTTTGTGTGCTCCTCATCAAGTTTACTTGTGGCTCAAGAACGTAAAAATCAGACAACGTGATATTGCAGATCTCTCTGTTAGCTATCTAAGCATATAATTTATTTTGAATTCTTATTATGTTAAGTTTTTCAACTCTAATTTATTTTGTGTGTATGTCCATTTTTTGTAAAAAACCAACATGCAGTATTTTGGGCGTAGATTTTGGCCCGTTCATCAAATTTTGCAACAAGTTACATTTTTAGAAACTAGACTCCATTCTACACACTTTAAAAAAAAAAGAAAAATTGATTTTCAATTAGTTTTAAATGATTTCTAGGGGGAGAACATAGAAATTTCATGTTTTTAGGATGTGTGCACTACGTAAATTCATCAAAAAATATACATTCATCAAAAAATTACCAAAAAAATCCAATATAAACTGCGCGGTGTTAGCTAACTTCTCACTGGAGCGATTAAAAAAATTCAAAAAAAAAGTTAACATTTTAGGGGGAGCACACTAGATGCTATGTTATGTTTTTGGACAAAAAACAAGACCACTTTTTGAGAACTAGATTCAGAGTATTACAACTCTTGTTTTTGTCACATCTTAAAATTTTGAGTCTAACTATCTTCAATTTCTTGTTGAAGTTCAGAGTTTTCTGATTTCAGGAAAAAAATGGCATCTTATACCCCCTTTTTGGTCCCCCATCTTTGTGCACTTACCCTAATAGTGGAGATCAAATTCAATATGATAACGACAACAACAAGTTTCAAACACTTTGTTTGTCCTGACATAATATGGCTTCAATCTTTCAAATAATGTTTACCCAATATTTATATTAAGATTTTAACTACAAAATGACACATACATTCCATGTTGTGTTGTGTCCAACCAATGTTCTATATGATGTTCATATTGATTAGCTACAATTCTATGTCTGATAACATCTCTATTGTTTGATGAAGGACGAGTATTATCATTCCAAAATAATGTGACCAAATCCTTGATTCTCTCATCAATCCTATCAAAATGAGGAGTTCTACACATGATTTCCCAATTGCCTTCCAAGGTGCTATCATCCAAAAGCATTCTCCTCTTAACATATCGTGATATTGTTTTCCTACTAAAACCAATCTAAGATGAAAATGAAGATATTTGTCTATTCTAGGGCATAGTGTTACCTACAATGGATGTCAACATAAATCTTCTTGTAATGGTCTTATCTTTAGTTCAATATCACTTCCCTACCTATTTCAAACCTTTCCTATGATTTTCAATCATATCAGTTTGCATGTAAACAACTTTTCTCTTCTTTGATGTTGTGTTTATACCTAATAATTTTAATGCCTCTTCCAACTTTTTGTTTATAAGTACAATTGAAAGCAATTGGGCTTGTTCAAGTGTTTCAAAATTATCAAATTTAGCCAATATTTCTCTTGCTATCTTATTCATTGGCCTCTTCTTAGCAAGACTTAAAGGTTGAACATTAGCAAATGATCTCAATTTATCCACATCCATTGTAAGTAAATGATCTAATTTTCTATAATTAATATTTTTCTTTACAATTTGAGCTAGATCTATAAGTTCATCCAAACCAATAGGAGCACATGATCCTGGCCCTTCTCCAACATAAATTTTTTAAGCTTTCGTAGGGAGTGATCCTGACCCTTCTTCAACGTGCATTTATTCAACTTGGCTTGACCCTACTACTTGAGCTTCTCCTTCACCTTGATCATGTTGATTGCGACCTACATGCAAAAAAATGAATCAAATTAGAGAAAAATAGAGCATAAGTCCATAAAATTTGAACACATAAAATTAGAGCTAGATAGGTTCATACCTTCTTTTCTTTTATAATAATATGTCAATGCAGCTTCATGATTTCTTTGTTTGGTACTAGGTGACCTTTTTCTTGCAGATTTACTTTGTCTTCACTTCATGTTCCCCATTTCTTCTCTCCAAAAAATGTCTTCTAAAAACTTGGCAATAGTAATTCTCCTCTTCCAAAAAAATGTCTTTGATAAAAAAAAACCAATAGCAATTATCCTCCAAAAAGTAATCTTTGATAAAAATACCAATAGTAATTCTCCTCCAAAAAAATGCCTTTGAAAAAATCAGAGCAATAGTGAAAAGTGCAAAATAAGTTGATTGCAATTGTGTGAAAAATGAAAAAAAACATTTTATTTTATACCATGTCAAAAAAAAATTACCATAATTAGCTGACCCACTTCAGGCAAAGTAGGTCAGATAAAAGTCTGGCAGGGCTTGTTCCCAATGGATTTTTCCCAAGGGGCTTCACGTGAAGACCCCTTCACACGAAGACCCTGGGATGTCTTCGTGCTGAAGGGGGTCTTCGTGCCAAGACCCCAAACTAGAAATTTTTTTCAAGATGAACAAAAAATGTCTTTCAAGGCCTAAAACAAAGACCAAACAAGATGATGTCCTGAAATAAAAAATGCCAGATGAAGCTACTTCAAGTAAGCTTTCTAATGACTATAATTTTAATACATATTAAGTTCATTGTTACTTTCAAAATTAACTTTAATTAAACGTAGGTTGTTTGGTCATTCAACAACCCGTCTCTTCGATGCTCCAAGAAAAATAATAACTTAAAAAAAATAATGAAAAATATGTAGGAAAAGTGTATTTGTGTTACCTTTCTATCAAAAAAAGAAAAAATAAATTTTGATATATACAGATCAAGTTAGAGTGATCCAAAAGAAACTATGTCTAAATTACAATTACTCACTTTAGTACTTAATAAAGTATGGAATATTGAACCAAAATGAATGAAATCAATTACATCCATTAGATATTGAAGTTTTTGATTAAGGTAACAATAGGTTTTGAAGGGACCTCGAAACCCTTTACATTGCTAGAACTTAAGATAGAACTTTAGGAGTTCTAAGGTTACAACATTCCAGCCAAAACTTAGGCCCAGACACCACAAGAAAACACTTAAGATATATCATTACAAGCTCCCCAGATGATTCAGTTGAGCCAAGAAAAGGTAGGACACACAAACTATAAAGCAATAACACTGCTTAAAAATAAACATCAAAATCCGCAGTCCAAAGAGGATAGCAACAAGGCTATCCAGAAATCCCCTTTTTATGAGAACGAAGGGTCATGTCAAATGATGAAGAGGATTTCTTAGAATGTTTCCCTATAACAGGTATCCAAACATATTTGAATTTTTCTGCCTTCTTCTACCATCACACCAAATCCAAAGAAACAACGCCCAACATAGAATAAAAAAAACTCCTAGCAAGAGGGACAATGACACCATTTCCATCAGCATCAAAACTGGCAGGAAAAGAGACCTCAGAAATAGGGCTTGCAAAGCTTCTAGCAAGAGAGATAGAAGAATCAAAAGCCACATCATAAATAACACTAGTAGGTCTGGCAGGAACAAAATCCACCAAACCACCAGTAGAAAGTCTAGGAACCAACACTGGTTCCACAACAGAAATCACACCAGTAGGGCTGGTAGGAGAAGCAGCCACAAAACTGCCAGCAGAAAGTCTGGGTTCTGCCAACACAGTAGAGCAATTAAGATCAGCCTCAAGATTAGTCCTAAGAGGATCTATTGGAGGCAAAACATGATTCAAATCATTTACAATATTAGGCTTTTGAGAGCTCAAGACAAGAACATAAGGAACAAAATCTTTCAAAGCCTGAGAAGAAATTTTTAGAACTGTATAATGCTTGGAAGAGGTATCTTCCCACCATGTAGGAGAAGATTTCTTCTTAATGAAATCAACACTACAGAGAGAAGAATGATGACCTATTTTAAAGCATTTTATACACCTAAAATGGATACCCTCATAATCCAATGGTTGTATCCAACAACCTTTAGTTGATTCAATTTTAATTTCGGAAGGAAGACCCTACAAAATGTCAATATCTACCAGAATACGAGAAAAGGTAGAATGGAACAAATTAGAAGAATTATCATCAATAAGAAGAAACTCCCCCAAAGCCTCACCCACCTCCTCTAGGAAAATACCTTGCCAGAGATGGAGAGGGAGATTAGGGAGTCTTACCCAAGTAGGCATATTATTGAAAACTTCAGAGGAAGGGTCAAAATCTAGGTGCCAGGGTTTTACCATAAGCAAAAATTTATCATCCTCCTAGCTGAATAAATTTTCACACAATATCTTAGTTCTATCCTTATAACTATCAAATTTAGCAACAAAGAAACCTTTTGCTAAGGGAAAGATATGGACACAATCCAAGATTATTGGTTGCCATTTTTGGGAAATCCAATCATGAAGTTGGAGCAGATTTGGCCAGAACCCTCGAAAGTGACAAATCACAACTAGACCTTTAAGGGTTTTAGAGAAAGTTTCCAGCTCCCGTTCGGCTGTAGCAAAGAGCTTAACAGAGAGAGGGCCACTGAGAAATTAGAATGGAAGAGGGAACCCCATTGCAAGAGCCCCCTACCCTGAGCATAGCCTTTAAGGCAGCATTTGCATAGGAGCCCCCAAAAACACCACGACCAGAATCCAATCCAACCCGAACAACAACATCAATAAAAGCATTTGAGTTATTAACAAAAGAAAGAATAGACAAACTAGAGGAAGCACCCTTAGGAACAAGCCCCCTTCTAGGCTCATCATGCACTGAGCCAACATTCCCCTTCACAAGCTTTTTAAATTTACCTGGGCGGGAAATAGGAAACCCCTATTTACCCACACCCAAATTGACAAACGGAGATTGAGAACATCTAACAGAGGCAACCGTAGTGAAAGAGGCAGGGATCCCACTAGCAGGAGGCCCTAGGGCTGATGCCACCCCCACAACACTAGAACACAACCCAAGCTCTGGCGTAGCAGAGTCAACATGAAACACAAGGGAACTAGCACCATTAGTAGGGGGAGCAGGTGACAAATTTACAAGCGCAGGGAAGCCGCCAAGGGCAGCAAAAGCCCTAAATGCTATCGGATTGCGTGCACCAAACATCACTCCCTTATAGACAATGATATTAGATATTGAAGTTAACAATATAACCTCAAAATAATTACATCGTTATCATTTTTGAAATTTTTTTTTATGCTAATCCAAGTGACAGTCACTCCTTAAAAATGTTGTTTTTTCACACAAACCACTTTTTGAAGGAGAAATAAAAATGATTCAAATCAATTTTATTTTAAAAAAATATATATATATTTAGAAACTAGAAAGAAAATTCTAAAAGACTCTAGTTTACATCATCTTCAAATTCCTAATAGTTTTGCGGCAATAAGTGTTCAAAAGTGAATTTTTTTTCTTCAGAATGTTGATCTTAGTGTCAAAGTTGGCCAAAAAGTGGGACACACTATTGTGGGAACACCCCCTTAGGACCAATTACTTGCATAAGAGAGCTATTTTTTGGGTCCAATTTATAGGTGGAGGAAGTTGAGAAAACTTGCTTATATTCATGATGATTTTAAGTCAATCAAGAGGATGTTTTAAGTAACTTTAAAATATTGTGAGAATTATTTAGGAAATAGGGATTTTAGATCTTTTCTCAAGGCAAGTAATGGTCCATCAATGCATGATTTTTTTGAGAAAATATCATATCCTTCTTGATGTACATGATTTAGTATAATAACATCTCACAATTACAAATAATTTATTATTTAGATATCAATTTCAATACAAGTATTTCCAACCTTGAACAATTCTATCAAACTAAGAGTAAGCAATTTTTCTAATGACAAGATGATTTATCGACTTACATGCCTCTCATAGTAAGCTAAAAATGGTTTTGGAGATTTAATTGATTATATTAGATGTTATTGGTATCTTTTATTACTTATTTTGAGAGAAAACTCAAAGAATCAATTTTTAAAAACACCTTGGAAACTAAGTCTTAAGTCTCCCAAGGATTCAATTTTGATATATGTCTTAGACAACAACACACCTCTCTAGTGTTTGTCATCAAATAATTAAATGTTCCTTATAGATTTATGTATTTTTTCAAAGTGATAATTTCTAAAATATCATCAAGAATAATAATATATAATATATGAAGATATAGACCTATAAGAAACTTGTTACCTTCCAAACATGAATAAAATGTGTCCTTACCATTAGTAATTAAATTATTTAGATTCTGAATCACCCCTTACCATATGTCTTAGGAGGGGTGAGAGAAGAATGAAGACTTGACCACTCCATAATCTTATTTTTTTGTAACAGTGAATAACCAGATATAATCCTATGGGGAGGTTCTTATTCCTATCTAATTAAAGAGGATTTTTAGATAGAAATTTTTTAGACCAAATATATTAAATGTATTTTCGGTCTTCTATTAATTTCAATAATTTGTTTTTCCTATAATTGGTTGAAAAAGAGAAATTTTATTATTTGATTGAACCTCTAGAAGTATGTCATTATGCAAAGAAATGTTTTTTATTGAAGGATGTAGTACATAACTATGAAAAATAAGGTGTAAGATGAAAGCCTTGTTAATTGACCTTTGTAAGAAAAAATAATCAATTAGCTCACATTAAATTCTATCTATGCATAAATAATATTAAATAGAAACATTATATTATAATGAGTTACTCATTGAACACCACTCCTTAGAGGATGAGTTGAATTTAAATCCAACTATTTTTTTATCAGGTAAGTGCAAGGAAATGGGGTCTAAATGGGTCTTAAGTGACCACTAATTTGAAATCATAATTTATTTATTTTTATAAAGTCAACAAAGCTAAATTTTAATCATTAATTTAGAATGAATACACTCAAAATATGATGTGATTAGGAAGGGAAAACTATCATCTAGGATCCAATTTTTAAACTACTGAATTTTACAAAAATAGTAAACATTAAGAAGGTTAAAATACTAAGAGCACACAAATTGATCATATTATTATGACCAAAATGTAATACACCTTCCTCTCTTTTTGAATTCTATTAAATATTTTTTAAATCTCTTTTAGAGGCTTATTTATTATCATGCAGCATATGATTTTTTTTTATTTTTTTATTATATTATTTTTAAATAATTTTTTTAATTAATATATCTTTAAAATATAACATTAAGTGTGCTTCCCCATACTTCTAAGCATAAATAAGTAATATTAAAATTAATTTTTCCAACATGTATAGATTTAAGCAGAGAAGGTGAGAGTGTGTATTTTTCTTACTTGAATGAGTTGATTAAAAATTACATATAATAAGTCTTTACATAATTTTGCAACATATAAATAAACTATTAGAAATAATCAAGGATAGAGAAATTAATGTATTTTAGATTTTTATAAATTACACAGAAAGATAAGATAAAACTTGACATCATAGTGGTACATTCTAACATGTTTTTTATTTACAACTATTAAATAAAGAATAATGTATTTTAGATTTTTATAAATCACACAAAAAGATAAGACATAACTCGACATCATAGTGATAGAAACATGTCTTAGAACATAGCTAATAAAAAACTATTGTTTTAGAATGATATTTAATAATGTCTTTGAGGACAAAGTAGCTATGGAAGCCAAGAATAGTACACATCCTAAAAAATAGGGCACCAAATTTTTTTACAATTTGTAAGATCCTCTTTAGATCTATCCTTCGAGAGTGAATTTTGATCAATACGTTAGTTATTTTGTCTAGTTTTGTTTCATCAAAGAAATTTCTTAAATCGTCCATTTTTAAAATACGCTCATAATTGATATGAATGTCACATTACACTAGACATTGTACAAAAAAAAAAGCCACACCCAAAACCTCATCAAAATCAATCTAATGTTATTACTTCAAAATATCCTTCGACTTATCAATATACAACAAAGAGGCCACAAACTTGGAGGAGATATTTATATGTACCCTATATTTATGATCTGCTTGCAGGAAACCATGAGGATAAACCCACGATGGGTCTCAAAGATTGACATAAACCTTTTATTTTTGGCATCCTCTAAGAAAGCCATTTGGTGACAATATGTAAACAACCATAGCTGGAAACATGGAATTGCAAATCCACTAGAGAAAAAATGGAGTGAAAGGGTATTTCTTTATTAGTTTAAACTTGGCTATGCCCATTTCATATGCAAATGTGATTAGTGGTACATTCCTCAAGGAATGATAAGAGGTGTTTGGCTCCTTTGAATAGGGTATTAAGATTTTGACCTTGAAAATATTTCTTTCAAATTCCATTCATTATTAGGGATGAATCCCCTTCTATCTCAACTTTAGAGAGATTTAGATTTTGGCAAAATTGTAAAACAGGGATAAGTATCTCTACCCTTTCCTCTTCATTTTTTCACCTTGTGAAATGTCATATAGTACAACCAATCATCATTATATTCAAGTCATGAATAGGAAAGAAACACTCTAGATACCTTGGTTACTTCTAGCTGCTATGTCAAAACCTAAATGTTTCATCGACTTTTAGTTTGTACCATCCATCCTATAATTTTTGTCACTTAGCTTCTTTCTATTTGTGTAGGGTCTCAATATACCAACCCCATTAATAGGGAAAATTATTTTTATGTTTTGAATTATGTTGATCCTTTATTTAATTTTGTCATAGATATGGACAAAGTCATTCTTAAGTTTATAGGAACACCATTTTCTAAAAATACTTTTTTAGGTTGAATTTACTATGTTAAAATATCTAAGTGGATGCATGGACCTTAGAAAATGACTCATTTGTCCACCCAATACTCCTAATAATTTCATATTATATTGATTCAACTAGTCCTATTTAGATCCCTAAGAGGGGAATTAAGACACTTTGTTGATGAGGTACACACTAGCATAAGCTTCTAGTATAATAACATTTCTTCATATAAGTGTGTTGTCAACCCTTCTACCAAATACTCATGGTATTAAGAGCTTGAAACAATTTTTTGTTGAACTTCTAATATGTTTTAACTATAAAAGTAGCAAAAAAACAAGGGTGTTGACCCTTCACAAAGACATGCCAAAAAGGCCCTTACAATTGGTTAAGAACATGCCATAGACAACAAAGCCCATAATAGAGTATGTTAAAAAGGACACAAATGAGGCTATTCTTAGACAATTAAAAGCATCAATTTACAAATGATTTCTTGTGATAGGAAATTGGTAATACCAAAATATTTGGGTAGGTAGATAAGCTCTAGTAGCAACCTCATTCTACCATCCACACCTAGTGATCATTCTAGACTATAGTGGTCTAATGAGTTCTTTTAAGATCTATAACATGAAAAATGAGGCAATATTCATTAGAGTGACATGCAGAAATTGAGGAACCTAGAAATATGTCACTTATACATTTTTAGAACTTTTTTATGATATTAGATTGTTAGAAAGTAAAGTCCACCAAGATAACTGAGAGGGGGGGGGGGGGAGGGGGGGTGAATCAGTTATCAGATAATTATAAATTTTATCATCTTCAACAAAATTAAACTATATAAGCAATATAATTACCAACCATAGAAAGATATTCATACACAATAACACAATGACACAAGATATGTTGACTAGGGAACCTCTTGATCAAAGAGTAAACCCCGGTGGGAATGATGCCCACAAAAGATGCACTAATATGAATATTCCTTGTGAGAGGATGGAATATGTTAGGAGTCTTATGAAATACATTCAGTACATATGAATCCCTGTTAGGAGATTTTGAATCCCTGTTAAAAGATTCTAACCCTGTTAAGAGTTATAGAAGACAGAAGGACCCACTGCCCAAACAGCTTCAAGGTAAGATCACTGAACACACTATCCAAATAATCTTTTCATTACTCAAGAGAATAATATGTTACCTCTTCTCTGACTATGCCAAACCAAACTCACTATTACATCATATCTCAATTTTAGATCTTTGTACTTCACATGTCTTCCTTCACACATTAGCTCTTTTCTTCACTTCATACTTACAACATCACAACTTCTGCTACCATATCATAAGTACACACTTTCACATCACAACATCATGCTACTACATTAAAATTACACATCAAAAAGGAAATACATTCCTTCCTTTATACCACTCTCAACTAATTACAAATGAGTCGGCATACAATTACAAAATAAAAGTTTCCACACACTACACCAAAATTACATAAAATTGTCAGCTTCCAAATATAATAAATCTTCACTTGTGTGACCTCGAAGTCTATGCTGTCATCCACATCACTATCAACGTGTCTTCAAATTCCCTTTAATTGCACAAAACTAGATTCCATCCCGATTAGGAGATATTATCTGATTTCCACAAACTGCTACTTAGGAACACTGCTTGAACACTGCTTCCACCAAAATGATCATAACTTCCATGAATCAATGAATTACTAGCTATGCTCTTAACCATAGAAATATGACATATCAAATAGTATAACCTCAACATCACATAGCTCCAACTACAATAACCCACGTGCGCTAATCCAAACTCTATCTGCTTCTCTGCAAGTCTTCGGTAAATCATTGTGTTGACATCAATGACAATCATAGTCATGAATGCAACAATAACTGCTAAAAAATGGTTGCCAAACACTTTATCATTCATTCCTAATAATCTCCCCCATTGGCATTGATGGCAACATAGATGAAAAACATCCAATGTTCCAAAAATCCAATACTGCAACAAATCAAATCTTGCTTCGTTATCCTATTTAGTTCTCTCCAACAAATGTCTCATATTGTTTTTCATGCATACTTCTCCCCCATTGACATCAATGATAGAAATTCCATCACTAAGTGAACAACAACTCAATGTCAAAAGACACTTTTTAGAAAATACATTTACTAGAGTCCTCATGACTTAGCTTAGATACACATACTCCCCCATAGAGGAAGTACCAACATCCAGTCCAAAAGAAAGATAAGGCTCATATACCACTGGATGGATGCAACCAACTACATCACTTCTCAAAAGTAGGCTAGGGCATAACCCCAAGCATACCTCTTAGATACTCAAATGTATCCTTAGACAAAGGTTTTGTGAATATATTTGCTATCTGCTCCTTTGTACTTATGTACTCAAGTTTGACTTCTTTTTTAGCAACTTTCTCTCTTACAACATGATACTTAATCTCTATATGCTTTGTCTTAGAATGTAATATAGGATTCTTAGACATACTAACTGTACTGGTGTTATCACAATGTATAACAACAAGTTCAACAAATTTTATTCCAATATCCTTCAGCATCTGCTTCATCCAAATTATTTGGTTACAATTATTTTCTGCTGCTACATATTCTGCTTTTGCTATGCTTTGTGAGATACAATTTTGCTTCTTGCTTATCCAAGAAGCTAATCTTCCTCCAAGGAAAAATGCTCCTCCACTGGTGCTTTTCTTATCATCAACAGTACCTCCCCAATCAACATCTGTATATGCACATAGGGTAAAATCATCAAAATTTTCATACCATAATCCATAGTCCATTGTCCCTCTTAAATATCTCAGTATCCTCTTTACTGCTGCAAAATGTGATTCTCTAGGTTTAGCTTGAAATCTTGCTACAATTCCAACTGAATGTGCTATATCAGGTCTTGTATGAGTCAAATACTACAATCCTCCAATCATAGATCTATATTTCTTCTATTCTACTTCAGGAGTCTCATCTATGCTAGATAACTTATGTCCGGTCACCATAGGTGTTCCAACTGGTTTAGAATCCTCCATTCCAAATCTTTTCAACAAGTCATTCAGGTACTTTGTCTAACTTACAAAGATACCATCATTGTTTTGTGTTATCTGTAATCCGCAAAAGTATTTCATTTCACCAATCATACTCATTTCAAATTTGGTCTTCATTTCATCAGCAAATTTTTCACTAGCTTCATCTTCTCCTCCAAAGATAATGTCATCAACAAAAATAACTATAACTAACAAACCATTTTCAATTTCTTTTGTGTAAAGATTGCTATCAGTTGTACCTTTTATAAATCCCAACTTTAACAAATACTTATCCAGTCTTGCATACCAAGTTCTAGCTGCTTGTTTAAGTCCATATAAAGATTTCTTCAATTTACATACCATGTCTCCTTCTTGAGTTAAAAGAAAACCTTCAGGCTGCTCAATGTAGACTTCTTCTTCCAATTCTCCATTTAGAAATGCTGACTTCACATCCATCTGATACACTTTGAATTTCTTGTAAGCTGCATATGCCAAAAACATTCTTACTACTTCAATTCTTGCAACAGGTGCAAAAGTATCTTCATAGTCAATTCCTTCTTGTTGTGAGTAACCCTTACATACCAATCTTGCTTTGTTTCTTACCACTTCTCCTTGTTCATTCATCTTGTTTTTGAATACCCATTTAGTTCCAATAACATTCTTGTCTTTAGGTCTAGGGACCCAATTCCCATGTCTTATTCTTTTCAATCTGATCTAGTTCTTCTTTCATAGCATTAGTCCAACTTTCATCTTCACAAGCTTCATTAGTAGTCTTAGGTTCAATTTGAGAAATCAAACATAACTATTCTTGTGCCTTATTTCGAGTAAGAAGTCCTCTTTTGATGCTCCCAATAATCTGTTCAAAAGGATGATTCCTTAACAAACTCTTGCTAGGTGTCACTATCTCAGATCTCTCTTCAGATGTAGGTTCTTCAATAACTTCACCATGGCTTTCATTCAACAAATCACTATCAGTTTCATAAAATAATTCAGTAGTTCTAGTATTAGGCTTAGGATGAGTTTCTTCATCAGATTCATAATCAAGCGTTCTTTCTTGAATTTTTAAATTTTCATCAACTTTAACATTTGCACTCTCAACAATAGTCTTAGTTATTTTATTGAAACATCTATATGCTTTGCTTTTTAAAGAATATCCAAGAAATATACCTTCATCACTTCTAGGATCAAACTTTCCAATATCATCATCTCTCTTTATATAACATTTTCTTCAAAAAATTCTAAAATACTTAATTGAGGGTGCATGTCCAAACCATAATTCATAAGGTGTCTTGTCTATTTCTGCTATGATTTGTACTTTGTTCATTGTATATACTTTTGTGTTCACTGCTTCTCTCCAAAATATCTTTGTCAAATTATTTTTAAACAACATAGCTCTTGTTGCTTCAGTCACTGATCTATTCCTCTTTATGCAATGCCATTTTGTTCAGGTGTTCTAGGAGCTGAATACTGTCTTTTAATGCCATTTTCTTCACAAAAGTTGTTAAACTCTCTAGAAGTAAATTCTCCACCTCTATCAGATCTTAAACATTTAATCTTCATTCTAGATTCATTCTCAACTTTATTCTTAACAATCTTAAACTTATCAAATGCTTCAGATTTTTCTTTAAGAAATTCAATCCACATCATTCTTGTAAAGTCATCAACAAGAATCATAAAATACCTTTCTCCATAGAATCCTCTAGTCCTGGTAGGACCACTCAAATCTGTATGAACAATCTCCAGCTTCTCTGTAGATGTAAACTTCTTACTAGGAAAATAACTTCTCTTTTGTTTAGCCATTACACATTCTTTGCAAATCATGTTAGTAGGCTTCATAATCTTAGGTAAATCTCTTACTGCAAGTGTAGTACTTACTTTCACAATGTTATCAAAGTTTATATGACAAAACCTTCTATGCTATAACCAACTGTCATCAATTTTAGTAATCAAACATGTCATCTCAATAGGATTCAACTGAAATACATTACCTCTGGTTCTAGATCCAGTTCCAATCAAATTTCTATCTTTATCCTTTATCACACAAGTTTTCTCAGTAAACCAAACTTGATATCCCTTATCAACTAACTATCTAACACTCAAAAGATTATGTTTCAATCCATCCACAAAATAAACATCATCAGTATTAGTCTTTCCATCAAGAGTAATAGATCCTATACCTTTAATCAAACAAGGTGCATTGTTTCCAACTCTAACTACTCCACCATCATATTCATTCAACTTTATGAACTTTTTCATGTCTCCAGTCATATGATGTGAACAACCACTATCTATAATCTAATCAACTTTCTTTTCAACTTGAGAAACTAAGGATTTTTCTTCCTTAACATCAGATTCCAAATTTTCTTTTTTAATTGTTACAAATCCTATGTCATCATTATTCTCAGTATCACTTTCACTTAAAGTTCTTTCTATACTAGCTTCAAGATCTTCATCATTAGCATGATAACATTCCTTAGATCTTCTAGGTTTGAAATTGCTTTTGTACTTTTTAACTCTCTTAGGACATTTAGATGCAAAATGACCATATTCTTGACAAGTCCAACATTTAAAATTTTTCTTACCATCTGGTTCTCTTTTCACAAGCAAGCTAATACCTTCTTCAATCTTCTTGTCTTCTTCATTTCTAGATCTGTTGCTGCCAACATAATCTCTGCTCACATTGATGCTTCTTGACAAAGTAGGGTGAACACTAAGAGCACTGAATGCTATCTCCATTCTAGGTAAGTCTCCTGATAATCTCAAGTTCATTTTTGCTGCCTCCAATCTTCCAAGAAGGGTCTCTCTTGTAAAGTTTGTTGTACAAGGTATCACTTGTTCAATCATCTATGTTGTCTGCTTAAATATAGGAGTCAATGTCCTCAGAATTTTCCATATCACCTCATTCTTTGTCTTTTTTCCTCCACAATATTTTATACCTAAAATGATCTCTGACATTCTACCAATATAACTTCTAACAAATTCATCTTCCAACATTCTTATATCTTCAAATGCACATATCCAATTATGTAATCTAACTCTTTTTGCATGTTCATCACCTTCAAAAGTAGAGTGTAAAGCATTCCAAATTTCATGAGATTTTTTCAAATATTTTACCTGACTGTACTCATTCTCTAGTAGTGCTGTCAAAAGTGCTTCTCTTGCAAGTATATTACACATGAATAGATCTCTCTCTTCCATAGTACATGTTTCAAGATTGTCCTCTTCAATGATAGTCTTATTGTTCTTTGTAATCAACCAATAACCTGGTCTGAAACATAATAGGTGTGTCTTCATCTTTTCTTTCTAGCTATCAAAATTTACTCCATCAAACTTAGGGCTTTCTTTCTTAAAATTTGCCATGGATCTCCTTAAGCTGTTAAACTTCTCTTTCAAGGACCTGCTACTCTAATACCAATTGTTAGAAAGTAAAGTCCACCAAGATAACTGAGAGGGGGGGGGGGGGGGGGGGTGAATCAGTTATTAGATAATTATAAATTTTATCATCTTCAACAAAATTAAACCATATAAGCAATATAATTACTAACCATAGAAAGATATTCATACACAATAACACAATGACACAAGATATGTTGACTAGGGAACCTCTTGATCAAAGAGTAAACCCCGGTGGGAATGATGCCCAAAAAAGATGCACTAATATGAATATTCCTTGTGAGAGGATGGACTCTGTTAGGAGTCTTATGAAATACATTCAATACATATGAATCCCTGTTAGGAGATTTTGAATCCCTGTTAAAAGATTCTAACCCTGTTAAGAGTTATAGAAGACAGAAGGACCCACTGCCCAAAAAAATTTAGGTTAAGATCACTGAACACACTGTCCAAATAATCTTTGCATTAATCAATAGAATAATATGTTACCTCTTCTCTGACTGTGCCAAATTGCACTCACTGTTACATCGGATCTCAATTTCAGATCTCTATACTTCACATGTCTTCCTTCACACATTAGCTCTTTTCTTCACTTCATGCTTACAACATCACAACTTTTGCTACCATATCATAATTAGACACTTTCACATCACAACATCATGCTACTACATTACAATTACACATCAACAAGGAAATACATTCCTTCCTTTATACCACTCTCAAATAATTACAAATGAGTCGACATACAATTACAAAATAAAAGTTTGCACACATTACACCAAAATTAAATAAAACTGTCAGCTTCCAAATACAATAAATCTTCACTTGTGTGACCTCAAAGTCTGTGTTTTCCTCTACGTCACTATCAATGTGTCTTCAACTTCCCTTTAACTGTGCAAAACTAGATTCCATCTTGATTAGGAGATATTATCTGATTTCCACAAACCACTACTTAGGAACACTGCCTGAACACTACTTCCACCAAAATGATCATAACTTCCATGAATCAATGAATTACTATCTGCGCTCTTAACCATAGACATATGACATATCAAATAGTATAACCTCAACATCACATAGCTCCAACTGTAATAACCCATGTGCGCTAATCCAAACTTTGTCTGCTTCTCTGCAAGTCTTCAGTAAATCATTGTGTTGACATCAATGACAATCATAGTCATGAATGCAACAACAACTGCTATAGAATGGTTGCCAAACACTTTAGCATTCATTCCTAACATAGATATATTTTTTGGCAGTGAAATATTTTAATATGTTATAAGAACATGTAGACATACTTAATCTTAGACCATTAAGAGTGTCATTTTTTGAAATGAGTGATCATGAGACCAAATGATTGAGCCAATAGATTTGTGCAGGTAAGAAAACTCTTTTGGGGAATTCTCATATTTCTAACCAAACCTATCGATCATTTTAGAATATGATGGTCTAATAGACTCTTTTAAGATTCCTAAGAGGGAAAATGAGATGAACTTCATCAAGAAGCTATGGACAAATTGGGGCATCTAAAAATTTCCATCATGTACTTTTGGACAAATTTTATCTCTTTGATCATACTAAAATATTAATAAAAATACAAAAATGAAGTTATTTAGGTCCACATCTAACGGTTGGGATAACTATATTTTAGGTTTATTTGTTTATTTTCAGTCACTCACACCTCATACTAATTTCTTACTGCAATTGATCAAACTTCATTGAGGTAGAATACACAAACTAGGGAACTTATAAATATGTTTCATATTGCTAAAGGTGCATGTTTGACCTTTAGATAAGAAATCTTTTTATGATATTGGTAAAGATCAATCCATTTGTTGGTAGTGAGATTCGATAACATTATGTACATAGAGTAAGTCGGGATATTAAGAGTGCCATTTTATAAATGAAGCATCATGGGATCGAATGGGTTGTGTGAACACATCTACATGGGTGGATGAACCCTAGTGGAGGCTTTGTCTACCAAACATGCCTCCCAATCATTTCAAACTACAAGGATTTGATGAGTTCTCTAAAAACCCCTTACAGAACTATGTGCAAGTGTGTGTTCTTTGCTTTGTTGTATTTTTCTTGGTGTTCTCATGTTTTCTTTGCTTTTTGAGATTCTATTCTCCTCCACTTTTCTTCAAAGCTACTAAAAAATGCTTTGCCACTACTTATAGAGATTATGCATATCCCTTTTTATTTGAATCTACATATTTTAGACCATCTCCTTTTCTTTCCCTCTATTTCTTTTATTTTATTATGATGCAGTCAAGGCTGGTGGATCCAATTAAGGACTGACTGAACTTGCAACCAAACCAATATGCAACAAAAATACACAATAACAACAATAAATTTGAAATAAAACAAAAGTCTTTATACATCAAATTATCGATTACATGCAATGTGCTAGGCTATAAGGCCTTCCTGATTACGGCCAGATACAAAGAAAGCAACATTCTACAAGATCTCACAAGATCCAAATCTTTTCTCCAACATTAGCATTCAGCTAGCCCAGGTCTGTAACACACAGCACACTGGTTGGCACCTAGGAAAGATCTAAACTTGTACTCAAACTTCCAAGCAATCTTCCTGCTCCTAAGCTCACAGGCTACTTGTAATACCCCAAAAATGGGCTATAGGTTCATTAACCTCTATATCGACACATCAAATGAAATCGACATTAAAGTCCTAACCACAGGCACATCTGAACATCATCAAATCCTAATTGATTATCCTAAATTCTACATTGGGGAAAATTCCTAGTAATATTCCTAATTATCTTAATTATCTTTAATTTTATAATTATTTGACAATAAATCATATTTATCCTAAAGTTTGATTAATTGAATATTCTCAATATTTAATTAATTAGATTTAATTTGGCCACTTAATTATTTAATTGAATTTAATTCCATTATTCCTAATTATGATATTTAATTTTGACAATAAATCTACAATCTTACAAATAATTGATTAAATATTTAATTTAATTAATTAAATCATTTTTGTTAATTTTTAATATTGTAATTTTGAATAAAAGTTTGATTAAATGATTGATTAACCCATAAATCAATTGTTTTATTTTTCAAAATCAGTTAAGTTGAGAATAAATCACTTTATTTATTTATTAATTCATAATTATCCATGTGCACAATCAAAGAGCAGTTGAACTCCAAATCAGAAAATCAATGCAAGTTATTGACTTTTTGGATCTCAACATCATTTTTGAGTTTTAAAGTTGATCTAAACTTCTAATTTGAGTTAAAAAGTTGTTTTTGCATGATTTGCATATTTTTGTGAATTAAATTACCTTTATTTTCAGATAAATCAAAAATCAAGTTGAGTTTATTTGAGTGATTTATGGCTTTCTTTCATGCATCCTCAAAGCCTTGGATTTCTATAAAAATAAGGCTCAGCTCTTCATAATTCATCTCTCAAATCCACGGAATCTCATAATTTGTGAACTTATGCTAGTGAATTGCTATCTGGAAAATCAGAGCTTCTTTGTGAATCAACCACATTTTGTGAGATCACTTTTGTTTTCATATTATTGTTAGCATATCAATTTCCATATTAGCATAGATTTTATATCAATTTTTCATCATATCATTGCATAGAAAATAAAAAAATATAGATTAATTGCATTCATATTTCATGTCATTTTTGCATTCAAATCCTTCATTTAGGTGTCTTCAAGGTCACTGATCTCGATAACAATCTGAGAACATCATACTTGCACCTATTAGAAGGCAATAAATCACCTGGTTAGTTTAGCTTTCAATTCATTGCACGATTTCATTTTGCTAACCTCTAATGTTTTACTAAAGTGTTGTGTCTATAGATTAGGTACAATTTTCACACACACATTTCTGGTGCCCACCGTGGGGCAACTCACCTTTATATGCTAGTTTTGATTTTTTTGGGGAGCTAAAACCCTAAAGTTTCAAAGATTTAATTTTATCTCCCAAACAGCTTATATTTTTTCTCTAAAATATTTTTTTTAGGTTGGAGACATATCAAGGAAGCTACAGTAAAAAATTTAGAATTTTCTGAGATGTTTTGAATTTTTAATAATTTTTTCTTGAAATTTTAGAAAAAATCAATATTTGACGCAAATCAGCATATTTTTCAAAAAAATTTATATTTTCAGAAAGCTCTTTAAATTATATAGGGGGTCCATTTTTTTATTTCAAATTTTTATGCAATATAATAGCTCAAATAGTCAATTTACAAAAACTGGTCTGTTTTGATAAAATGGGTCTCTAGGGCACAAATGAAGAGATTTTTCTAAAATTTTTACATTTTTGGAAAGCTCTCTATTTTTTAGTAGTGGCCTCTATTCTAAATTTCTATTTTTGTGGCCAAAATCATATCAAAAAAATTAGATCTTGTTGACTAGGTCAAATGCAGCAAAAAAAATAAAATTTTGTGATGGGTATGCACTTATTTTTTTTACATGGTTCAATGAATGATATAAGTTGTCATTTGGGTTAATTTCTGGTTATTATTGCTGATAATAATTGATTTTGAGAGCTAACCCTAGGGTTTTCATAAGTTGAAGATACGTTGCATATCTTGTTTGCTTGTTTGCTTGTTTTCTTATCGAAGAGTTTGTTGCTTGCTTGCGCGGGATTGCTTAACAAAGATAAAAATAAAGTAAATATCTACTAAGCACATCATGAGGATCTTAGGTATTCTACTTGTTCTGATAATATTTTGATTTGGACTTAAAATAAATCTCTCGTGTGTCTAGCTTGAGTGCTTCTTTTCATGCTTTTGTTTTACACACTTGCATAACTGATACTAGGTTGTGACACCTTAAGTATTCATTTAAGAAGTTTTAGATACTTGTGATTGATCTAGATTGCTATCTTGGGTTATTGGACTCGCTAATCTATTGGCCCCTCATTCCACCCCGTGGTTGCAATCTCAGCACCATAAAGGGGAGGGGTCTAGAGGATAGAAGCGTTAATTGTTCCACCATGCAACCCTTTTGTGCTTTTTAGAACTCACTTGTTTTCCAAGTTGTGGACTCATTTTTAGCTTGTGTGAGGAGTTAATTGTTCCACCTTGTGGACTCACCTCATATTCACTTTAAGCGTTAAGTGTTCCTCTTTCTGCTTTTGGGTACTTTCAGTAGATTTACTTTCAGAAATATATCTGTGCTCACATAGTAATTAGGCCCTATGAACACTATTTGTGATTCTTGAGAGATTGGATTCCTAGTGAAATCCTTCTTGATGATGGAATCCTTGTAGGTAGGGAGGATACTTAGTGCATTTCACGTTCTACTCGGTTAGTGCATCTTCTCTTATTGATCGATACATTCTCTCTCCGGAGAGGTTGATACATCACGTGGGGTTGACATCACAGACCTTGGTGAAACAAACTTTGTCTTAGCATGTCAGATTAATCTACTTGCTTTGTTTGGGTTAAGTGTGAAGAGGTGTCAAAAGCTTGGATCTGGAGCCAAGTCCCTTTGTGGTATCATACTGTGAGTCACCTTTAGAGAGGGTTAACTATAGCGGATGATCCCTTCATAGGGAAAACTGCATTGATGAAACCTCAAGCTATAATAGCCATTTTAGACGGGGTAGTAACAACCGCTATATAAATGTCCTTGTGGAAGAAATCTTCATAGGTGTGGTTCATTGTTAGGTTGTTAGATCTCCCTAGCAGCTCCTGATTGATTAAATTCTCGGACTATGTCAAAACCTTGGTGCACTGGAATTGGAGTTCACCCCTTTGGATCATAAAAGTTGCAAAGTCAAACCATTACTAAAAACTCTAGTGAGGCCAAATTTTTATTTTCTAGGGTATATGTGCGTCATTGCAAAACATTTTGGAACATACACAATTAGTGCTTCTGATGATTAGAATGAATAAGTCACTTGATTTTTCATGCACAAGGTTGCTTTTGCCCTTGTTCATTATTTTTAGACATGCTTGAAATCACTTGCTTGCTATTTTACGTGCTTGTTTATCTATCTGGTTACTGAAAATGAACAAATCTATTACAATCCTCAAATCTGGATAGTACAATTTGCAAACAATCTGAATCTGAAAACTCATAATTTGCAAAATCTGAAGTAAAATTCTTTTCTGGAGTCAAAATTCATCTCAGGAGGTCAGAAATTCATACGAGTTTCTATCAAGTGTCATTTCATTACTGCCCATCTATCGTATGGTAAAGAACCCAGTGTCGTACAAGTCTTTTTGCCAGTCAAATTCAAAAAGTCAAATCCTGCTAGCAATTATCATGCGAGTTTTTCTACTGTCGTATGAGCTTTTCAAATATCATTTCATAGCATACCCACTATCGTATGAGTCTACAGAGTGTCGTTTGGGAAAATTTTGAAAAGTTGTCAGAAAATGTTCAAAATTGCCAAATACTTAGCTTTTTCAGCCTAGTTCCAGAATCTGTCAAACAAATCACTGTGTCAAGAACAGAGCAGTAGCTATTGAGAATCAGTACACATGTCTCAAAGAATCAGTACACATAAGGAAGAAATTCTAATCACAGCTATGATGAAGTAGATGCAAGCTATGCAAGTCAAACTTAACAAACTTGAGAAAGAAAAAGAACCTAAAGAGTTCTCCATGGAAGCTCTATGTCCTTTTCCATTTGATAAAGACTTGTACATGTCACCATGCCCCCAGACAAAATTTGAGCAATGTGATAATCCTTATGATGCCTCTTCCACAGAGAGTGACACATCCATCTTTGGAGACTATGATGACTATGATGATAGACAATATAATGATACCTATGACACCTCTGTTCCTAAGAGTCCTCCTCATCATGTGTTCCTGCTTACTGGAAATAGGATGTCACATCAAATAGATCATGATGGTGATCCATATGATTCTAATTTTGAAAAAGACTAATGATTTTTGTGAACAATACCTTGATTATGATCCATCTACTACTGCTGAGGACTATAAAATGCATCGTGCTAGCTTGAAGCATCAATACTACAAAGATCTCTCCTCTAAGAACTCTCATGCTGAAAATAAAGATTACACTCTCAAGAAAGATCATGTTAATGCTGAACCTTTGTCTTGTGATGGTTCCCTTCCATCCCCTACTTCCTCCAATAACCATACACTTCCTAAAGCTTCCGAGTCTTCCAAATCTTTCACAAATTCTTTATCCAATGAAAGTCCTGATACTTTTCATACGATTCCCTATAGTTATCCTCAAGGGCTACCCCTTGAAGAAACTCAAGCTAACCTTCACTTGGCTACCAATACTTTCAATAATGCTAAACCTAAAGAGCCTAAGCCTTCATATGCTATAATTCCTACTTCAGATAGTCCTCCACCATCTCTTCCAAAGTCTTCCATACAATCCCAACATGCTTCCTTGTCCTTAGAAGTGGCTCCATGTCAAGAGGACTCTAGAAATGATAAAGAAAAGAAAATAAAGAAAGATCAAGATCAAGAACCCTCCATGTCATCCACTCCTTTTCATGATGTCTCTTATCCACCTCAGGGTTCTTTTGATCTTGCACACCCTTTTTCATGCATTCCACCATGTCTTAAGTCTTCTCCTAAGCAAGATCAAGCTACTACTTACACTATTGAGCTTATTGACAATCAAAATAACCTTACTACACTTGCACTTTCCAAAGATGATACTTTCATTAAGGTTGTTAAAAATGGTGTTGTTACTTCCAATGTTAAGTCTATTGAAAATCAAAAGAAAAATTATGTGCTTGTGCTATCCAAAGATCCTTGTCAAGATCAAAGTCTTCCATCTTCTTGTTCTACCACTCCATTTTCATTTCCACTTTCTACTCTTCCTAAGTCTTTGCAAGCTTTGAACAATCCTATCAAAGAAGGTGCTCATATTCAAGATGTACTTGATTCTATTGAAAATTTTAATGCTCACTCTAAAGATGCTGATATCCTTGGTTGTCATATAGATGCTGATGAACTTATTGATTATCCTTTTGTATCTTCCACTTCCATCCTTGGACCTCTTCCACCACTACTAAAGGCTTCACGTCTACCTTCCATCTTGGGTCCTTATATCCCTTCACTTTCCCCTACTAACTTTCTTAATTCACCATCCATCTTGGATCCTTACATACCTCCATCTCCTATCTTTCCTCAAGATCAACATAGATGCATACCCTTGAATCCTTTTCATCCACCCACCCATCTAAACCAGTCATATCCTCCTTTTTCTTCCACAAGTCCCAAGTCTTTTGGAAGTAACTTGAATGTTCAATACAAGAAAAAGAATCAATACGAGAATCCATCAAAAAAAGAAGATCACCATGTCTCCTCTAATAAACATGGAAACATAAAGTCAAAAGAGATATCTAAGAAAAAAATTACAAGACAAGTATGGGTTCCAAAATCTATCATTAAAGATATTCTCTCTAGATCATAAAAAAGAAATGAAAAGCCTACGACTATATGGATTCCAAAGTCTCTCTTGAAAGAGTCTGGTGTTGAGAAAAAAGTGAAGTTGACATTCAAGCTTCCAAAGACTTCCACTTCATCTTCTTCCAAAAACATTCTTCCATTCCATGTGCCTAAACCAGAACCTCTGCTATCCATTCACCATATTCCTTCACGTATTCCTTCATTCACATTTCCTCCATGCTCTCACCACCCTTCAAGGTGTGTGTTGATGTTGATCTTTCCTTCCTTTCCATTTACCCTTTCACAATCCTTCCATTCAATATCCTTCTACCTTCTATCCCTTTTCCTCATTTGCCTATTCCTCCTATCTTCCAACGTCACTCGCTTTACATAAAATCTTATCTTCCATTTTTCTCTTCCATCTCCCTTTCCCTATCAGCATCTTTGAGCGTATCATTTTGAATCCTTGGCATATCATGGTTTATCCTTTCAAGGAGCATTATCTAAAAAGCTTTCCTTCTTCCAAAAAAAAAAATGAAATATTTTTTTTAAAACCTGGAAACAGGGACCTTGGTAGCAAAAGTAAAGAGAAATAAATTCATCATATGGTGAAAACCACTCCCTTGTGGCACCTTGGATAAGTACCGTGATGAAAACCTAGCAATCAGGCATCATGCATAGTTCTTCTACATATTTCATCCATTCCATCTTCTCTCTTTGATCTTGACAAAGTTGATCTATACATGAACATTTGGCTATTTTTTGAGTTGTCTTATGATGATCTTGCTTTTATTCCTTCCATGTTTAGCCTTCATATCCATCTTCCTCCATTCATTTTTTCCTATCGCTATCCTTTTCCCCTTTGGTCTTGATCTAATAAAAAAAGAAAGAAAGAGTAAAACACAGTGCTATGAAGCCTCTTGACATGTCTAATCCTTTGGACTGCATCCTTTCCTACTCTTGCATTACGATTTTGTGACTTATCTTATGCTGGCCTTTCATTTCTTGTTCAAATGCACTTTACATAACAATTTTTCCCTAGCTTGGGTATTCTTGAGGATTTTTCCCTTGAGGATTTCTCCCCTTCATTCTCCTTCATTCTCTTGTCTTCCATCTCTTCCACCAGCTTGCCAATCCCTCTTGTTCTCCACCTTGCTAGACATTGGGACTGCATAATATGATCTTGCTTGGGAGTTTGCAATGGAAAAAGATGCTATCAAGTATACCATGTATCAGAACAAGTTTTAGAATAGTATCAGAATAAGTATCAAAACAAGTATCAGAACCAGTATCAGAACAAGTGTCAGAACTAGTATCAGAATAAGTATCAGAACAAGTATCAGAACCAGTATCAGAACAAGTGTCAGAACTAGTATCAAAATAAGTATCAGAACAAGTATCAGAATTAGTATCAAAACCAATGTCAGAAAAAGTATCAGAATGCCCACTAGGGCTACACCTTTCTCTTTAGTTTATGGGTCTGAAGTAGTACTACCTGTTGAGGTTAAAATCCCATCACTAAAAATTAGAATGCATGGTCTAGTAACTGATGATGACTACAGAGTGTCTAGGTTGCAAGAACTTTAACTACTAGATGACCGTAGACAAGTAGTGCATGATCATCTCAGAGTATATTAGAAGAGAATGTCTAGAGGTTACAACCAAAAAGTCAGACATAGAGAATTTCAGGTTGGTGATCTAGTCTTGAGAGAAAATCCTAAAAATCAATCACATCGAGAACACAAGGGGAAGTTTGAACCCAATTGGCTGGGTCCCTTTGTAATCACTACTAATTTTGACTCTGGTGCCTATCAACTCTCAATGACTGAAGGAGAACCACTCCGAGAACCAATCAACGTTCTTCATCTAAAGAAATTCTACACCTAAGGCATTCAGTCTATGGTAAAATGTCCTAAAAAAAATCTTAAAAATTGGAAAATGTCCTGAAAAAATGAACATCTTGGTGAAAACCTAGCAGTAGGTGCCTTGATGATTCACAAAAAAATTGAAAAAATATAAAAAGTACAAAAAAATTAAAAAAATGAAAAATATAAAAAAATGAGAAAAAAAAAGTGTCTTGGTGAAAACTTGGAAATAGGTGCCTTGGTAGCAAAAATAGAATCTCTACCAAGATGGTGAAAACCCGGCAAACAGGTGCCACTTGTTTCAAAACACTCCATCTATCAATGCAATCTTGGTCTTTCCTAGCTTTCAGTCTTGCTTTAGTTTGTACATATCTCCCGATTTGTTTCTGCATTCTTATTCTCAATAAGTCAGTTTGTACACCAATCAGCTCAAGCGTATGTATCCTATCAATGTTTAACACTTGGGGGCAATCATAGTCATATCCTATGGCCTCTAATGTGTCTTAAACGTATCATATCCAGTCAGAGTCCTTTGAAGCTTCATGTGAGTCAGTCAGTCAGTCTTGTCTCCAGAAAGGATTTTGCATCAACAACGCAATCAAACATCAAAACTCAACTAAAAATAATCTATTTTTTTTACATGCTTTTATCTCCTTGTATGCTTAATGATTCACATTGATATTTTTGCATATTGTGTCCCTTAGAGCTCTTTGATGATGTCCTTTATAGGATTTAGATAGTGATGACTGGGGGCGTAATCTTTTTTTTGTCTTCTGCTTGTATGTGAAAATCCAACAACTTTGGAAATTCTAGATTGAAATGGTGTCCGACTGTAAGAGCCTCTATCTCGAATTGGATGGCCATGCGTACCTCGACCATTGATACCCAAAAAATTCAAGGAAGTTTGATCTAACTATTATCTTTTTGAGTGAGTTCTTTCTCCTATTGTGAATGCGATCTTACCTAAGGATGTGAACGATAAAGGGTCACTATGAGTAATTCACATTGGATTTAGAATGATCTCTTGACTGCTTGATGTGTTTGTATGCAAGTCATATTCAGGTCATCACGATGTTTATGTTTTGATGCTTATACAAATTGCTATATCAAAATAGACATGATATTCAGGTCATCTTAGCGTTTGTGCCTTGGTGCTTATATCTAATCTGACATTCTGAAAACAAAATCAATATTCATATATCCATGGTTTCCTAACCAGTGGGTGTTGTATTGATTCCTGCGCATACTAATCGATATTCATATGTCTATGGTTTCATAACTAGTGGGCATTGTATTGATTTATTTAGTTACCTAAAAGTTCAATGATGATGACAAATCGACATATGATCAGTGACTAGGTCCTCGGTCTTAGGTTGTATTTCATTCTGCATGTTTCTTTGTATTTTTGCATGTCTACATGATCTCACATATGTTTGGAAACATTTCAAAGCTTAAACGATTCTTCAAATCGCATCTTCAAATCGCATCTTCAAATCTAACAAGAGCCGAATCTCACACAAAGGTTCCTCCAACGAAGCAACAAGTAGAATCCTTTTTCGGGATCAAAATCAAAATTTGAGATTGTTTATATTATTAACTACTTGCATAATCAACCTTCAATCATAGTAGAAATCTAGTATTCAACTTAATTGATTATCTTACATCAAACTATCAAAATTTCAACTTTGTCAACTATGGTCAACTCATGGTTTAACCTAGTCAAACTTGGTCTTTTGGACCCTCCAGCGATGCAGAATGCATTTTTGGACGTGTTTAACCACTTCTCAAATCAATTAACATGCTTCTGAACTATCAACGCTGACTTTTCTTGTCAGATTTCAATTTTAATCCCAAAGGGGGCATGGTATTACACATCATTCAAAGTCTGTAATCTAGATTTGGAATCATATCTTTCCTTAGTAATCAAGACAACAACCATGTCTAGTTGTTGATTCATCAAAAGACCTCATCGCTCGGGGCAAATCAATCATCACTCAGGGCATATCAGATTCATTGAGATCCATATCAATCTGGTATTCTCTTAATATTGTAAATTGTATCAGTTTTTTTTGTGTAACTATCGGTTCAACAATGTTCTTTCCTTGGTTCTTCGGTAACTGAAGGGTTCAGATGTGATACCTATGTGGTTCTTCTAAGACAATCGAGTCTGGAATCGGTCACTCACTTCTTCGCAATCATAAGGTTCAGAATCAGGCATTTTGACGCTTTTGTTTCATTGGTTCATCGCTGTTATAGTTAACATTATCTTTGGTCATTTAGGACCTATTATCTTCATATCAAATTTTTCAATCAGCTTCTGTCTCATATCAATTTCAATAACAAATATCAGTTTCATATCTTTATCGTACACAGACTATCTTTGAACCAATGCGCTTCGCACAATAATTCAAAGAGGGGCAAAATGTAATACCCCAAAAATGGGCTATACGTTCATTAACCTTTATATTGACACATCAAACGAAATCGACATTAAAGTCCTAACCAAAGGCACATCTGAACATCATCAAATCCTAATTGATTATCCTAAATTTTGCATCAGGGAAAATTCCTAGTAATATTCCTAATTATCTTAATTATCTTTAATTTTATAATTATTTGGCGATAAATCATATTTATCCTAAAGTTTGATTAATTGAATATTCTCAATATTTAATTAATTAGATTTAATTTGGCCACTTAATTATTTAATTGAATTTAATTCCATTATTCCTAATTATGATATTTAATTTTGACAATAAATCCACAATCTTACAAATAATTGATTAAATATTTTATTTAATTAATTAAATCATTTTTGTCAATTTTTAATATTGTAATTTTGAATAAAAGTTTGATTAAATGATTGATTAACCCATAAATCAATTGTTTTATTTTTCAAAATCAGTTAAGTTGAGAATAAATTACTTTATTTATTTATTAATTCATAATTATCCATGTGCACAATCAAAGAGTAGTTAAACTCCAAATTAGAAAATAAATGCAAGTTATTGACTTTTTGGAACTCAACATCATTTTTGAGTTTTAAAGTTGATCTAAACTTCTAATTTGAGTTAAAAAGCCGTTTTTGCATGATTTGCATGTTTTTGTGAATTAAATTATCTTTATTTTCAAATAACTCAAAAATCAAGTTGAGTTTATTTGAGTGATTTATGGCTTTCTTTCATGCATCCTCAAAGCCTTGGATTTCTATAAAAATAAGGCTCAGCTCTTCATAATTCATCTCTCAAATCCACGGAATCTCATAATTTGCGAACTTATGCTAGTGAATTGCTATTTGGAGAATCAGAGCTTCTTTGCGAATCAACCATGTTTTGTGAGATCACTTTTGTTTTCATATTATTGTTAGCATATCAATTTCTATATTAGCATAGATTTTATATCAGTTTTTCATCATATCATTGCATAGAAAATAAAAAATATATAGATTAATTGCATTCATATTTCATATCAGTTTTGCTTTCAAATCTTTCATTTAGGTGTCGTCAAGGTCACTGATCTCGATAACAATCTGAGAACATCATACTCGCACCTATTAGAAGGTAGTAAATCACCTGGTTAGTTTAGCTTTCAATTCATTGCACGATTTCATTTTGCTAACCTCTAATATTTTACTGAAGTGTTGTGTCTACAGATCAGGTACAATTTTCACACACACACTACTAACTTTCCTCCCAAATAATGATCCCCCCTAAACAACTACCCAAGCAACCTATAAATATTGATTCCCAACCACAAGTCAGTTGATGAAATGAGAAACCCTTACAAACAAATATTAAATGCTAAAACATCAGTCGGCTCTCACATAGCCTTAAAAAATAAATAAACTCTCAAAGATGGCCCAATGGTCATCAGATCTGCATAGAAGAATGCAACATGCCAGATCTAGGTCCCCACACATCCAACGGTCAACCCACAACACGAGGAGTGTGACCCAAATCAACGGAACTAGTTGGCGAAGCTGATTCAACAAAACAATCTAGTGGGTAAGCAAGCACACTAGGGAAAACTTTAAGAAACCCCCTCCCTAGAAAAAGTGTAAAATTCAAGTGAATCCTACATTATTTTGGCGGGAAAAAAATAATATTGTTGGCAAATTTTTTTAATTTGAAAGGAAAAAATATTAATTTAACTAGCAATTTTTTTCAATTATATGAAAATTCTATAAAATCCTGGCGAATCTTTCATTGTTGAAGAAAATCACAGATAGAAGTACACATACCTAGAAACCATCATTTAATCATTATTGTTATATGGATCCTAATTAATTATCATACTTTAAGGCTAAATTTAATACTTTTAAATTACCTCTGAAACTTCAAATGACTTTTAATATTTTAGTAAGGTGTCCTAAGTTAGTTTTATATCATCTGACATATAGTAAACCTATTTTTTATAACCATTAGATGATCCTAAATTAATGGCATAAATCCTATTTCGGGCCAAACTTTTAAAGGACACCAAGTTCTAGAGAAAGTATCTGAAATAAAGACACATGTCCACAATGAAATTTATTTTAGGCCAAAGTTTGAAAGGATACAAAGTTCCATGAAAAGTCTCCGGAATAGAGACACATGTCAAATCTATGTACTTAACTGTACTCTAACTTAAATTTTGACCACATATTGGTGAATATGACCATCGATTACGACAAGCTTTGGAAATTGTAGGTGAAAATATTTAATTTATTGTGTGGAAAAATTAGATTATATTGATGAATTCATCGCTGGAATACAAATAATTCCATATTACTACTGGTGATTGGCCTATGCACGGGACCCAGTTTTTATAAAGTGTAGGCGACATGGCCACTCCAAAATTCCAATTTTTTTCACCAAATTTTGGGTCCCTGACGAGTGAAATTTGCCACTAAAGTTATCCCTGAAGAACATTGAGCAACAGAGGAAATAACTGAGCACCAGTCGACCGACCACGCCAAGCATGACCGAGGAACGCAGTTATCGTTGAGCACCAGTGAACCGACGCCTTCAGTTACCAAGCGTTCTTCAGAGATCGAGCACCCTGATAAACATTGAAACTGAGCAACCAGCCTCCCAAACCGAGCAAGTACTCCACCAAACCAAGATCAAAACTAACAATCTACCTTCAAAGATAAACATATTTTTGGTTGATACAGGATTGCCAAGAATCCTAGGATGCTCCTGCATCAAGTTATACCATCATGCTTGGGAAGTCAATCAAGGAATTGATGAGTCTTTACTAAAAAATGTACTTTCTCTCAAGGTTAACAAACACTTGGGACTTATTGGAGTTTAGAATTTTAGGCTCCGAAATTCTTAAATATAGGCATTCTTCAAGTGCTAGGGGTGTCAAACCTAGAGCAATAGAACTCTTAACCTATGATCAAGTAGGGGAACTTTGGACACATTTACAAAGGTAGCTAACACATTCAAACACATTGGAATCTGTTACACCTAGGGAGAATTCCCTAGAGGTATCCTTTGAACAAACATACAACCAAAGATAGACAAATGAATAAGTTGTTACAGTAATATTAGGTGAACACTTGACCCCAAAAGTTATCACTAGGCCAAGGAGTAACATGTTGCTATAACCTCTATTGAGATGATAAGCACATCATTCCATAACAATAATCATAGTGCAAATAGAATGGTGCATAAGTGAAAATAGAATACTAATGCAAATAGAATGTTGCATAATTGCAAATAGAATGCTCAATTGTTAAAAGAGGAAATGAGAGCCAAAATTTAAAATTTAGAATTTAGTTTTCCCTCCAAAACTGCCATACCTCTTTGCTGCTCCAAATGGACCCCAAAAATAGACATAATTTACAGATATTACCATCATTTTACTTGAGAATTATGAAGTTCATTTGGCAGAAAACACAATGTATAGAGTCTCATGCCGTTTTGGATGAAGACACAACAAATTCTCACGCCCTTGCAGATGAAGAGGCACAAAATGTAACGATACAGACACAGTAAATTCTCACGCCAGAAAAATATAAAAAAAATGCGCCAAAGTTTTCCACTCAATTTGCCAAATTCAGAAGAAAAAATGTAGAAATGAGTGCACCAAAATATAGTAGATTGAGGCCACTCATGGAAGATTGTTGCTCCAATGAACAAATTGGTTAGTGACTTGTATTAAGCAATGAAAATGCATATTCTCTCACCATTTTTCAGCCAGATATTTCATGGTGAGTAGAGTCAAGGAAGACCTAGATTTCCTTCAAAAAATGATGTCAGACTTTGAGTCACAAAAGCAAAAACAATTGTAGAATGAAATCAACCTCCAAGTAAATTATTTGCAGATTTTATGCCAAAAATATTGCAAATTTACATCATTACACACAAATTTGACAAAATATTTGTAAATCTTTGCAAATTTATGCAAGCTGTAAATATTGTAGATTTACATCACTACACACAAATTTGACAAAATATTTGTAAATCTTTGCAAATTTATGCAAGCTGTAAATATTGCAGATTTACATCACTACACACAAATTTGACAAAATATCTATAAATCTTTGCAAATTTAAGTGAACTGTAAATGATGCAAGAGCATCCTAGGTGTAAGAGCAATCTTGCATCACCCAAAAATATTTCTATTTGCTTTTCAATAAGGGCTATCTTGTGCAGAGTTGCTATTTATGGAAATTTACTATTTTTAGTAAGTTGGTCATATGATCTCAGAATGTTTTGATTTCACAGTTGGAGGTTCATCTCAGTCATTTCAACCTACCAGTTGAGTTTCATTGCCACATCATCAGTATTGGTGAAGTTATTGAAATTTTTGGGTATGAAATCTTTTAGGTTAATTTTGAAAGCCTTAGAGGCTCCGGATCGCAATCGACCCCCGACTGACTGGCGCTAGCGCATGTCAGGTGCTGTAGATCTCGTCATGACATTTCCAAAAAGTGGTTACAATAGAAAAATGGAGTTACGATTAAAAAGTTATGGCCTCCAGAAGTCGGGTTACCTAAAATCATATTTTGTATTTCTTTTGAGCCGACCCTATTGTAATAATTGTGAAAAAAATAAATAATTCTATGTTTAGTCGGCCTAAAGGGCTAAATTTTTGGAACCTTCTCGGGCGGTGGAAATTGCCTATATAAGAAAGGTCTGTAGTGTTGTCTTAGGCAGTTTGGAATAGTTCTGGGTAGTAGATCTGGGTATTGATTCGAGGCTTTTTCCTACATAATATTGTAAGGGAATGCCCATGTGGCTTTGCATATTGTAATTCTGAAAGTTTGTAATTCCACATTTGTGGAGATAATAAGAAGCCAATTTTTTGTTCTTGCATATTGTTGTTGTTTCTTTGTTTCTGTTATGTGTTTGTGGTATCAAGGGGAGCACCCTTCATCAGTAAATATTGCAAATATCTACAAATCTTCGAACTCCTCTACAAATAAACTTGTGAACTATAAACATTTTTACAAATTTTGCTAATATTGTCTTCACGATGGTAGAATTCAACAAATTTGAGCAACCTCTCAAAAAATCAACCTGATTTGAGAAAATTGATTGAAAATACTTGTTGATTTCACAAGCTTTAAGGAAATATTAGACCACCTTTAACAAATTTTAGCAATTTTGACCACATCAATTCAATATCTCGCAAAAAATTACAAATATTTGAAAATGAATTGCAATTATGTGCAAAATTTGTCCTATAAATTTCAATTATGTGATGATTTGAGTAAATCAACAAAATATTATAAGATACTCAAATTGAATAGAAAATTGAAATTGATTTTGGATTTGAGAAAATGGAAGCTTGAAAGCTTCAGCACATGTTCATGAGTTTGCATAACCAACCCAAAGTTCCAATACTTACTCCAAATCTTTATGAGGAAACTGCTTTAAATCAATTGCATCTCCATTGCATTAGGAAAAGCTCTAATACCATGTCAGATTGAGCCAAAAAAAGGGATAGAATTGCGAACAAATGAAGATAATTGCATAGATTGAGTGAGTGAGCACATAGGAGAGGAGTAGAGGTATACAAAGGACTATTATCCTACCTACCACCCTACCTAACTTGCCACATGGTAAGATGCCACATAGACAAGTCATCTAAGTGAGTAAGCATAAGCATACACCAATAGAGTCATCAAAAGAACTAAAACAACTATTACCAATATAAGTTCAAGGTTGATGTGGTGAAGGAAAATATCAACTATAAGAATGGGATCTTCACAAGCTATGAATGAAGAAAAAGAAGCATACATATCCTTTTCAATAACCATGGAGTTGGAACATGTAGCCAAAAGAGAGAAATAAGTAGGAAGAAACATGGTACCATCATGGACTATGGAGAGGCAATATTGTTGGCAATTGGCATGTTGGATGTATTGTCATTGATATTGATGCAGGAGCATCTTGGGTCTTTGAACAATCTTGCATCAACCAAAAACATTTCTTGTTTATGTTGTTTGCATTATAATCATTTCATTTATTGGTTTCATGTTGTGTGAAGCTTACACAATGTTGAGGACCTATTTGGGAACCTTCTTCTATGAGCATATAAGGATTGGATGGACCGTTTCAAAGTTATAGTTGTTTTCCTTGCTGTTGGAGCCGTATTTTCCTACTTTTCACGTGCTGATTGCACATCATGTAGCCATTGATCCTTAATGAATCAGGCTTTTCACTCTTATGGACTTTAAGAGGACCTAAATTACTATCTTCACCTAAGACTGCAAGTCCTAATTCATTATGAGTTGAAATTTAAGACCATTTTTCTTGGGTATTGATTTTCAGCCAGTCTACACATGAAACATGGAGTTTTTCATCTTGCACGGTTCCGTATGATGAAATGGGATCTTGCTAAGTTAGGGACATGTTATTGGATCATGTGTGGACCTAAATATAATTTCGCATTAATTTTTTTTCATTCCTTCTTTAGTTTTGGTTTACTCTTCCAGGTTGGACCTATAATGTAATTAAATGTCTGACTGGCCGACCTGTGGCTTAGCTGGCTATATGAGGAGTCTAGGTTAATGTAGAAGATTATTAGGAAGGATGGTTATCAAGATACATCATTGGAGACAAATATAGGATGCAAGCTGAGATTCTAATTTCATAATTTCTTTATATAAGGCTGAAACCCGGAAGGCCTCACAGCCGAGCATGTTGAAAGATTTAATATAATTACTCTATTGTTGCTACTAGTTGCTTATCTCATATCCATTGTATTTTCACTAATTTCATGTGGTATTCATATTGCTTCCATGTGTAACTTTGAGTAGGGCTTGTTTGTTGATTCAAGTGGAGTCAATTCTACTTGATTCTTCTTGTATTGACCCTGCCTCTGCGTCAATGGTATCAGAGCCAGGTTCTTTCTTGTGGATTGGATCATGGAGAACCTTGTTGAATTGTTTGTAGGGTGGAAAATATGATATGTGACCTATAACTTGCAGAAGGTTATGATATTGTTGGAACCTGATTGTCAAGATGGTTTGTTGTAAAGAAAATGATAATTATATCTGTTAGAATAATTGAGAGGGGGGTGAATCAGTTATCCAGTGTCCCAAAACAAAATGTATAATTCAAAACAATTTCTTCAATCTCTACTTGTCGGTAAGCAATAATAATGCTCACTATCTGTGCTTTTACTAATTACAAGTCTAATACTTATAACTGTTTACCGATCAAATCTAACATGTAACATGCAAAGTATGATAACAAACAAATATCACAATCAACACATAACACAAGAGATTTAATGTGGAAACCCTATAAAGGGAAAAACCACCTAGGACTGGCAACCCAAAATTGTTCACTCTTCTGAAGTGAGGTCGGTTAAGACCCAACCTTGTTAAAGGTTACAAACACACTGTCAGGTGTGACCTTGTTAGAGGATTTTAGACTAGAAGTTATTGTCCAACCAGCATTGACTATGGGGTTGACAGGATAACAATGTTCATTCTATGAATGATACATCATAAGACTTTCAGAGTCCACTCGGTTAAGAGATTTAGACTGTATACAATGGTTAAATATGTAACAGTAAAATGACCTGCCTTAATACAACTTCAATTGCAGATTACAGATCAATATTCAGTCCATACAAATCCTTCTGATCAATAATTCACTTCATATTCAATACTATATCAACTTACTATCCATCAGTAACTTCTCTTTGTAGCTCGGTAATTGCTCTGCAGCTCAGTTCTTACTAACTAGTATGATCAGAATGTATGAAAACCTTAGTCACGTAATAATCTTGCAGCTTCTCCTTCTTCTGGCATTTTCAAAAAGAAATTTTTTTCTCTTATATAGACGTGTAAATCATTTTCTTCTCCACCATCAAATTTTTTCGCTTAATCACATTCATAGATTTTGTCACTTAAAAATTTCTCGGTACTTGTGTCAATAACACATTTCAATTTGCTCCATTAGATCTTCTTTGAATTTTGTTAGCCATCGATCTGTGTAACAAACATTATCTGTTACCTCGATGTTATACTCTTTCCAGCTCATCAATCTTATTGGCTAAACTAATCATTTAATTCATTCTATCCTCCTCGGTTAACAAAGAAATGCGTCGATGAACACTACTTAGTTAATACTGCAGTCGGTATACACTACACTCCATCAATGTATACTAGAAATGCTTTATTTACCGACAACACTGCTTTGTGTCTTTCAGCTCTATACTTCATCATAGATGAATGCAACATAATGAAGTCAATATCATCAAGTCATAGACTTGTCAACAAGTTACTCAATGTATTCCTTATCCTCATCTGTCATGTACATCTTTCCTCATGTAGATTTCTCTATTCTTTATCTCTTTCACCTTTTCTTCAGATGTCCCAGTGTAGTAACTTACAAGATAAGTGTTGTCAAGCTAGTTGACATCAATGAAAATATAATACTGATTTAATCATATTACATATCTAATCAACAACTCCTTAGTGATCTTTAATCATAGATTCTTCAATCAAATTCCAATTCAGTTGTAGTCCAACAATCTCTCCCTTTGGCATTGATGGCAACACAAGTAATATGAAATATTCCATACACATACCAAACATACATTCTACAACTTTGTGAACAAATGTTGTAAGTCGAATAGACTTAATATGTTTAATCACTACGTTACTAAACTAGCATTAAGTAATACAACTTTACCTTTTTGTAGTTGTGATCTTTTCAGTTCTCCTATTCCATTCAGATTGTCTCTCCCTTAGATAATTGTCGTTGGTGCTTGTTCCTTTTCATATTTTTTTTATCTCTCCCTTTTCTCATTTCATATGGTTTATCTCTCCCTTTGACAACAATGCCAAAGAAACAAATAAACAAACAATTATGTCTTCCTCTGTATCTCTAAATACTGATATTCCAATTGGTTCAAGTTCTCAAACTTAATCACAACCTTGAACATGATTCAAAGTGTGAACTATGTTGCATCAACATGAATGATCTTCTGATAAAATTTGGCTGATGCAACATCCAAATCACCTTAGTGACTGATAAACAGGGGATGGACCCCAAGTCTAGTCCTCAAGTATTCAAATGTGTCCTTCGGTAGTGGCTTTGTAAAAATATCTACAAGTTGTTCTTTAGATGTAACAAATTCTAACTGAACTTGCTTCTCTTGCACTTGTTCTCTTAAGTAATGATACTTAATAGATATATGCTTTGTCTTAGAGTGCATCATAGGATTCTTTGAAATATTAATAGCACTAGTGTTATCACAGTATATAATCACTGGGTTAGTGATTACCTCATGCATTCCTTCCAACACTTGTTTGATATATGCAATGTTTGAACAGTTAGTAGCAGCAGCAACATACTCTACTTCAATTGTAGATTGAGAAATACAAGCCTACTTTTTACTTGTCCATGTTACAAGTCTTTCACCAAAGAAAAATGCTCTGTAAACTTTTAGTTCCAACTTCCCTTCCTTAGAATATCATAATCCATAATTATCTATTTTCTTCAAGTATCTTAAGATCCTTTTTGTAGCTATCATGTGTGATTCTCTAGGGTTAGAAAAAAATCTTGCAACAATTCCCACAACATGTGCTATATCTGCCCTACTGTGAACTACATACATTAACTTACCAATCATGGATCAGTAAAGTGTCTAATTTACCTCAGTAGTTTCATCCTCCTTTGTCAATTTGCATCTAGTAGCCATCGGTGTTCCTATAGGTTTAGCATCTTCCATGCCAAATGTCTTCAGTACTTCCTTTATGTATTTAGATTGTGTGATGAATATGCCATCACTCTGCTGAATCACTTGTAGTCCAAGAAAGAACTTAATCTCTCTGAACATAGACATTTAAAATTCCTTTTGCATTTCATTAGCAAATGCCTTGCAAACAAGATCTGAGCCACCAAAGATAATATCATCAACAAAAATTTCAGCAATGATAATAGTATCATCAGTATCACCTTTCACATACAAATTGTTGTTTTCACTTGTTCTAACAAATCCAATACTTAACAAGTAAGTATGCAGTCTTTCATACCATGCTCCTGGTGCTTGCTTTAGTCCATATAAAGCTTTATGTAATCTACATACCATGTCTTTATTGTCAGGATCAACAAATCCTTTAGGTTGTTCAATGTAGACTTCTTCTTCAAGTATACCATTCAAAAATGCTGACTTCACATCCATTTGATAAAATTTGAATTTCTTATGTGTAGCATATGCAAGTAGCATTCTAAATCCTTCTAATCTAGCAATAGGTGCAAATGTATCACCATAGTCAATGACTTCTTCCTGTGCATATCCCTTGCATACTAATATAGCTTTATTTCTTGTGACTTCACCATTTTCATTCAATTTATTTCTGTATATCCACTTAGTACCGATAACATTCTTATCTTTTGGATGGGGTACTAAGGACTAGATTTTGTTCTTTTCTATTTGTTCTATTTCTTCTTTCATTACATTAACCCATTCTTCATTCTCTAATGCAACTTTCACAGTTTTAGGTTCAAACTCACAAATTAAACATGTACCTTGTCTTGTTTTGCTTTTGGTTTGCATTCTAGCATGTTTGTCTCCAATGATTTGTGTTTTAGGATGATGTCTCCTGACAAAAATAGCCAAAACTTGATTTCTCCTTTCTTGTTCATCCTGCTCAGGGTCATTTCTTTGCTCGGCAGCTTCTTCATGTTCATCGGTTTGTGGTGCCTATTGTACTACATTATTTCCCTGCTGACCAGTAATTACAGCTTGCGGTGTTGGTAGATACTCTAGATGTTCAATGTAAGTGAATCTATCATAGTCTTTCAGTTCCTTTGTACTTTCCTTTGTGTACTTGTCATCAAACTCATCAACACGAACATTAGTACTTTCAACAATCTTATTTGTAGCCTTATTCAAACATTTGTATGCTTTACTTGTAGTGGAATATCCAAGAAATATTCCTTCATCTCCTTTAGAATCAAATTTTCCATTTCTCTCATCTTTCAAGATAAAGCATTTACTTCCAAAAATTTTGAAATAAATTATAGTAGGTTTGTGTCCAAACCATAGTTCATAAGGTGTTCAGTTGGAGTCCTTCTTCAGTTGTACTTGGTTAAGAACATATACAGCTATGTTGACAACTTCCCTCCAATATGTCTGAGCAACATTCTTTTGTATCATCAATGTTCTAGCACAATCAATTATAGACCTATTCCTTCTTTCAACAATGCCATTTTGCTGAGGTGTCCTCAGTGCTGATACTTGCCTCTTGATTCCATGCTCATTGCAAAAGTTAGTAAATTCATCAGAGATAAATTCACCTCCTCTATTAGATCTTAAGCATTTTATTTCCTTACCTATTTCTTTCTCTACCTTAGCTTTATACCACTTAAACATTTTGAAAGCTTCAGATTTCTCTTTCAAGAACATAATAGTCATCAGTCTAGTGTAATCATCAACAAAAAGAATAAAATATCTATCACCAGAACAACTTTGGGTTCTCATAGGACCACACAGATCAGTATGAACCAACTCAAGTATCTTCTTTTTTGAATAGTCTTTTCTTTTAAAACTAGACTTAGTCATCTTACCTCTTTGACATTCATGGCACATGGCATGATCAGGTTTTGTCAAGTTAGGCAATCCTCTAACTCTTTTCTTTCTACTAATCTTGATCACATTGTCAAAGTTCACATGGTATAACCTTTGGTGCCACAACCAAGCATCTTCATCCTTTATTAATAAATAAGAAGACTAATCCATATCAAGATAGAATAGATTACCTCTGGATTGTGTACCAGTTCTGACAAGTCTTCCTTCATCATCATAAATCTTCACCTTTTTGCTCTCAAAAGCTAGTCGGTGGCCTGAATTTTTCAACTAAGCCACACTTATTAGATTATAGTTCAGTCCATCTACCCAATATGCATTTTCACATTGTAATCTATCATTGATCATCAGCGAGCCTTTACCTCTTACCATACAAGGTGCATCATTTCCCATTCTCACAGATCCTCCATTATATTCAACAAGATGATCAAACTTCTCTACATCACCGGTCATATGATGTGTGCAGCCATTGTCTATGATCCATGTATCATTTCTTCTTACTTTAGAGATCAGTGTTGTCTCTTCATGTTTCTCTTCCTCTTTTGAGTCATCTTTCATAGCAACAAATACAACTTCTATATCATCATCAGAATCAGATTCAGTTTCAATATCTTCAGCTATGTAACATACCTTTTTGCCTTTTTCATCTTGGTTGTCTCTATTGTTGTGTCAGTAACCTCTGTTGACTCTTCTTCCATAGCTTCCTTCAGATCGGTTTTTGGATCTATCATCATCTTTCTTTTGTGGACATCTAGCAGTGATGTGACTGACTTCTTTACAATTAAAGCATGCTAAAGGTAGCTTACCTCTGTACCTTCCTTTTCCTTTGGGCAATCTTCTAGCCATAAGTGCTTCAAGCTCATCAAGTTCATCATCGGTATTGTCATCACTATCACAATTCTTACCATTCCTGCTAGACTTTCCAATCTTCAGAGAAGACATGAAAGCGGATTCAATAGAAGGAACAACACTATTATCAAAAAATTTTAATTCAAAGGTTGTAAGTTTACCAATCAGAGTGTCAAGAGTAAGGTTGGATGTAGCTCATGTTTCATGAATTGCAGAAATCTTGATTGCATAAATTGGTAGCAAAGTTCTAAGAATCTTGCTTATTAATGTTTCATCATCAATTACTCCATTAGATGCTCTAATAGCACATACCACCTCTTTGAGTCTATTTGAATATTGGATAATATTCTCACCTTCTTTCATTCTCATATCATCAAATCTGCCTCTCAAACTTTCAGCTCGGGCTCTTTTGACATTCAGATCTCCATTGTAGATTTGTGCTAATTTATCCCACATTCCTTTGGCAGCTGTACATGTATTGATATCTTCAAATTCAGCATTGGTACAGGTAGCAGCAAGTTCCATCATAGTAACATTGTGTTCATGCTTATCCTTTAGTTGATCAACAGTTAGGGGACCAGTGGGTGGTTGCATGTAGCCATTTTGCATCAGATCCAATGCTACATTCCCAATTCCAAATATGTGCAGCTTCATTCTACTTTTCCATACTACAAAGTTCTCTTTATTTAGTTTCACTACTTCCCTCTTATACATCTTGAGACCTTTATGCTTAAGTCCTTAAAACTCTGTTCCAAGAAACCAAGGCTCTGATACCAATTGTTAGAATAATTGAGAGGGGGGTGAATCAGTTATCCAGTGTCCCAAAACAAAATGTATAATTCAAAACAATTTCTTCAATCTCTACTCGTCGGTAAGCAATAATAACTCTCATTGTTTGTGCTTTTACTGATTACCAATCTAATACTTATAACTGTTTACCGATCAAATCTAACATGTAACATGCAAAGTATGATAACAAACAAATATCACAATCAACACATAACACAAGAGATTTAATGTAGAAACCCTGTAAAGGGAAAAACCACCTGGGACTGGCAACCCAAAATTGTTCACTTTTCTGAAGTGAGGTCGGTTAAGACCCAACCCTATTAAAGGTTACAAACACACTGTCAGGGGTGACCTTGTTAGAGGATTTTAGACTAGAAGTTATCATCCAACCAGCATTCACTATGGGGTTGATAGGATAACAATGTTCATTCTATGAATGATACATCATAAGACTTTCAGAGTCCACTTAGTTAAGAGATTTAGACTGTATATAATGGTTAAATATGTAATAGTAAAATGACCTACCTTAATACAACTTCAATTGCAGATTACAGATCAATATTCAGTCCATACAAATCCTTCTAATCAATAATTCACTTCATAGTCAATACTGTATCAACTTACTGTCTGTCGATAACTGCTCTTTGTAGCTTGGTAATTGCTCTGTAGCTTGGTTCTTACTAACCAGTATGATCATAATGCATGAAAACCTTATTCACACAATATTCATGTAGCTTCTCCTTCTTCTAGAATTTTCATAAAGAAATTTTTTTCTCTTATATAGATGTGTAAATCATTTTCTTCTCCACCATCAGATTTTGTCGCTTAATCACATTCATATATTTTTCCACTTAAAACTTTCTCGGTACTTGTGTCAATAACACATTTCAATTTTCTCCATTAGATCTTCTTTGAATTTTTTCAGTTGTTGATCTGTGTAACAAACATTATCTGTTACCTTGATGTTATACTCTTGCCAGCTCATCAATCTTATTGGCTAAACTAATCATTTAATTCATTCTGTCCTCCTCAGTTAACAAAGAAATGCATTGGTGAACACTGCTCAATTAATACTGTTGTCGGTATACACTACAATCCGTTGGTGTATACTAAAAATGCTTTATTTACCGACAACACTGCTTTGTGTCTTTTAGCTCTATACTTCATCATAGATGAATGCAACATAATGAAGTCAATATCATCAAGTCATAGACTCATCAACAAGTCACTCAATGTATTCCTTATCCTCATCTATCATGTACATCTTTCCTCATGTAGATTTCTCTGTTCTTTATCTCTTTCACCTTTTCTTCAGATGTCTTGGTGTAGTAACTTACAAGATAAGTGTTGTCAAGCTAGTTGACATCAATGACAACATAATACTGATTTAATCATATTACATATCTAATCAAAAAATCCTTAATGATCTTTAAACATAGATTCTTCAATCAGATTCCAAATCAGTCGTAGTCCAACAATATCATGGATATGTTGAGGCAGATTGCAACTAGGCTTGAAGCTGTAGAGATACCCCAAAGAAGAGGTGCACATCTTGAAGATGTTAGTGATGAAGAAGAAGCAACACCTAATCCTAAACCTGAAGTTGAACAAGATGAGGAAAGACTCTTGAGATTTTTTTCTAAGGCTAACTCCAGACCTGCAGTTGAAGTTTCTTTCTATGATGAAAGACTTGAGATCGATACACTTTTGGATTGGATCTCTGAGATGGATAAATACTTTGAGTATGAAAGTACTCTTGATAATAATAAGGTTAAGATAGTAGTCACAAATTTGAAAGATCATGCATCTCTTTGGTGAGATCATTTGCAAATTGAGAGACAAAAGAGAGGAAAAGAAAAGATCAAGACATGGATGAAGATGCTTGGAAAGATGAAGAAGAAGTTCCTTCCAGCTGACTACCAAGTAAGTTTGATGAGGAAAATGAAAAATCTAAGACAAAAGGACATGAGTGTGAAAGAATATACTAAGGAATTTTACAAATTAGATATTAGATCTAGACATGTGGATGATGAAGTGGAGAAGGTGGCTAGATATCTGAATGGCCTAAGGACATTGATTCAAGATGAGATCAACTATGTTAAAATAGATAGTGTGGAAGAAGCATACCAATTTTCTTTGAAGGTAGAAGAGAGGTTGACAAAGAGACATGAACAAAGACAAAGAAGAAGAAGTGGAAGATTTCAGAGAAGTAGAGGTAGATCTTATGGAGAAAGTAGAAGATCTGACAATGTAGTACAAGATAAAAGATGGAAAGATAAACCTTCTAAAAGAGATAATTACTCTAGAGGTAGCTATACTGGTTACTCTAGGAATAACAATAGTGTGAAAAGAGAAGAGAAATCTTGGTTTAAAGGTACTTGTTACAAATGTGGTGAAGAAGGACATAGAGCTTTTGAATGTACTAACTCTGGAAAGAAGACTGGAGGTAATGGAAGAAATAATATGGCTTGTGAAGAAGTTGAGGAAATGTCTAATGAACCTAAACATGGTGAAAACTTGATGCTAAGAAGGATCTCATGGAATGAAGAAGTTGATGAGGAACCTATTCTAAGGAAAAGTTTTTTCAGAACCAAATGTAAGATCACTGACAAATGTTGCAAGGTAATCATTGATAGAGGAATTTTTGATAATTTGGAATCCGAAGAGCTGGTTAACAAATTGTAGTTGCAGATATTGAAACATACTAAGCCTTACCATATTGCTTGGATCCTGAAGGAGCATAAACTACTTGTAAGGGAACAATGCCTTATTAAATTCAAAATTGGGAATTATCATGATGAAGTCTTGTGTGATATTATGCCTATGGATTGTTGTCATATTTTTTTGGGTAGACCTTGGCAGTATGATAGGAAAGCTTTGCATGATGGTAGATTGAATCAATATACTATTTGGATGCATGGGAAGAAACAAGTATTATTGCCTTTAGTGAAAAGTCTAATGAAGGTCAATTTACTACAGTTAGAGTATGTTTGGTTGATGGTAAAAAGTTTGCAAGAGAAATGAAAGAACAAAATGTTTGTTTTTCTTTAATTCCAAGGAAAATTAAGAAACAAGATGAGTTAGAACATGCACCTGAGGTTAAACCTTTGTTGACTAAATTTCATGACATCATTTATGATAATGTACCTAATGGTTTACCGCCTATGAGAAGTATAAGTCATTGTATGGATTTGATACCTGGAGCTAGTTTGCCTAATAAAGCACCACATAGGTTGACACCTGATGAAAAGACTGAGTTGAATAAACAAGTGCAAGAATTTCTTGAGAGAGGTTTGATTAGGAAAAGTTTGAGTCCTTGTGCAGTACCTATTGTATTAGCACCTAAAAATAATGGAGAATAGAGAATGTGCACTAATTCTAGAGCTATAAACAAGATAACAGTAAAGTACAGATTTCCTTTGCCTAGGATGGATGACATAATGGATAGTTTGAGTGGAGCAAAGTATTTCACAAAGATTGATTTGAAAAGTGGATATCATCATATTAGAATTAGAGAAGGGGATGAATGAAAAACTAATTTCAAGACTAATGAAGGTTTGTATGAATGGTTGGTTATGCCTTTTGGTTTGACTCCTAGTACTTTCATGAGGTTGATGAATGAAGTTCTGAAAATATTCTTGGGTAAGTTTGTGATTGTATATCTTGATGACATTTTGATATTCAGTAAGAGTAAGGAAGAACATCTTGAACATATCATACAAGTATTCCAGAGATTGAAATGAAAAAAAGTTTCTAATTAATTTGAAGAAATGTTCATTTATGAAAGAAGAGATTGTATACCTTGGTTTTGTAATTTCAGCTGATGGATTGAAGATGGACCCTGAGAAAGTAAGAGTTATACTTGATTGGCCTACACCAAAGAATGTTGGAGAGGTAAGATCATTTCATGGATTGGCAAGTTTTTATAGGAAGTTCATAAGAAATTTTAGTTCTATTTGTAATGCTATGACTCAAACCATGAGAGTAGATAAAAGGGATTTCAAATGGACACATGGAGCACAAAAGAGTCTTGAAACATTGAAACAAAGAATTTTGAGTAAAGAAGGAAGACCTGTAGCTTTCTTTAATGAAAAGTTGAATGATGCTAAGAGAAAATATTCAGTTTATGACTAGGAATGCTATGCTATTGTTCAAGCTTTGAAGAAATGGAGACATTATTTGATGCCTAAAGATTTTGTGTTGTATACTGACCATAAATATTTGTAGTATTTGGGAAGTCAGAATAAATTGAATAAGAGACATATGAAGTGGGTTGAGTTCTTGCAGAATTTTTCCTTTCCATTGAAGCATAAGAGTGGACAATCAAATAAGGTTGTTGATGCCTTGAGCTAAAGAAGAAGTTTTATAACAGAGATGAGAGTTGAGGTACTTGGTTTTGATGATTTGAAGTGTTTGTATGAGACTCACATTGATTTTACAGAATGTTGGAAAGCTTGTAAAGAACACATAGTAAGTGACAAGTGGACTGATTATTTCATTCAAGAAGACATGTTGTTTAAAGGAGTTCAGTTGTGCATACCTAGAGGATTTATGAGAGAGAACATAATAAAGAAGAAACATAGTGGTGGACTTGCTAGACATTTTGGAATTGATAAGACTATGAATTTGATTTCATAAAGATACTTTTGGCCATAGATTTATAGAGATGTATAGAGAATGGTTAGAGGTTACAGAATTTGCCAAGTAGAAAAAGGAACTAGTCAGAATTTGGGATTGTATACACCTTTTCTTGTACCTGATAGACCTTGGGAAGATGTGAGTATGGACTTTGTTCTTAGATTGCATAGAACTCAGAGAGGTAAAGATTATATTTTGGTAGTGGTTGACTAATTTTCTAAAATGGTACATTTCATACCTTGTAAGAAGACATTTGATGCATTGCATGTAGCTGAATTATTTTTCAAGGAAGTGGTAAGATTGCATGGTTTGCCTAAGTCTATTATTTCAGACAGAGATACTAATTTTACTGGTTACTTTTTGAGAAAACTTTGGAAAAAGATGAATACAGAATTGAAGTTTAGTTCTACATTTCACCCTCAGACAAATGGACAGACTGAAGTTGTGAACAAAAGCTTGTGAAACTTGTTGAGATATTTAGTTGGAGATAAGCTTGCTAATTGGGATTTAGTTTTGGCATAAATAGATTTTGCGTATAATAATTATGTGAATAGAAGCACTAAGAGGACACCATTTGAGATTGTTACTAGATTTCATCCTAAGGGAACCACAGAGTTGAGAGATTTACCTACTGAGACAAGAAGAAGTGCTGAAGCTGAGGATTTTGCAGTATACATGAGAACTTTTCATGATGAAGTTAAAAATAATTTGGAGGACGGTAATCTAAAATATAAATAGAGAGAAAATAAGAGAAGGAGACATAAATATTTTGAAGTTGGAGATGAGGTCAAGATTCATTTGAAGAACAATAGATTTCCAGTTGGTACCTATAATAAGCTAAAAATGAAGAAGTTTGGACCTTGTAGGATTCTGAAGAAGTTTGACAGTGGAAATGCTTATGAAGTGGAATTACCAGAGGACATGGATATATCACCTATATTCAACATTGCTGATATCTTTGAGTACTTTGAATCAAATGATGAGATATAATATGATTTTGATTATCTTCAGAATAATAAAGACAACATTGAGAAGATCTTGATTAGCAGAGTAAGAAAGAGTACAAGAGGAAAGGACTAAATGGAATATCTAGTTTAATGGAAAGACAAACCAGTTGAAGATAGCTCATGGATTAAACAAGATGAGTTGGATCTTTATGATTCAGGTTAGAATATGAGAAGTTCTTGATGTGGACATTAGTTCTTTATCTACCCTAGGTGTCTAATGCAGGAGCATCTTGGGTCTTTGAGCAATCTTGCATCAACCAAAAACATTTCCTGTTTATGTTGTTTGCATTATAATCATTTCATTTATTGGTTTCATGTTGTGCATAGCTTACATGATGTTGAGGAACTATTTGGGAACCTTCTCCTATGAGCACACAAGGATTGGATGGACCGTTTCAAAGTTACAATTGTTTTCCTTGCTGCTGGAGCTGTATTTTCCTGCTTTCCACATATTGATTGTGCATCATGTAGCCATTGATCCTTAATGAATCAACCTTTGCACTCTTATGGAATTTAAGAAGACCTAAATTAATATCTTCACCTAAGACCACAAGTCCTAATTCATTATGAGTTGAAAGTTATGACCATTTTTCTCGGGTATCAATTTTCAGACAGTCTACACGTGAAACGTGGAGTTTTTCATCTTGCGCAGTTCTGTATGATGAAATGGGATCTTTCTAAGTTAGGAACATGTTCTTGGATCAAGTGTGGACCTAAATATAACTTCGCACTAATTTTTGTTCATTCATTCTTTAGTTTTGGTTTACTCTTCCACGTTAGACCTATAATGTAATTAAATACCTGACTGGCCAACTTGTGGCTTAGCTGGCTATATAAGGTGTCTAGGTTGATGTAGAGGATTATTAGGAAGGATGGTTATCAAGATGAATCATTGGAGAAAAAGATAGGATGCAAGATTAGATTCTGATTTCACAATTTCTTTGTATAAGGCCGAAACCTGAAAGGCCTCACAGCTGGGCATGTTGAAAGATTTAATATAATTAACCTGTTTTTGCTGCCAGTTTCTTGTCTCATATCCATTGTGTTTTCACTGATTTCATGTGGTGTTCATATTGCTTCTATGTGTAACTCTAAGTAGGGCTTGTTTGTTGATTCAAGTGGAGTCAATTCTTCTTGATTCTGCTTGTATCTACCCTACCCCTGTGTCAGATATCAACATATTAGAGGAATCAAATGGATGTCAATATGTAAGAAGGTTTATAAGAATTGATAAGAAGATCTACTTATTCAATGCTAACTGAATTGTTTCAGGATAGTCAAGACAATGGGATGTTCAGAGGTCCGATGAGATCCAAATATTGAAGATAGCAAGTTGTGCATGTAGGAGATGGTTAATGAAGGTCAATACTTTGTTCACTCCAAGTTTTAGAAGATTACATGAAGATTTGAGTATGTTTTAGGGGCAAAATTGGTGACTAGCAAACAAAGTGACAAACAGAGTTGACAAGAAGATAAAAAAGGCATTCAGTGTGTTGAATCAAGATTGAATCTATTAGAGCACACTTAGGAGTATGTTTAGGACATACTCAGGTGTCCTCAACTCAAAGGGTTAGTACTTCAGAGGTTTTCATAACATAATTCTATTATTTCAAAAGTTGGAGTAAGTGTTCACAAGCAATAGGTGAAAAAGGGCTGGCAAATCTTATGGTTGTGGTGGAATTAATTCATGAGTATTTTTAATGATGCTACAAGATATTTCTTGAAGTATGTGTTTGATTATTTGGTGATAATCATAGATTAGATGGACTTGATTGATGGATTTTTAGTCAATAATAATATTTTTATTATTATTCTTGTTCTTGGCCAACTTGGTTGAAAATCATGTTGTGCAAGTGGTAAACCACAAAATCTAAGAGATTTATGATCTCTAGGTGATTGATAAGTGTTATTATTTTGATTTGACGGCCATAAATGAAGTTGAGGAAGACATTTGGAATGGTGATTTAAAAGGAAGATAAGTTAGGGTTTGTAGACCTAATTCTTGATATAAGGATATGAATTAGGGAAAATCTAGTTGTGGATCATGGATGCGGATGCTAAAGAGTGCTAGCAGAGGAAGAGTCTGTTTGAGAGATGAGGAGAATAGGTTCAATAAGAGGTTGAACAATGTTTTGTATTGTGTTACATTGGATTTGTATCAGACATGAGGTAGATGTCATTTACACAATTCACAAAGGTTGAGATCATTATAGTGATCAGGTTGTAAGGTAGTGAGTCTTCCTTAGGGTTGTAGCTCAAGGGTTTTTGTTTGAATAGTGAGCCTGAATAAAGATACATTCCCCGTGCTATTATAATAAGTTTATACTTCTAATAGGGTATTTTATTATTGTGGGTAATCAACCCCATCGTGGTTTTTTCCTTAATAGGGTTTCTGCGATAAAGATCACGTGTCAAATTATGTGGATGTGTTCCTAATTTGTTTATGTATGCATGTTTTATATTCCTTTTATAATAATTAGATTTAAGGTTTTACAAAGTTAAGGGTTTGGGGGTTCAAGGGTTTGCATTTTAAGGTATTGATAACAACTAATTCACCCTCGCCCCCTACCCCCCTCTTAGTTGTTTATGCCTTAATTTATCAACAAGTATAAGTAGAAGTATCAACATTATCTAACATAATGTACCATCATGTCATGACATGGAGATAAATGTAGTGAATTTTTTAGGCATATCTAAAGTAATACATGCATGATTTCCATGAAGGTAGAAAGATCAAATAAAGGATTTGATGAGCAAGGATTGTAAAACATTATCTATATTGTAGAAGAAGATATTATATTATCTAAGAAATAAGGATAATAATCATTGAAATGAGATAATACATCATAGCATGTTGTAGGCATATAAACATTCCAATAGAAAGAAACTAGAATAATCCATGGGAAGATATGGAAAATGGAGGATTAATTAAGGAGTAGACAATTCAATTGAAGGCCAAATTATAGTTATCTTTTATGACAATGCGATATGGTTCAAAATAGTTCCCTATAAAGATTGAGGAGATAAAAAAATATTGCTTTTATTTTGGAAGATGGAAAAGGATAGGCTAAGGTTTAAAACATTATTTCATCGAAATAAAATGAAGAAAATGTGATACTTTTAAATCCATATTATGTTACATGTTATTTGGGTTGAAGAAACTAATTTATAGAAAATTGGAATATAGAATTAACAAACTAAATTCAAAATTGTCACTAGTGAAAAGAAAGGAACCAATCACAAAATGGACCTCATTTTTTAAGTCTTTATGATGCATTAACATCCATACAATCCACTATTATCATCTTACGTGCTATCATCCTAGTCTTGAGTTGTCATCCTAGAAATTTTTTATAAAAAAAACTGATTACATACAATTGTATTTTAGCTTTTCTATATAACAAGAAATACGGTCAATATAAACAACAAAAAAGAAAGAAGTAGGATACACATAATTTATAGAGAATCAACCTAATCTATGTACATTGAAATGATAAATAAAATTAGGAAAGAAAAGGAAGAAAAAATTTAAAAAATTCTCTATATATATGTGGTTATAATATTCCAAATACCTTTAGCTTAGAGCACGAAAAATGGTTGGAACTACTTGAGAGCTTTCAAACAATATTCAAGCCCTTAGTCTTGTATTTCAACTTGTATGGGAAATCAAATAAAAAATAGTAAAAATGTGGGTGTGGGTGCAGGCGTGTGTGTGTGCACGCGTACACACACACTCATAATCAAAGTGTACAAGAGTATTTAAAAAATTAAAATGAAGACAAGAATATTGAATCCTAGGTCTACAAGGATTAATAAAATAGTTTATGATTGACATTGGATAAACATGGTGGTAATCGTGCCAAAAAATTTCCTAAAGGGAACAAAGAGAAATGATATAAAATAATGTCCTAGGGGACATGTGGAAGCCAATTGAGACTTGGGAGAGGCTCATTCTCCGTAGAGCTATTAGAAACTATGACGGGTTGATGTGTTTCAACTGGTGCTAGGTTATGGAGGTTGCGACCTCTCTATATGATCAAATACCGAAGGAAATCACAAACCATTGAAATTATGTAGAAGGAATCTACATTTTGGAAACTTTCAGAAGATCTTAACCTACTAAGAGAGAAATTCAGAATCCTAGTTAAGTGGGATAGAATCTTATCTATTGGGTCAGGAAGTCAACTCTTCTTAGATCTCTCAAATCTATTATTTCCATGAGTTGTTTGGAAAAGCATACAAGGTGACGAATCCTACACACAAAGAGAAAAGATCAAATATTTCCCTCAGAAGAAATCATTTTTTTTATCAAGGCACAAATCAAACCAAAGGAAGTAAAGTGCAACACTCATTGCAAGAGGGAAATTCTGAGAAAAAACATGAGATAAAATCTCAAGAAACATCAGTCAAGAGATGCCAAAATAAAATCTCTAAAACAAACAAGTCACTCATGGAAAACAAACATCCATAGAGGAGAAGGGGACACCAAGAACAAAAAGTAGATGATTACATTTGATCATGACTTCATAATGGAACTTTATATTAGATATCTTGTGATAGAAAATTTAGATGAGCATTTGATTAACCTATCAAAGCATGAAAGTAGATCACCTAGGGATTTGTGTGTGTGCAAGGAGGTTAATCCTTCCCTTTTATAAGAAAATGAAATGGTTTATGTTTTTCTATTAGACTACATAGGTGAGATATTTTCCCATAGCCGACTACATAGAGCCTCATTACCAGTCAAGTATCCATAGCCCTGACAAGGTTATTGCCTTAACAGTCATTAGAATTTCTCTACTACATACCAGATGTCCATAGCCCTGATAGAGTTTCTAATATGACCTAGTTTTCCATTTTTTCATTTTTCCTTTCCTTTATTCTTTTATTTTTCCATTTTATGCCTCTTTGGCTTTAGTATGCACAGATGATTATGACATCATCCTTCTAGGTTGGCTACTGAGGTGGTAGCAGGACATCTCTAATTTTTCACCTAGCTAGAAAAGGAAGGACATATCACCATCATTAGTGAAGGTATTTAAGTGAGAAGTGTGCAAATTTAACTAGATATCACTAATTTCATGAAATGACATATATTAATACTAAATACTATAAAAAAGGTGTTGGTGCATAGAAGATATCTAAAATAATCTTTCATTTTAAGCCAGATGTAAATGTAGTTACCTTTTCTTGGGATTCAAGGAGTACAAATTTCCTCCATTGGCACAATCAACAACCAAAACTAGGCTCATTATTCTAAAAATAGATAGATGGAAACCCTTAGAGAATAAGAAACATTCTCTCATATGTTGACATGCCATTATCCTCAAATGGATTAAATGCAAAATGTCTGTGGAAGTTGTCATTTTTTCTATAAAAATGGAAATCCATTTCAAAGGTGGCATTACATTTAGTAATTCTTGAGAGCTGAGAGTGAAGCATTATCTTGCTTAGCCTATAAGCATGGATACTCATGATGTTAGATTGACCAACCCATTTCTTCAAGATCCCTTCTTAGGACTAATAGATGATGACAGGCTAGCCACACTCACTGCTACATTTGAGGTCAAATTTTGATGGCCATTTGTTGGATTTGCAATGCTAATTTGTCGACATTTCGACAAATGAGTCCGTTGCCATTTTTGTGTAGGAAATTGTGATAGAAGATGTATCCGTCAATTTACCGACACCATATCACATTGAAAACTTGCACATGGCAACAACTTCATTATGGCATTTTCTGCGGTTCATCCATTAGAATTTCAACACAATGACTTATCAAAAATATACAATCTCTGTCGGAATTAACTGTCGAAAACGTATCCTTTCCAACATTATAACTATTGGAATAGCAACAGTTTCCACCTAATTTTGACAAATATACCTGTCAGTGATATGGAAATAATGTTGAAGTTTCTATCAAAAAATTTCTATTTTCTACACTTAAACTTTCAAAAGAGCGATAGTCCTTCAGCATTTCTCTGACAGGTTTCCCTGTCGAACGTATAGCATTACTATCGGAAGTATTGTTGTAAATTATTTTTCTCCAACATTTTATCTATTGAATGCATAGCAGTTCTATCAGAATTAATTATGAAGTGTTGAAAAATCAACGAATATGCACATTAAAGATAAAACAGCTCAAGACACCATCATAGGTTCTCTCTTTCTTTGGTCTATATTATTGACAGAATGTTTTACCTTTCATTAGCTCATCAAATCCAGGGATTTGAAAGAATTTAATAGAATATTTTCATGACAACGTATATTATTTAAGTTGACGTTGCATGAATTTATCTACTTCACGCACTTGTAGACTATGAGGACGGTGCTAAAGAAGCATGGCCATGGGAGGAGATGCTTCTTTATCGCTGTCTTCATAGTATACAAGTGCGCGAAGTAGATAAATTTGTGCAACATCAACTTGAATAATATACATTGTCATGAAAATATTCTATTAAATTCTTTCAAATCCTCAGATTTGATGAGCTAATGAAAGGTAAAACATTTTGTCAATAATATAGACCAAAGAAAGAGACAACCTATGATGGTCTCTTGAGCTATGTTATCTTTAGTCCTAGCTACTATCCTAGCTACCTATCGATCATCGAAAATAATCACTGCCTTGCATTTATGTACACTGCACAAATTGATCCCAGTCTCGCAAAAACATTTTACACTTGTACATCTCATCAATAATAGAGGCCTAAAGTAATTTTATACAATCACTAGCACATTTCGTGCATGGATGAGAAACAGTATCCAAAGTTTCTAGATAACCATTTTTGAGAAGAGGAATGAGTGCAAGCCAAAGAAGGGATAATTCCACAACAGAAAGGAAGACATCTTTTTAGCCTGGGTCTAGATCCTACCCCAATTGTCGAAGGATCCAGGGTCAGTCTAGAAAGATGTCTTCCCATTCTATCTACAACATTGTGTCCATCCATGATCTCAGGAATATCATCATCTTTCTACTCTTCATTTGCCAAATATATCACTTCTTCAAGCTTGTAGAGTAATCTTATTAATAAAAGAACTCTTGCCAACATTAGGGTACCCACAGATCAAAATTGTGCTCAAGGATATTGATTCACTGTTTTGAAATGGCCAAATCATTTTTATTTCATTTGTAGAGAAAAGGAGTGGGAGAAAATGAGTGGGTGAAAGTTGATCGAGTGCGAGAGAAGGCATTGCATTTTATTTGATCATGAATGCTCTCTAAAATGACCAATCATGTTTTCTATTCAATTTTTTTTGGTGTTTTTTTTTCCCATATTTAGTAGATAAAAATCATGGCGGCAGCCACTTAGCCATCTTTTTGATGTTCCAAGTATTTTACAAAGATACAAGTATGTGGATTTATCATTCAGTTGCTTGCAGTTATTGGTCAAATGCAAATATTTTGTCAAGTTGAAAGGGCAAGATATCAGTTTGGTGTTTTTGGTTTATGTTAAAAGTTGATTTGGTAAAATCCTCAAAAAACACACTACATGTTCTAAAATGTAAACAAGTTGAATGTTAAATGTAAGATATATATCTCATCCATAGTAATCAAAAGAAAGGACATGAAACTTATAAGGAGATTTACCAATCCAAAAATATAAGCGAATAGGAAACATGATTGGTACCTTATGAATTGGTTTTTGAGGTGCACAATCTTCACCAATCTCCTGAGAAAAAAACCCCTCATGAAAAATGCATTTAACGGATTAAACAAATCTACAAAACTAAACCAATGGCATGTTTAGAACAAAGAAATAGATTGATAATAATATGCTAAAAATTCTATTATGTTTAATACACGCAAAAGGACTAGTCCCAACAATTCTTAAACATACTTTATCTGATATGATAATAATATGCTAATTAAACTGATAAAAGTGTTATCTGCATTTAATCTACCAATTACTAATTACACAAAAAACAAATTACAAAATTGAACCAATGACATGTTCTTCATGTGGTATAAGGAAGATTTGGCTATGAAAAAAAAAAGTGAAACAGCCTCATCATTTTTATTTCAATTGGATAGAGGAGAGAAAGCTGAGTGCAAGAGAAGGTATGTGATTTCTTCATCTTTCGAGCATCTGGCATCATATTTGACTGCAAATTTCAAATGCATTACATTTTATTTGATCACGAATGCTCTCTAAAATGACCACATTCTACTGGTGTCATGCCCTAGCCCGTGCTTTATCTCCATTATTTGATATTATTGGTGCTTGTGCTCAAGGATATTGATTCACTATTTTCAAATGTTTGGATCATTTACACAGTTACATTTCCTAACTGTTCCTCTAGTACACAGTCAGGAAATGTAACTGTCTAATGATTATATGTAATGTTGAATGGATTAAATGCTTTATTCTTGGTAGAAGTGAATGGAAGGAATAGTGTGTATTAAATACAATCCAGTCACTCATTGAATTATTTGGAGACTACTGGTTTGACTGTCCATGTGCTACCAGTGACTGAGATTCATTAAAGGATACAAAACCCTTCATTTTGGGGTTATTGTGTGTGGATTCAAATGTAGGTTTGATTTGGTTAATGTTTAGAAGAGATCAATAAAGTATTTAAAGACAATCTTACATGTTTGGAGAGGTTTGAGAGGCACTTATCATGATTGTACCCTCACAAACATCGGCATAGAATGGTTTTACTAAGTTTCCTTTCTCTATTTTGAGGTTTCCTTTCTCTACCATAGGGGTACAATCAGAGGGTTCATTGACAAAATGATCCTTCAAATGGTTACTATGAATATGAATGATTTGATATAGCATATTGCTCATTTTACTTGAAGTTTGGAATAGCTTGTGCAAGGGTGAAGGTAGTTTTGATCATTTTGGTTGTGACTGTTCCTCTACATAGTCAGGAAATGTAACTGTCTAATGATTATATGTAATGTTGAATGGATTAAATGCTTTATTCTTGGTAGAAGTGAATGGAAGGAATAGTGTTGGTGTTAGGTTTCATTTATTATTGAATTCAATGGTTTCCAAGATGTGTTGAGGAGTTTTCTCCTTGTTTAATGTTAACTGTTCCTGCACAATCCACTCATACAACAGTGAAGTTACAAAACTAAACTGATGGCATGTTTACAACAAAGAAATAGAATGATAATAATATGCTAAAAATTCTATTCTTTTTAATACACGCCAAAGGACCACATTCTAAATTGTTGTCACTGAAATGACCGCATTCTACTGGTGTCGTGCCCTAGCCCATGCTTTAACTCCATTATTTGATGTTATTGGTGCTTGTGCTCAAGGATATCCATTTTTTTGAAATGTTGATTATGGTTATCAAATGGACAGCCTGTGAGCTTCTAGCTAGGTGCCATTTGTATTGATAGCTTAGGGCATCAAATGTATTGTATCATTGATAGTTGATACTTTGTTAAAAGGAAATAGGACAAAGAATGATTTTTATTTAGTTTCTCTATTTTGATCCCTAAGTGGCTTACAACCCTAGAGAAGTATATGCAGATTTACGGATGCAGTTGCATGATACATAGCAGTTGATAATTCACAATAAATCCATGCATCCAATTTGAATAGTAATTAATACAAAGAACTAGGGTCCTCTAATGGCCCATTCATCTGGACCTTGACTGTCCCCTCAACTAGTGACCCTTCAAAACTGGGTTATCATGCAATCAGTGAGTGATCCTTCATTCTCCTGGTGAGCTTCTAGGTAGGTGCCATTTGTATATTTGATAGCTTAGGGTATCAAATGTATATTGTATCATTGATAGTTGAGACTTTGTTAAAAGTAAATAGGACAAAGAATGATTTTGATTTAGTTTCTCTATTTTGATCTCTAAGTGGCTTACAACCGTAGAGAAGTATATGCAGATTTATAGATGCAGTTGCAGGATACATAGCAGTTGATAATTCACAAGAAATCCATGCATCCAATTTGAATAGAAATTAATACAAAGAAATAGGATCCCATGGCCCAATCATCAGGACCTTGACTATCCCCTCAACCAGTGACCCTTCAAAACTGGGTTATCATGCAATCGGTGAGTGATCCTTCATTCTCCTGGTCTGCCCTGCAACCAAACATATTGGAAATACACAATACAATGATAAAAAGTCTTTCAAAATCTCCCTTCCCTCAAGGAACACTATCAACCATCCCTTCCACATAGCATTTCACTGTTGTATGAGTGGATTGTGTAGGAACAGTTAACATTAAACAAGGAGCAAACTCCTCAACACATCTTTGTTGTAAACATGCCATTGGTTCAATTTTTTAAATTTGTTTTTTGTGGTAAATGCATTTAAATGGAACATTAAGCATATTAATAATATGCTTAGTTTATTAGTAATTGCAGATTAAATGCCCATAACACCTTTATCAATTTAGCATGTTATTATAAGATACTAAAGAAGACCTGCTATTTGTCAGAGAAATCTTCACTGTCCCCCACAATGAAGACAATGAAGATTGACCTCCTGCCCCACAACAAAGAACATTGTAATAAGAATAAGATAGTGCCAAGAAACATTTTCACAAATATGAAATGTGAGGAAAAGTAATAACATTAACAATGCCAAGATTCACAACATTAAATTTCACCTGCGGATGAGTTTCTATAGTGGGTTGCCCACCATCAAAAATATGTTGAGTTGCATTTGAGTTGTAACTAAGAGTATCATGTAGAATAGACCCTAAACTTTGAAAGCATTCTCCAGCCTAGCAATTCAAAATTTAATCTAGGCAAGCATCAGTAAGTGAAATAAATTATAGACATCAACATCAACACCATCATGATCATTAGACATAAATTATAGACATCAACATCAACATAATCATAATCATTTGGAGGGTATTCATTTTGGTCCTTGGATAGTACTATGTTTCTTGAAAGTTCTTGTGATGCTTCTAAACTTTAAAGACATATTTTATGGCTTAATGATAATATAGATTAGTGTTTTGTTTTCTAATGGAATGTTGTTGATCATTCATGGTCTTAAAGAAAATTTTGATTATTTTGATTCTCGAGTCTTGACGTTGTTTCTCAATGTGATATAGATTGACCACAAGATGGTTCAGTTGGTCCTCTCTTTCTATTTAATCATTTTTCTTCTTCATGGTGTAAGTTTCAATATGTTATAATCCAACTGGCATGTCATACCCCCACTTCTGACAAACCTCACAGCATGCAAATCACAACCAAAGACTTGGGTGATCAGCATACACAAACAATGATTACCCTTAGGAAACAATGATCATTAATATTCATTAATGGCAGGTGGTGATTCCTTGGTAATAAAGGCATTTCCAACATTCATCATCTTAACCAAGTCATGGGTGGTGATCCTTGAAATAAAACAATTAGTAAAAGGAAATAACAACATAAGTCATGGGTGGTGATCCTTGACTTTGGAGCAAGGAAGAAGGAAAATTGGAAAAAAAAATATGGAATAATCAGGTTGGAATTGGAGAAGAATTCAAAAATAAACTTGAATTAGAAAAAATCCAAGTTATCTGGTTCTTTGTTTGAGGCTGGGTTTCTATTCTACTTTTGTTCTCCTCTGGATTCGACTTGGGTTCCTTTGGTAGGAACTTGGGTGCTTGGGCCAATCTTGGGTGCACCTGCAATATTATAAATATGATACACTAGGTATTTTATTTATAATTTTATAGGCTAACTCATTATTATGGTAACATGGGTATGACCACACTCCATGCCTTATAATGGTACCCGACATGGAGTGTGGTTCAAATGAAGTTGAACCAAATGTTGACAGTGATGGCTATGATCATGATGAAGATAAATATGAATATTAAATCTAAAATATGGCTTGTAATTTGAATTTTCATTGTGAATGAAGAAACTATAGATTCAAGCTGACTCATTCTATGTTGTAGTATATTTGTTCCCTAGATCTACCATATTATATATGTGTAGCCTGTAAGGGACATCTTCTGCTCATCCATGTATCATAGCTCAGTGAGAGTTCTTAGAAGAAAGACAAGATGTTAGTGGGAGATGGAGAAACCAATATCAGAACACCACTTAAAGCCTTGCAATGTTGAGAGTGGGATAAAAGCTACACTTGAGACCCTATATAAGGAACAAACTTATTGAGCTTCACTTTGTTTCGAGAATAGTTTTATATTCTATACTAAACAAGGCCAACCACATGAAGGTGGAAGCTCATTTGGCCCCACGCCCCCGCCCCCCCCCCTAACATCACTCTAAATTCCCTATTAACATCTAACATTCATTCATTATTTCATCCATTAATAAAATGTAACATTCATTAATTATCACACGATAAAATTCATTCACACATTAATAAAATGTGACATTCATTAATTATCACACGATAACATTCATTAACACATTATAAAATTTATGAACATTCACTACCACATAATTAAATTCATTGGCATATAAAAATTAGTCATTATCAATTAAGGTGCATAGATGACAATCATTTCTTTTTTTTCTTTTGATTTCTAGTTTTTAAGATATAATTGTTAAGATGAGTATCGATATCATCATCATGATCATCTACCCTCTCATTAGATCTCAATGCATGCCTAGTTCTCTGTTGATGCAAAGGGGGGTCATCTGAAATAACATATAAAAGGGTTAAATTAAAAACATTTTATTATAATTAAAAACATTTTAAACATTTTAAAGTATTTCAGTACTTTACAAGCCATAATCATAACATACACCATAGTCTGGTATACCATATATCCCTCCACCATAGAACCCTCAAGACGTGCTCTTTGCCGAACCAAAGTCTTCAAAAATTTCAAGTGCCTCTCAACCATCCACATTGACTGAGTGTGTATGGGTCCACACATTTCAATCTCTTCAACTTGGTGTATGAGGTAGTGTTCTTGTGCATTGAAAAAGGTTGAAGGCAGACACTTTTATATTTCACACATTAGAAGAGGAATTCTTCTCTTCCAGTATTTTATATCTGCTCTATGGATTTCTTTAGATGAAAACCATCTACAAGACATTCAAGACACAAAAATATATAAACATGAGACTTTACAATATATATATACAAAAGATTGAACAGATATCATTGCTTACCTCATGTATTTTCCAAGATCATATATCACTTGTTTGATGTTATTGTCGAAGTTCTCTGGGAGAGATAAGGATAGCACGTACTACAATAATTATAAAAATAATCATGTCATTCTTTTCTCATATAATACAATGAGAAGTACATGCAGTTTACAAATATATTATAAATACAAAAGAGCATGACTTACCTTGATGAAGGTATGCCAATCATGCATTTTCAACCCTAGCCCAAATTCACCTTTCTTTGATATGGTACTTCTTATGTTTGCAGCAAATCTTGTGGGAAATCAAATTTTTTGTATGACTTCTTTTATGGCATCACGTTGTTGTTCTGTTAATAACCAAGGAAGGGCACTTGTATTAATCCGTTCTCCATTTCTATTTGATTCAATGAAATTTTTCATTGCATGATTGGATTCATGAATGTCACTACAAATTTTGACAATTTTTTCTTTGTCATGCCTTCCATCCAATATCTTCCACAATGTCTCCATTACATTTTTTCCAATATGCATAGTATCAAACAAATGCACATCAAGCAGCTGCTCGTAGTAGGGAAACCTACTAAATTTTCTGGGATAACTCTTTAGTCTCTTTGGAAGGTGCTCAGTAGTGTTACCTTGATGACATTCACGATCATCAATCACATAATCAGCAAATAAAACACAATAAAAATATACAAATTCCAAACATAAACTGTCAGGTAGAATGGTAGTACCTTGACGATTAACTCTATTATATTCCAACTTCCATAAGTGAGGTGTCATTCTCCGTGGCTTAGATGTAGTCTATTCTTTCCCATTGAAAATATGTTTTTAGGTAATTCGATAGTTATGATTTTTGTGGAGAAAGTGTCTATACTCATCAAATGATTTTTGTGGAGAAAGTGTTTATACTTATCAAACACTTGCTTTCCTAAAATTTATGAATAATGAGATTTCATCTTTGGACCACAAACTGGACATGCAAATTTTCCCTTTGTTTGAAGACCTACAAGGAAATGATACAATTGGATTAAATATGTTAATTTTTATTTTTAGAATTATCATGTGCAACTTGAATTCACCATAACATACCAGAAAAATGTGTTAGCCTTGGGGCATCATGTATTGTCCATACAAGCATTGCATGGAATTGAAATTGTCTATCTCCTATTGGTCTAGAGATGTCATACATAGTGACACCTTTCCATAACTCCACCAAATCATCGATAAGAGGCTCAATATAAACATTCATATCTTTAACTTGGTATTTACCTGGTTGAATGAACAACAACATTGCATAATTATTGTGACCATTTTACTACAAGATTTATAATTACATGCAGATAACTATTAAATGATCAAATCCCTGGAACAATCATTGCCAACATAATGTGGTCCCTCTTTATTGACATCCATGGAGGAATGTTATTGTTGATAATAAAAATAGGCCAAACAGTGCAAACAGATCTTAGCTCTCCAAATGGATTGACACCGTTTGTTTCCATTGAAAGCTTGAGATTTTGAGGTTCTTTGATAAAGTGCGGCCACTTTTCCTCTATGTCCTTAAATATAGAACCATCTACAGGCATTCAAATAATGTCATCTTGACTCCTATTGCATGCATGGTAATCCATAAATTGTGCCAAGCTACTACACCTAAATAATCTTTGCAAATGTGGTATAATGGGGATGTAACAAAGAACCTTGTGAGGCACCTTTTTTGTTATTTGATCTATTTGATATCTACTCATATGACATTCAGGGCATTCTATTGCAAATTCATATTCTTTATGATAAATAATATGATCATTGGGACAAGCATCTATTGCTTGATACTCTATTCCAATATCTTTCATAGTGGCACATAATTCTCAGTATGAGCGAGAGAGAATATTCGATGGTGGTAACAAGAACTCACCTATCAATTTGTAGAAAAAAATATATGTTGTTAATATTAACAATATTTATGGTACATGTTTCACTATTTAATTACTATAATGACATATATGACATACCGTAGCATATGTGACATTGTTGTGTTGGATCAACCATTCATAACCTTCAAGTTCAACAACAACAATACAACAGAGAGAAGAGTTGTTTGGGAGCCTTCGTAAAGGGGTGTGGCTTCCTTCTCAAGTAGAGTTATATCATGGATGAAATCAACATCATCTTGATCATCATCATCAATTGCACAAATACCAAATGTGTCATGGATCAATGTATTAGTACCATCATCTAGTGCATCATTGTCATCTTCCATGGGATCATAATCTTCAACTTCAATATTCACACCTCCATGATCCTCCACTTCCAAAGCCATATTCTCAAAATTTATACCTCCATGGTCCATATCATGTACTCCCCTAGGGAGGTTGACCTATATTAAAATGATGAACACAAATAAATCATGATAATGATCTCATCATCAGTTGTATTTCATATATATATATATATATATATTAATTGTTAAATAAATATAATGAAAAACTTACCAATTCATGATAATCAAAGCCTCCTTCAATGTGACCATTATCCCTACAATGTCTCTTAGCTGTTTTGATTAGCAAACTTCTAATGTTTAATCCCTTACAATTATTGCAGGGACAATAACATTTTCCATCGCCTTTTCTTTTCAAGTTTGACCACAATATATTGATTGCATCCCCATTACCTTCTTCACTTGGATTGTCTGACATGATGCTTCTTCACTTAGATTATCTATAACCTAATTATATATAGAAATTGAAAACTTAGTTATGAAATGATATTGTAGTATAGTATACCAAATTGAAACACTTCTATTATTGTAGTCTTCCACCTCAAAATATTTCCTATTGTGGCAAGAAAGAAAGATATTTAAATAATATAGTAGTTTGTAAATCAAAATAAAATGGAGGCAAGTTGTTGATTGAGGGTGTAGGGAACAACAATCGTCAGTACTTTTATCAAATTGTAAATTTCAATTTTGAACCATTCAGTGAATATAGAACATGGATGTAATCTCAGAAAATAACAAAATGTAGACACGACAGATTACTTATTTTGTTATTCTACATTACTTACTATTTGAGTGCACGTTCCACCTGCAACTTGATCAAGTCTTGTTTGATGCTTCAATTTTGTGTTAACTATCCTGTAGAAGTACACAATTTTGTATTTTCCCAATATGTTATTCAAAAAACAACAATAGAATAAAATGCTTGTTGAGAAAGATCATAGGAGTATCAAAAACTTGAGATTTAAGGTAACACAACATTATAAGACTCTTACATTCAACCTTCAACTCATGCACCTAATAAATAGGAGAAAAAATACATGAAATTGAAAATTTTAACTAATGAATTGTGTTTTTCTTCTCATCTTAATCGGCCAAATTTATATGAGATTCTAAAGAAGGCCTCACTCTTAATCAGAAAAATCTTCCTTGTACCACACAAAACAACTATGTGATAACTATGTCTACTCCAACCTTAATTGTTTAAGAATTCATCATATCAGATAAAGTATGTTTAAGAATTGTTGGGACTGGTCCTTTGGTGTGTATTAAATAGAATACAATTTTTAGCATATTATTATCACTCTATTTCTTTGTTGTAAACATGCCATTGGTTCAGTTTTGTAAAAAAACATTGTGTTAGATGCATTTAAAATTATCTTCATTGTCTTCCGATTGTCTAAATGCTTCTTTATTTGTCAACCAATTAATACATGCTACTATATAAAGAAGACAATCATAAGACAATGAAGATTTGTCTAACAAAAATAAATACACTAAACTGAACCAATGACATGTTTACAAAAATGATCATAAATCGCAAGCAAAACTGTAACAATGGCATGTTTATAACTCATTAAGAGTGAGGAATAGCTTGTGCAAGGGTGAAAGTAGTTTTGATCATTTTGGTCGTGACTGTTCCTCTACACAGTCAGGAAATGTAACTGTCTAATGATTATATGTAATTTTGAATGGATTAAATGCTTTATTCTTGGTAGAAGTGAATGGAAGCAATAGTGTTGGTGTTAGGTTTCATTTATTATTGAATTCAATGGTTTCCAAGATGTGTTGAGGAGTTTGCACCTTGTTTAATGTTAACTGTTCCTGCACAATCTACTCATACAATAGTAAAATGCTATGTGGAAGGGATGGTTGATAGTGTTCCTTGAGGGAAGGGGGATTTTGAAAGACTTGTTATCATTGTATTATGTATTTCCAATATGTTTGGATGCAGGGTAGACCGGGAGAATGAAGGATCACTCACTGATTGCATGATAACCCAGTTTTGAAGGGTCATTGGAAGATGGGAATGAAGGATCACTCATTGATTGCATGATAACCCCACCAAGAATTCTTTCCTTTAATTTTCCACAATATCTCAAAGTATGATCATTATTCTTTACTTTCTTCTATATGCTATTCTTTCTATGGTTTTTTTATCTCAGAAATATATCAAAAACATTGCAGATGTGCATATAAAAGTAAAATATTGTCCTTCAATTGTTCCACATTGAAGCATTTCCTCTTTGGAGTATTCTCTTCATTTGTACAATATCTGTCAAAAATGGTTCCCATATTTCTTGAAGATCTATTTTAATCTTTATATTGCAATTTTGATTAGATTTGACCTATAGTTGATTTCATTAGTATTTTATAACATATACTCCTAATGTGAAATGTGGAGAGAAAGAAAGAGACACACTAGGTATGAATTACACAATATACCCACCATCACTTAGCACTTAAATAATAAATTATGGATAGGGAACAACCCCCTAACCTCTGGATGTTTGTTTCATGTTGGCCTCTTATTATATGCAAAGGTAGGCCTATCTTAATTAGGCTAACAACCACAGTGTAGGGGCCATAAATTATGGAACCCAAAATAGTGCACACTTGTATTAAATTAGGTTCAGTATACTACAAGGGAATGGAAACAATGCAATAGTGCCTCATGGGGATGGAAGAAACCCTTCACCAAGAAGATGGTTGTGTCTGCAATATTTACTAGAGGCAAAGAACATAATTTGGTTCCAGCAATTACTCCTAGAAAATAATGGCACCCACAAAACACTTGGAAAAGATAGCACTCACTATATCTTTTATCACTCTTTTAAAGCTGGGACAATAAATCTCAAAGATTGATCAAGGAATTTTTGAACACAAAGAACCATTGACAGATATGATTCATGTGTACAATAGCCAACAACAAGTTGTTCCAATCATGGTGTCCAATAATTATGTTAGAAAAAACATCTACAAATCCCTTACACAACCATAATAGATTCAAACCATGAACTATAAGAACCTAACAATGGGACTAACAAAGATACAACCTAAACAAATCTTGATCATATTCCACCCTATTGTAAGGCCCAAGAAGTAACTCTATCTTAAAGCTACACATTCCTCTAGATGAAGCTCAAAGGTCAAGTAGCTAAAGCATAGCAATACTTGAATGAATATAGGAATACTTTGATGTACAATCATTTGCTAGCTTGGTTTGTGGGTTTTCCACATAATATTTTCCCTTTAACCACATTTATAGTTTGAAAAAATCAGAAAAAATTGTTTCAGATTTATATTATCCTTTTGAACTAGCACACTGCCATCAAAATGCATAATCATTGGTCATCTCAAGACAATTCCTATTGATTAGTAGGATATCCTTATAAAAATTTGATGCATGGATTTCTTGTGAATTATCAACTGCTATGTATCCTGCAACTATGGAAGGAATAGTGTTGGTGTTAGGTTTCATTTATTATTGAATTTAATGGTTTCTAAGATGTGTTGAGGAGTTTTCTCCTTGTTTAATGTTAACTGTTCCTACACAATCCACTCATAAAATAGTGAAATGCTATGTGGAAGGGATGGTTGATAGTGTTCCTTGAGGGAAGGGGGATTGTGAAAGACTTGTTATCATTGTATTGTGTATTTCCAATATGTTTGGATGCAGGGCAGACCAGGAGAATGAAGGATCACTCACTGATTGCATGATAACCCAGTTTTGAAGGGTCATTGGTTGAGGGGACAGTCAAGGTTCAGATGATTACACCATTGGAGGACCCTATTTCTTTGTAGTAATTGCTATTGAAATTGGATGCATGGATTTCTTGTAAATTATCAACTGCTATGTATCTTGCAACTGCATCCGTAAATCTCCATATACTTCTCTGGGGTTGTACACCACTTAGGGATCAAAATACAGAGACTAAATCAAAATCATTCTTTGTCCTATTTCCTTTTAACAAAGTCTCAACTATCAATGATACAATATACATTTGATGCCCCAAGCTATCAAATATACAAAAGGCGCCTACCTAGAAGCTCACTAGGAGAATGAAGGATCACTTACTAATTGCATGATAACCCAGTTTTGAAGGGTCACTAGTTGAGGGGACAGTCAAGGTCTAGATGATTGGGCCATTGGAGGACCCTAGTTCTTTGTATTAATTGCTATTCAAATTGGATGCATGGATTGATTGTGAATTATCAGCTGCTATGTATCCTACAACTGCATCTGTAAATCTGCATATACTTCTCTAGGGTTGTAAGCCACTTAGGGATCAAAATAGAGAAACTAAATAAAAATCGTTCTTTGTCCTATTTCCTTTTAACAAAGTATCAAATATCAATGATACAATACATTTGATGCCCTAAGCTATCAATACAAATGGCACCTAGCTAGAAGCTCACGGGTTGTCCATTTGATAACCATAGTCAACATTTCAAAAAAATGGATATCCTTGAGCACAAGCACCAATAACATCAAATAATGGAGTTAAAGCATGGGCTAGGGCATGACACAAGTAGAATGCGGTCATTTGAGTGACAAAAATTTACAATGGCGTCATTAAGCATATATGCCAATAATATCAACAAACGTGAATCCAAACATTTGAATACAGTGCATCGATATCCTTGAGCACAAGCACCAATAACATCAAATAATAGAGATAAAGCACTGGCTATGGCAAAACACCAATAGAATGCGATCATTTCAGAGAGCATTCATGATCAAATAAAATGAAATGCATTCGAATATGATGCCAAAGGCTTGAAAGATGAAGAAATCACATACCTTCTCCCGCACTTAGCTTTCTCTCCTTTTCTCCTGCTCCCTCTATCCAATCGAAATAAAAATGATGTCATTTCACTTTTTTTTTAATCTATACCCCAAATCTATCAGAATTCTGATGTTCAATTAAACACCCATCGGAATACCGACATCATTGGGGCCTATTAAAAAAAAAAACACTAAATTCATAATAAAAAGTTACTCATCAGAAACTTCTACTGAAATTTGGCCCCAAATGTAGTAGTGACTGGTTGGGATGCATGCCAAATTGGTTCTCACTACCCTAAAATGGATACTAGGTGAAGACTTCTTGCATAGAGAGGACCACCATAAGATAAACACAAACATCTTGTTTAGGTTCATAGGCTCCCTACTAGACTTGGGAGAGTCTATGGATGTGATTATTTTCCTCACAGTTGGGGATTTTTAGCAGAATTATGTGTGGTGGGCTTGAGACTGTGCTTGCTTTGGCTTGAGATGACATTGGGTTTCCACTGACAATCGACCTAAATATTTACCTAGAGACATGAGTGGAGGTTCCATTTGTTCCATTTATTATGAATTTCCATTACCAACCCCTTGACATCCATTGTTATTATACGTGACATGGGGTCAAATTTATGAAGAAATACCTTAACCCTAAGGTACAAATGTCTGAGGAGTCAATAGAGGAATTCTATCTAAGGGCCATGTTCAAGAAATCTAGGGACTCACCTGTTGGTCAAGTGGAGATGACTCTTTCAACTTGGAAGGAAACTAGGTGGGAGGAGAAGACTCGAGAGATAACAACCCACCTCTAGAGATATTTGACCTATGCTTTGATGAAATTCTTTTCCTACTAAAAAACTTATGATATAAAAATGTAAATGACAAAGAAGAATCATGTTAGTTTTTCAAAATTTAAAAATGTACATAGATACTATCAATAAATATAATATATGATTTTTTATTGACTTATCTTAGTATCTACATACGTTTCTCTTGTCATTCATTCTTCAAAGTATTCAATTCTTTAAAATATTGAAATGAATCATTAATTTTTTATTACAAAGAATTCAAATATCATAACATGAGACTTTATTATTGCACACACAATGATAATGAGCAAAAGGGTACCTTTCTGAGGATACACGTGAAAAATGGAGAAACCTGACTGCATTGGAACACTTTCTCTTAGCCAATAGAAGGGGGTTAGTGTAGCATAAAAATAAAAATAAACATTAAAATTGGGGAAATTCATAACCAACAATGATAATCATGAAAGACCTACTATGACTAATAGGGGGATGATGACTATACATAGAACACCAAAAATGTATTCTTGTGCAGTAGCGCTTATTGAAATGGAACCACACACAAAAAAGTAAAACCTAATTATTTAAACTAACTAACAACTAACATTTTACAAGAATCTATTTATTGGGCTTGTAAAGTAGCCACCCTTGCAGCCTAATTTTTTATTTTAATTAATAGCTCTAGAAAATTGTGGAAAAAGAAGGGAAACAGGGGTATTACCCTTCTTGGGTGTGACACGTCAGAGGTGAAAAAATCACGACTCAACTTAGATACTTCTTCTGATATCATATGAGACAACATCTCAACATATTTGATAAGAATATTTTTATGCTCTGTCGTGAGCATGACCTTGATAAACTTACAAGAAAATGGTTTCAAAAAATACCTAATTGGGCATCCACAAACCTTTGTCAAATAATTTTCCACTAGAGGTGTGTCGATATGTTTTGGTGGTTGGGAATTTGGTGGCTATGCTTCCTAGGATGCAAGTAATGACTCCATCTAAATGGTTGGAGTCCATTCATCAAGTGAAGCACAAAAGGCTTCTAGCTCATCCCAAAATCATGTTTTTTCATCTTCAACTTCTCCTTACTCGTTGAAGGGCTTGGGAAAAGATTCTTCTAGTGAGACTTCTTTTGGAGGTCTCTCTATTTTATCTAAAGCTTTCAAAGTGGAAACTTCATCATTTTCAATGAAATAAGGGAGATTAAAAAAGAGGAAATGTGTACCATCAGCCTCTCAATGTATCAAGGGGAGGCTATCTACACTTTCTTGTGTCAGTTGTGGACCTCGCTAACTTTTCTCATTACTTTTCCTTGAGCACCAAACTACTGGGCCACCCTCAAACAATGAAATTGTATCCAGTATAAGGGATTGAAAAAGAGAACTCCAAAAAATCACTCCAAATAGGTTCATCTCCCATCAGACATGAAACTTCTGGAACATCTTTATGTGTGGCATGGTCCTCCATCATTGGATCTTCTTCCAAATATAGCTCCTTATAAGAGGCCTCTAGCATAGCCAAAGAATGCCAGAGGATGCTCCGCTACCTTTCAAGATCAATAATCCTCAACTAGCACTAAGTATTGAGAAAAATATCTTGAGCACTGGGAAGTGGGTCTATATGAATGGGTTAAGGAGAAACCCAATCAACATAGTTGTATTACTTTGGGTCCATGCCCTAACTAGACCTCAACCACTACTTGATATGTGCACTTTCTTGCTGCATCAAGATGAAAAATCCAAATCATGCACTGACTTTGGTGACTTATTTTAGCTCTTTGCCACTGGGTTTTCTAGGAAAATTTATTGATCCCCTCATTTGCAGCTCACATTGATCACCGAGGGGTAGTTCTGGAAGTGTTACGATGGTGGGAAAGAGTGCAATCTGAAACACAACCTATGGGATTTTAGAAGTTGAATCTTCATGGTTAGTGTTTGGAGAAAAGGGAGGGAGACCACCTTCAATCAAATAACCTAATCTAAGGGGAGGTGAAATGCCAAATCAAATCTTTTTTGGAAGGGCTTGGTATTCATTGAGTGGTATTTGCAAGGGGGTCATCCTTTTCTAGTCAGATCTCTATGCTATTATTCATTCACAATATAATGTGTATCACATTCACTTCATTGTTGGCAAGAGAATGAGAAGCCAAAGTCATTGGATATAGGGCTCACACATTCACATCCTGTTGTGGGAGGCATTTGCAAGGGTCCTAATTAAGGAACATCCTTCCTAAATTAAGTGTAAGGATTTTTAACAAAGGATGTGATATTCAAAACTATCTCAAAGAAGAAAGAAATAGTTTGAATAAGGGTCAAAAGAAAAGACCCCACTTCCTAAGGCTTGTGCCGTAGGAGAATAGGATATAGGAAATACAATCTATCCTCTATTATAAACTAAGAAAAAAACAAATAATTGCATCCACATAAACAGACTGGGACACACCTATAATATTTCAACACATGACACATTGACTAATAAAAAGGAAAAGGAATCAAGTACGCAGTCCCCATTATTTATTAAGAACAAGCATGTCAAGGTGAGAGAAAATTCCTCAGAAATAATATGCTATAGTATACACCCTTGGACTACAAGTAACAGGGTCTTGGTCTCAAAAAATTAGAACTCTGCAAATAATATAGTATATTTCTCTACCTACTGAACCTAAGTTCAATATTTCCAACCTCTTTCAAATTACAAGTCATCGAGGTTTTATAGAAAAACCCTCGGTCAAGATGGTCTTAGAATGATTACAGTTTGTTACAACCAATCAACATACTAAAGAATAAAACATGGATCATTCAAATCCCTGTGATGTGGGAAAATGCTCAAATCTGATTCAGTTATCATAGCGTGATTGCCAGCTAGGTCCAACTGCAAAAATTATGGCAGCTTTACTAGAGTTTCCATGATTGTGTGTGCCAATCTGAACTTCAAAAAGAGAATAGTTGTTTAGAAATTTTTTAGTTGTAGAGTTCTATCCAGGAAGGAATATTATTGGAAATACATTCATAGGCCTTGTCTAAGGAAGGGTGTCTTAGACACATGGAAGTCAGTCAAAACTTGGGAGATGTGCATTCTTAATGGAGAAGTTATAAACTCTGATAGGTTGACACATGTCAACCGACATTGAGTTATGGAAGTTGTGACTTCTCTACATGATCAAAGATCAAAGGAAATTGTGACATGCTAAAATGATGTAAAAGGAAACTACAATATGGACTAATATGCAAGGGTATGTCGATCACCAAATTTCAGGATAAGAATACCAGTTGTATGTTGTAGGACCCGGTTTAATTCAATTTTCTCTATGTAAGACAATGTTATAGGACAAATTTTGGATATGTGTTTAAACTCAACAAACTCACATTCATTATATGGTTGTAGGACTAACTCAAAAAACAAATGATCAGTGTATGTTCAACAACTTTTTCAAGCTACAAGTTTTCACAAGGTCAATCACAATGAAAATAATATATAGACATTATAACCTAAAGTCATTGGATTCAATTGTAAGGTTATAGGCCCACTTCTTGGATGCATGTCAACTCACACAACCGTGTCACACAAATAGATCATAAAATCCCTCTTGAAGGTGCCTGTGTTTTTTCTTTTTTCCAAGTATTATCATCGTGTTAGTGAAGATCTATTTTGCAACACAATACCCTAGGACATATATGGTGGGAATCTTGAAGGGATATTCTACCCTCACCTTGCACTATGATAAGATAATGATTCAGAGGTGAACCAAGTGGCTTCTAATTAGCATGGTTGTGGAGACACTTAAAAATGGCCTATTGCTCTAACACAATGACATTACTAACATTCCTCCTAAATTATTAAATAATCTTTATTATTTAATTAATTGTGTCATTCTACCATATTCTAAGATCAAAATCATCATTTTTCCCTAATTCCATAATTAAGTGATTTTAATTAATTACTTTAATTATTGAACTTTTAAACAATTAATTCATCATCTATTCATGTATAATATAATTGGATAAATAACATTATTTAATTATACCCAATCTTATAATTATTAATTAATTAACCAAATTTAATTAATGTTTCCCCTCCTAATTATTATTATTTTAATAATTAAATCAAATTATATCTCATGATTAAATAAATTATATTCATTTAATTAAACTAATTATTCCCCTCTCATGATTAAATAAATTATATTTATTTAATTACAACAAACAATCCCTCTCATAAATAAATAAGTAATTAATTATTTATAAAATATCTCCACATGTGCAAATAAATAATATTTTATTTATTTAAATCATAATTATCCTCCTAAATCCTAACTCACACTCACTTTGAGTTAGCTTTTCAATCAGATCTCTTAACTCCACAATTCCCCCTCCTAACTATTCAATCCACATTGTTAATTCCTCCCTCAACAATCAGTTAAGTCTTCCATCAATTCAGTCTTCTAATCTATGTAATCAGTTGACTCATCCATGCAATTAGTTAACTCACCAGTCTGTTATGTTATCTCACTGGTCCATTCAAGTCATCTCTCCAATCTATTTGCTGATAGATCAATCAATTTTGTTAAGCTAAGCAATCAACTTAGTTGAACTCTCACTCACTCTGAGTTCAACTCCTCAATCACAGTCAATCAACCCTTCAATCATGGATTCTTCGTTGAAACCCCTAAAATATTATAAATAGAGAGCCAAACCTTTGATTTTGCTAACCATATTTGCTTTGAATTCTTATGTTGGCATAATCTTGAGCTCAATTCTGAGAGCCCACATTGCATGAGAAGGATAACACCAAGGAAGGATTTTCTAGTTTGCATATTCATGTCTTGGATTGATTTCATGATATTTTATTGATCATGCTCATTATTTGTCTTGCATCCTTTCTTGAATATTACGAATACTAATTGCTCTAACAATCTCTTTGGTTGAGATTGTATATGTTATTGCAGGTTTCTATTGATCCTATTATTACCCGATTACAAATGGTGAACCTGATGTGAAATTTGGTCATATCTCTCAAACCATTTGGAATTTTTTTGCAGGTTGATACTGATATAGAGAGGCCACAGTAAAAAAATTGGATTTTTTTAAATTTTTTATTGTTTTTATAAAAAATTTATGATTTTTCATAAAAATATTAATTATGGGCACAAATCAACATATTTCTTTGAAAATCCTACATTTTTAAAAATCTCTTGAAATTGTAATAGGGGTCTATTCTTTGTGATTTAAATTTTGTTGAAAAATGTTTTCAAAAAAGGTAGATCTATTAAAACTGGTATGTTATGATAAAATGGGTCCCAAAAGCACAAAATTAAGAATTATGACTTGAAATTTTTTTGTAGGTTTCTTTTGACATAAGAAAGATACAGTCAAAATTTCAGATTTGTATGATTTTTTTTAATTTTTTATGATATTTCATAAAAAAATAATTATGGACACAAATCAACATATTTCTTTGAAAAAATTACATTTTTGGAAATATCTTGAAATTATAGAGGGGGTCTATTCTCTGTGATTTTAATTTTGATGAGAAATATTTTTTTAAAAAAAATATACATATGTATATAGATCTTTGAAAACTTTGCTTTCTGTGTGTAGGTGCAAGTGATAATCATTTTATGGAAAACATTGTTTCAAAACTAAAAAATAAGATTTCTTTATCTTCCATCTAAATCTCATTCTCTATTGTAAAATGATGCATTTTCATTGTTGAAAATTCATGCTTGATGTAATATGCACTTGACCATCAAAACCACAAAAACAAAAAAAAAGTCAAGATTCAGGAGCCCGTTGAGTAGAGAAGAGAAAGATAGATAAAATAGAACAAGATACAAGCTAAGACACAAAAAAATCAATGCTTTGGAGGTATAAAATCATTAAAGAAGGTTTTCATTTGGGTACTAACTTTTCTTTTTTAGCATGTGACTTGAAAGCAAGTTTTAATCTTGTTAATCTAAAATCAATTCATCTTTCATTTTGGTGCTTTAAAAAAAAAAAATGCTCAAACTTCACATTCCATATCTCATTTTGGTGCTTAAAATTGACATGGTGGTTAAAAATTGAACAAGGTAAAGAACATTTGAGATTGGTGCAATAAAATCAAACAAGGAAAAATATATTTGGACTTTGGTGCATCTAAAATTGGACAAAATAATACTCATTTGGTTTGGGCTTAAAATTGAACTCATGTTCTTGTATGGATGATAGCTCAGTTCACATTTGACTATTGGTGCTTAATACAATTAAACTAGTGTTTGAAGTTCTTGGTGCACTTGCACAATCTGTTAAATTAACAACCATTTTATTTTTTTAGAGAGGCCTATCTGGAGGGTTCACTTAACCCATTACAAAGGATGACCTCAAACTGTAAAATCCTTCTGGACAGTATATAAATAAGACTATGAGAAAAATCTAGTCTTATCTCCTCAAGCTCGGGCAAGGTGTGCTGATGATAGTCTTGACTGGGTGAAGTATCCCTACGTAGCCAGCATGGTCAACTAGGCTCTTAAGTGAGTCACACGTGTACAAACCGATTGGAGAGACTCCATAAAACTTACTACAACCTATTAATTAAAGGCCACCTGGTTTACCTCCAAACATTTCTCTTATTATAGTGCAAGGGGAGGTTGAAAAATAATCTCCCCCCAAGATTTCCATCATATATGTCCCAAGGATATTATGTTGTGAAAGAGATCTTTGCTAACATGAAAACAATACCTGTAAAAGGCTATAACACAAGAACCTTCAAGGGTTGTTTTAGCTCTAGTTGTGGGGCACTTATATTGTGTGAGCTAATGGACACCCAAGCAATGGGCCTATAATATTTTAGATGAATCCAAATTTGACCATAGATTAAACTGCTTGTATACTGCTTCCGTTGTGATTGACTTTGTGAAAACTTGCAACTTGAAAAAGTTGTTTAATATATACAAATCATTTCTTTTTTAGTCAGTCTTGCAACTACACACTGATTTTGAGTTTTTTGAGATTGGTCCTACAAGATTTTTCCTACAATAATTGGTTAGGTACAAGATTTGTCCTACAACAATTGGTCCCACAACATTTATCCTACAAGATTTTATCCTGCAAGATTTATATTACAAATAATTGGTCCTACAAACATTCATCTTGGTTCTTTGTGATCAACATACTTAGATAGACATATCTTAGAATCTTACATTTTTCATAGTCATCATATTAGTCTTCAAAATTAAAAAAATCTCAAAAACATAGCATGCATCTCTTAGGGTTAAAGTAGTACACTTCCTAGAGTCTCTTTTCAAATTAGAGGGTCAATTTTCCTAGGACATTCTTATAGTTCTCTTGTGTTTTATCTTGACATCATCGACATTATCTTTATCTACTAGCCTCAACATAATCACCTTGTCATTTTGGTTAATATTTGTCTTAGACAGACACTATTGCCATAATTTATCACTTTTATCCTACCTTTTGGTGTCAAGATAGTCCTCATTATTAATTTGTTCTTTGCTTAGAGGGTTTACCTTTGATGATTTTAGAATCTATCTTAGGGTAAGGTACTTACACCTTAGACATCATATTTGATTATCCATCCTAGTTTGCATTATCATCCCATATCAAAAAATCTAAAAAAGATAGAATTTGTTTTCCTTAGTTGTCCTGCATTCATCATAGACTTGCATATGCCAAACACACAATCAAAGAAGAGTAAGTACACAATGGAGTACAATCAAATCCCTAACCATGATCTCCATCAGGAAATTGAATTTGCACCAAGAACATTGGCACTAGACTATAGCAATCCCAAGATGTTTTTGCGCTAGGAGAAAACACTAGGTGAACCCCCGCAAAAATCAAAGACAAATGTACAAAAGAAGAGATCAATGATGGTCTACATGATGAGAATATTAAATCAATTTTAGAATCCATGATAGAGGATGGCCCAAACAAATACCTTCACATGATCATACAAAAAGGTGCTAAATTACCAGCTGGGTTTGACACATCCACCATAATGGAAGACATACATGTACCACCATCTTGGGTAGCCTCAAAAATGCCCCTACCACTCAGTTCAGTCATTCCATCCAACATCTCCATGAAAAATGCTTCCCAGGTTACCACATATTCCAGTACCTTAGCGATCTAGTACACCAATCCCTTATTTTCTAGTTTTCCATCTACATCTACTACACTTGCTACCACAACAACATCATCTATATTGTCCTTGATTCATCCTACAAGTATTTCAAAAAATATGGTAGCAAGTTCCTCCAGCATAATTCCCCAACCAAATCAGGGGCTACCCCAACTAGGAGCACCTCAACCAAAGCCTCCTAGTGGTACCCTATTAGGTGTCTCTTCCAATTTAGGACATCCCCAAATCAGTCAAGGGGAACCTCCAACTAATCTAGATTACTCAACAATGTTTACAAGTTTCATCCAAAATATGATGGCAAGTGGGCCTAACACTTCCCATCTTACAACAGTACCTCAACCAAACCAAACATCTTAGTACATTCCAAATCCAACATCCCAACATAATCCCATACCTCAACACAATCTAGCACCCCAACATAATCTAGTATTACAACATAATCCATCATCCCAGTACATTCCAGTACATCATCATAAGTTGGCACCCCAGCATATACCAATACATCAACATAATCCAACACCCCAACATATACTAGTACCTCAGCATAATCCAGCACCCTAGTATACACTAGTACCTCAGCATAATCCAACATCTCAACATGTTCCACCATCGTATATACCTGTAGCATCCCAAAATAGTGGAGCCTCATTTGGTGACCCTAACACACTTCTTGCTACACCAACTACCACTGGTCTAATTTCTCAGTAGTTACAAACCCTTCGACAATAGTCCATGAATCTACAAACAAGCACTTCTAAAAGTTCGTACACCACAACAAACTTTAGTACTTATCCTTTTGACATGACACTACATATGCCACCTTTTCCAGCCAATTTTGTCAGACCTAAGTTCGATAGATACAAGGAAAAGAGTGATCCTCGCGATCACATAAGGGAGTATTTTACAACTTGCATGGAAGTTTCTCATGATGATTCATATCTTATGATACTTTTTCCATGTAGTCTTAGTGGTACATCCATGGGTTGGTTTTCTAGACTCTCTCTTGGGGTAAGGATGTGGAACGAACTAGCAAAAAAATTCATATCACACTCTTCACACAACATTATCATGGAAGTAACATTGATGGATCTTTGCACCAAAAAGTAAAAGAATGGAGTCATCTTTCCCTCTTTCCTACAACATTGGAGAAATGTTTCCTCCAAGGCATCCTTCCATGTTCCAATGAAAGAAAAGATCCACATGTTCATTGAAAATTTTCATCTAGACCTAATGTGTGAACTTAACTCCCAACACATTGAGACCTTTTAAGAACTAGTCGAGCAAGGGATAAAAGTATAAATATCCCTCACCTTGAAGGGAATCATCAAAAAAGATACCACTACTCCAAAATCTTATGAAAAGACTAAATACTGGTCCAAAAATAAGAATGTGACAAATGGTGGGGTTGTCAATGCTAAAATGGCACAAATAGTACTACGTGTACAAGCATCAGCACCAATACAACATACCCAACCAACAACCCACAATGTTAACAACACAACTCCAAGGAAAAATCTAGAACAAGCATATACTACTACCCAACAAAGTTATGCGAGAAGGAACCCCACTCCTTGGTAAGATTTTATGCCTCTTGCAAAACCTCTCAAGACAATCTTGAAGAAACTGATATAGTCACACTCAGTCACTTTGCCTGAGATAAGACACTATGAAGGTTCTGGAAAATCAACATGGTGGGATGACCATGGGTATTGTGACTATCATAGAACAAAGGGACATAAGACATCTAGATGTATGAAATTGAAACACATTATCCAAGATTTCATCGACTGTGGTGAGATAAAAGTGGTCACAAACTCTGGCACCACCAACCAAGACCATAATATTTTCCAAACCCCATTGATGAATCACAAAAAAGGTAAGGCCTCTACCTTAGGAACAAACAACCAAGAAAACCTCACTTACACTAAGCCAAATCCTAATTGAACCATAAACACAATCACCATCCAAGGTAGAGAAACAAGTTGTGTTGTTACCACCTGTCATACCAAAATAACAGTACAAGGAGCCTCACTAAAATTTGTTATACCCAGTATGTCATCTATCCCACCATCAAGTTAGTAAAATCTGCTAGACCATCTAAAAAATATTCCGGTACAAATCTCTATCTATGAACTACTTTGTATCTCGCCTAACCATAAAGTAGTCTTAGACACATCTCTACAATAGTCAAATGTCCCAAAAGCTCTAGAAGTTGATGGTTTTCAAGCCATACAAGGGTATCTATCCACTCCACATCACATGGTCTTCACTAAAAAGGATCTTCTATCACACAAACCATCTCATAATGATCCTTTACACCTAGAATTTTTCATCCACCTTCACAAAATTAGACAAGTCTTGATAGATGGAGGAGCAAGTCTCAATATATGTACCCTAAAATTGATACAAGCATTGGGCTATTTTTAGAGTTGTGTAGATATCACCAAGAAGATCATAATAAGAGCCTATGATGGTAAAGAATGTCCTTCCAAGGGAACCATAAGTCTCCCAATCATATTGGGTCCAACAACATAAGACATTGTATTACAAGTGCTAGATCTAGAGATGAGTTATAACATGCTCCTAGGGAGACCATGGATCCATTCCATGTAGGCAGTACCATCTACATATCATCAATGTTTGAAATTCCCTCATAATGGAATTGAAATCACCATACCTAGCAATAGAGACTCTTTTCTATATTGCACCAATCTCAAAGGAGCTATTTAAAATTAGGTACCCAATAATCAAGAGGCATCAACTGTCTCTTCCTCTTAGAGAATAGACCCCACAAGTCTGGAAAAATCAACAAAAGAACCCTTGTCAAAACTAAAAATCCAAGTACAAGAAAATGGATGTGAAGAATTCACCTATGTAGACTTCTTCTATGTAGGCAAGTTACCTATCTCACCCAAGTCATATGGAAAACCAAGGAAACCTCTAGAGAGGAAAAAAAAATAACGATTGTCTCTCCACCCATAGTTTTTGTAAGATGGGGAGATATACATGAAGAGATCATTGAAGAAATTCTATCCTCTTGGTTATATACAGATGAAGAACCTCCAGAGAACATAATCCATGTGCATGAATATAGAAGGAGATATACTATAGTCTAAAAGAAAGGGTACAATGGACATTCAAGTCTAGGAAAGAAAGAGAAAGGAATAGTGGAGCCTATAGCTCCTACTCAAAACCCAAGGCATCAAGGTTTAGGTTATAGACCACCTGTGGAGGGCATATCGAATATCTCATTACCCAATGATATTAATGCTTGTGTTTACAATGAAGTTGAGACATTTAAGGAGTTTAATTCAAACAAAGACTCTAATTATTATGAGTGGGATTCCCCATGTACTACACATACCCTTCATCTTGACAAAGCCATTTTATGACTATCCTTACATGATAAACCTAAAAATCAAAATCATGGATTTCACAATTTTGGAATAGTTATGAGCCTTCTTCCTCATCCTCCTCTGAAACCCATGAATTGGTAAATGATTCATATATCAATACCATAATATAACTTCCCATCTCTTCCTTCCTAACCAAGGATAGCATAGCCTTGGTTTACCCTGACCTTATAGATTGGGAACAACAAAATCAACTAACCATAGATGTCTTTGAGAATGATGAATCTATTGCTAAATTATTTGGGTTAAGACAAAGCATACCTATGGTTGACCACAAGGGAGGTTTCAAAATTTAACTAGATAGAACAACATACTTTGGGGATTTATATCAATCCTCTAGTCAAAAAAGTGAAAAAGAGAACATAGGGCTCTTGGGTGACAACCAAAAGGCACCCACTTGTCATAAAATAGTAAAGAAAAAAGATGTATCTGATGGTGAAAATCTCTTTGAGGCACCCGAGGATGGAGATTTTGATATACTTACCATTACTAAAGAGAGGTCACCTCTTCTAGAAAAGAAAACTTAGACAATAAATATTGGCACTACAGAAACACAAAGATTGATACACTTGGCAGAGTCATTAACAGAAGAATAAAAAAAGCAATTCATCTATTTCTTCAAAGATTGACAAATTAACTGTGTGTGGTCATATTCAAACATGCCTGGATTAGATGATGAGTTAGTACTTCACCATTTTCCACTAAAGCCAGGGGAAAATCCATACAAACAAAAACTCCGCAAGATGCATCCCAAGATTGCATTATTAGTCAAAGAAGAACTAAAGAAATTATTGTATGCAGGTTTCATCAAACCTATAGACTATGCTAATTGGATCTCAAATCTAGTACCAATGGAAAACTAAAGTGGCACCATAAGAATATGCACTGACTTCAGAGACTTGAATTTTGCATGTCCAAAGGATGACTTTCCCTTACCAAATATTGACATGATAGTAGATCTCACTTCTGGATATAAGATGTTATCACTAATGGATGGTTTCTATGGATAAAACCAAATTTAAAATTGTACCTGAAGACCAACACAAAATAGATTTCACTTGTGCTTGGGGCACCTATTGTTGGTGTGTCATGCCATTTGGGCTAAAAAATGATGGAACTACATATCAAAGGGCAATGATGACTATCTTTCATGACATGATGCACATCACCATGGAATATTATGTTGATGACATATTAGAAAAGTCCTTAGAGAGAAATTTACACTTATCAGTATTAGCCCCAATATTTGATAGACTTGAAGAGTATAAAGTATGGCTAAACCCAAAGAAATGTGTCTTTGGAGTCACATCAAGAAAGTTGTTGGGATTCATTGTCTCCTAGAGAGGAATAGATATCGATCCAGAAAAGGTCTGAGCTAACATTGCAATGCCTTCCCCAATAACTCTAAAGAATTTGAGAAGCTCACAGGGCAGGTTACAATTAGTAAGAAGGTTTATATCACAACTAGTAGACAAATGCCACCCATTCCAATACCAATTGCATAAAGATATAAAATTTGAATGGACTGAGAATTGTAAGAGGCCTTCCAAATACTAAAAAACTACCTACTATCAACACCATTCTTAGTAGCACCAATTCTAGATCAGCCCTTACTATTGTATATATCAGAAACAAAATACTCACTTGGGCATTACTAGCACAAATTTACTCATAAGAAAAAGAAAGGTCCATATACTATATTAGTCATACACTTGTGGCTTATAAACTAAATTACACTGCTATTGAAAGAGAATGTTTGGCTATAGTTTTTGCCTTGCAAAAACTTAGACATTATATGTTGAGCCACAAGACAATCCTCATTGCCAAGATTGACCCATTAAAATATATACTCAACAAAAGCAACACTAACAGGGTGCCTCACCAAATGGGTCATGATACTAAGTGAGTTTGACATAGACTATGTTGATAGAAAAGAAATCAAAGGCCAAGCAATTGCATACCAACTGGCAGATGTACCTCTATCATTTTCTCATCCGATGTTGATAGAATTCCCCAATGAAGGGATATTTACTATAGAAGAGAAAACATAATGGAATTTATATTTTGATAGCTCCCATACACAAAAAGGATTAGGAGTCAGCATAGTATTCATAAATCCTCAAGGAGATTCCATTCCTAGATCTTACAGGCTAAGGTTTAATTGCACCAACAACATAGCAAAATATGAAGCATTTCTCATTGGGCTAAAAATAACTATCCGGTGGGATATCCAACAACTATAGGTCTATGGGTATTCTCAATTAATTATCAATCAGGTCAATGACAGCTACAACACCAAAGATGATAAATTGATTTCATACAAGGCTATGGAAGAAGACCTCAAGGTACACTTTGAGAAGATAACATTCAAGAAAATCCCTAGGATAAGAAACAAGGCAGCATATTCTATGGCTATTGTAGGCTCTATATTGGACATGTCGCCTGAGGTGACACAATGTGAGTTTATGGTAGAACAACTTATGGTCCCTACATTCAAGGTCCCAAAGTCTGAGGTTGTGTGCAAAATTTTTGGTCCTAATTCCCCTTGGTACCAAGAGGTTTATGACTATCTCACTAGCCAAAATATCCCTCCAAAATTATCTTGTAACCAAAAGAATCCTTAATAAGAAAAGCCTCTTGTTACACCATCATTGCCAATACACTCTATAAATGAAGTCTGGATGGTACACTCTTAGGATGTCCCAACTCAAAAGAATCACAATCAGTATTATTAGAAGTACACAAGGGCATTTGTGGTGCCCACTCTAGTGTCTTGACCTTAGTAAAAAAACTTATTAGAATTGGGTATTATTGGTCCACTATGGAAAAATATTCTTTCTCATTTGTTCAAAAATGCAAAAACTATCAGATTCATGGGAGCCTCATTCATGCACCAGCTCAGGAGTTGTAGCCACTTACTTCACCATAGCCTTTCTTATAGTGGGGGTTTGACCTCATTGGCAAGATCCACCCATTATCCTCTAACGGTCATAAGTACATAATCACAACCATTGAATAGTTTATGAAGTGGGTCAAAGAAATCCCAATGACCTATACTATTAGCAAACAAATTTCCAAGTTCCTCTTAAATTATATCATAAGCTGATATGGAGCTCCACAAACCATTATCGTCGATCATGGTTCCCCTTTTAAGAATAAAAAAATGAAAGAGATTTGTGCCAAATTCCACATCCATCATAGCTATTCTTCATGCTACTTCCCTCAAGGTAATAGCCAAGCTGAGGCTACAAGTAAAACAATCATAAAAATCTTGAAAAAGATGGTCAGTGACACTGGTCAGGATTGGCACCTCCAACTCAATCTTGCCTTATGGATATACCGCACTAGTTTTTGTACCTCCATAGGAGCCATTCCATATTCACTAGTGTACAGTACCAAATCTATCTTGCTAATAGAGGTTGATCTCCCTTCACTGCGAGTATCCCTTCAGCACATCATTTCAGATGAGGAATACTGAGTATCATGACTCCAAGAGCTAGACTTACTAGATGAAAAAAGACAAAGTGCACTAACACACTTGCAAGCTCAACACCATCTCAGGAGAAGTTTCAATAAGAAGGTCATACCATGGTATTTTGAAGTGGGTGACTTGGTTCTAATGGAAAATCAGAAAAACCAGGAAAGTTTGAAGAAAATTAGTTGGGTCCTTACATCATCACTATAGTATATGGGTCTGGAACATATCATATGTCCACATTAGAGGGATATCATCTCCAAGACTCCATAAATAGCTTGCATCTATACAAGTTCTATACATAGCTCTTAGAGTAGTCCCCCCAAAAAAAGGGTTACCAAAGTGAAAACCTAGTAATCAGGCATCTTTGGTAAAACAAAAATAGAAATACAAGACAAATAAATCTGTCCTATGGTGAAAACCACCTTGGTGGCACCTTAGACAAGTACCATGGTGAAAACAAGACAATTGAGCACCATTTGTAGAGATTATGCTCCACCATCTATCATTTCTCCAACCTAATATCACATGTCATTATGTTGTATTCCCTACAATAAAATAAGTGGTCATCGCCATCATGGCTTGAAATTTGTCAATTAATCTTTGTCTTAGCACATCCTATCATATTTCACACTAACTCAATCCATCATGGACATTCCACACTAAGATTACCATTCTCTCCTAACTGGGGGCACCCCAACATCGTGATTCATTAAGTCCTGAAAAAATACAAAAAAAATTGCAAAAATTTTTCAAAAATTTTCCTAAAAATTAAGAAAAAGTCCTTTAAAACAACAAAAAAAACACAAAATCATCCTGTAAAACTCCAAAAAAATAGCGAAACCTTCAAAATAATAAAAAACATCAAAAAATATAAAACATTCATCTAAAGGTTACCACATTTATGGTGTCTATGATAAGAGCCTTCACTTTATGTGATACATCGCACATACCTCGACTCTAAACATACGGACCCTATGATAGACCAAAATCATTTGCAAAAGATACAAAAGTTGTTGAAGACAACCAAACAAATTGAAAAACAACCAACAAAAATCATGCAATAAATCTCCTTTGTACATAACCAATTCTTTGGCATTTCAAAACCAGGCATTGAGCGACGACATACAACACATATGAGCTTCAGCATAACCAAGTCAAAATAGTCAAAACTAGTCAACAAGTCCTCAACTACACTACCCAAACTATCTTATCTATCAATCAATCCCACAGAAAATCATTTTGTCAAAAATCATGTTGTCTTAGACAAGGGAAGTAACACTTGGAATCAGACGGAGCAGTCTTAGACGGTGTACCTTGTACACAGACACATAATCAGTATAGCTACAACTTGTTGAGTCAACTTAGTCTTATTATGTCTTGATCTTTGCAAGTCATGTTCTTACGCATCTCTAGGATGTCCAAAAGTGATTTAGAGATGCCATGATGGTTCATAACTTATTTTTCTTTGTTTTCTGTTTGTGGAATTTTTTTGTGAAGTCTTAAAAGAGAAATCTGGGTGTCTATGATAAGAGCCTTCACATCCATATACAAATATCCAATTTTCAACTTTATAATGGATATTTTAGTTGTGATACACCACACATACCTTGACTTTGAATGCTTTTCCTAGATGGATCGGCCCACATTCCTTGTTTGTTCAGTGTGCTTGTTTTCAATGCAAGAGGAGAATTGTACCTAGATCTTTCATATCTTGGTAGGATGGTATCCATTTTTTCTATAATAATAGTGCAGGCTCAATGATAATAAATAAATAGCTCAAATCAATTGGAAATCAAAAGCATGGTTATTAAAGCATTAAGCTCTCTACTTACTATAAACTAAGGGTTTCAATCAAGAATTCATTATCATTCTTTCATCCCCTTTCTATCATTGTCTAAAGTTTCTTTACTAATATCTTCTATTAGTCTAATCTTTTCTATCAGTCAAATCTCTTCTATCACTTGATCTATTTGTCAAAATGGTCAAATCAAGTCTTAAATCAGTCAAATCAATCACTCATTCATTCCATATTCATTTGTCTTACACAACATGTATCTTTCTTGGAAATAGACATTGTTGCTTGTCTTATATAGGGTAGGTCTTCCCTAAAACCAAATGTTGTAGCTAGTCTTATACAGGATGGGTCCTTCCTGAAACCAGACATGATTATTATCAACAATTTCTATGTCCAATATCGATCAAACTATCATCACAGCCTACCAACATTCTTCACTTCTTACTAATTGTTATTTTTTTACATCATTTAATCTAAATCTTCTTTCAAGAGATCATTCATGTATTTCTTGCACAAATAATCTCTCAAGGGGCGCATCATTTACCTCGTCACATTGTTCCCGTTGGGGCATAATTTTTTGTTATTCTTTGAAACTTTTGGTGCCCAAAAATGATGGATCACTTTTGGCCAACTGATAGGTACAAGCTAATACCTCTACAATTATGGCTTAATCAAGCCAAGGCTGGTAGGCCTAAACTCACTCTGAACTATCAAATTCTCTATGTCACACAACTGCATACACAAAACAAAATTCCTCCAAAGGTGGTGAATGATCCTTTGAGGAAAGCAACAAATCTCCTGATAATCTCTGATATGCAAAACTTGAACTAAACTGAATTATAATAAAGACTGGAAAGGTAATGCTTTTGGAATAATAATTTAATTATCTATAAACTACAAATGAACCAAATATAACAATTTCAAATTAAAGATTAGATCAGTGCCTTCTAAGTACTTGGGTTATAGAGTCAAAAAAATTTCAATCCTATGTACGATCAGAGATGGTTTTAAAAAACTTGCTTTAATAAGATAAGACCATCACTTCATAGGCTTCCACGTGACTTATAATTCAAATCAATCTATATAGCTAATCTTTTCGAATTTAACTCAAATTAAGAGACCGATAAAAACAAGAGAAGATACATAGATCTTTCAATTGATTTTAAACTATATATATTAATTTTGAATTATGATACTCAGGGAATTCAACACAGTGAAATACTCTATTTAATAGAATATCTGAAAGACTAATCGAAAGCATACAAATAACTTATAATCACAAATAAAAGAAATGGAACTTATCTTTATAGATGTTGAAAAAATGATACATAAAGGTTCATAGTTGCATTTTGTGAGTTCAATCCTTCATTGTTAGCGTCCCTAGAAATAATTTCTCCTTGTTTTTTTTTTAATGTTAAATGACTCAATATTTATATCAATTTCAATAGTTTCCCATGAAAGGTCATACCTTTTCACAAATACCTAATCCTATAACTACCCTAAATAATTACAACAAATTAACCATATATATGGTTTGAGGGAATAAATCATTTCCCGCATTTACAAATAATATATGTCACATCTTTGGATAATTTACTCGGTTATCATCACCTGTTTATGATATAAAACTCCTGCACACCAAATCCAAAATTAGATAACCTTTAATGAATTTCAATTTAGGGCTTCATTATAATTTAGTAATGTTCTCAAATCTCTAAAATGATCCCTATATTAAATATTAGTTTTAATAATCAATAATATATCAAAATAAATCATCAAGAGGGCCATAACATAAGAACATTTGTCACAATGTATATAAATGTTTCTTTGATAAAATAAGAAAAGTACCAATAAGATTTAAAATTATTATCAAAGGTACCCTCTTTTCATTTACCAAAGCACAAAAGTCCTATTAATAAGACAACCCCTAAAATCCATTTATACACAACAACATATTAATAGGAAAGGATAATATAATGTTATGTTTTAATTGAATTTTGATTTTCAGATTTTAAACATAATACATTTCCCTCTTAAAATATTTTTTCAAAATGTGAACTAATATTTGCCTCATATAAATATGAATATGTTTTTAAAATCTACGGTAGAACAGTTATAAACATTTTAATTTACCCTAGAAAATAAAAAGTGAAAACTTGCCCTAAAATGATAACTCAAAAGATTTACATAGGGTAATACTATTCGTATTGAAAAAGAGGATAACTTTAAAAAGTAACCCTAAAATTATGCAATTTACTTTAATAAACCTTTTAAAAAATAACCGAGGTAAAAAAGAATACATTTCAAGGTTAATAAGAAAAGGAAACACAATCATATTAATTCACCCTAATAATTGATCTTCAAAATTACTATAGGGTAGAAAACATTCTAAATATATCTTATCTTTTACTCATATTCCCAAGGAATACAATAGAACAATTGGTTAGGGTAGGATGGGTAGTTAGGATAGGAAAGGGGGTGGGTCGAGAGGTCGAGTGTTTAACTCCCTCTCCCCACTCTTTTTCTTGGTAATATTTTTTAAAATAATATTTTTATGCAAAAATAAATAATATTGTAAATTAAAAATATTTTGGGTAAGATATACTCCCTGTGTGAACATTGCTTTAATTTTCTTACCTGCACATGAAAAGTGTAAGTAAATCAATTTCACTCCAAAACTTCTCAAGGAATAACATTAGACTAACTCGTTAGGGAGGAAATGGGTAGGTAAATAGGAAAAGAGGCTAGGCTTGAGAGGTTGAGTGTTCAACTACCTCTTGCCACCATTTTTCTCAAAAAAGAATATTTTAAATCACCCCTTTTATTAAAACATTTTATTTTGATTTACTTCAACAATATTTTATAGGAAATTTCTTAGACTATTTAAATAAAAATATTATTACAACCCTATTTCATGTATTTAGGATAATCAAGAAAGAATAATTAGTTTATAATTTCAAATTTTTAACATAGCATTAAAATATAAGTAAATTCTAAAACTATGCTATTTGAGAAAATCTATTTATAATCATGATAATTATTCAAATATTTTATCCTAAATATTCCTCATATTTATATAAGTGTGTGGTAAATATTAGGGTTTATAATAATTTAGGATAAAAGAGCATAAAATATCTAAGTATTGAAATACTTCCTATTAATTTTTGGTTTGCAAAATTAGGTGTCAACAATGGCTCTAATTAGGGACGTGCATTCATTCCTGGATGTAGCGAGAGTCTAATTATCTCTGGAAGAAGAAGACCATAGTAAGAAAAGAATCATGAAACTAGGATAAAACAAAAATAATGTACAAGTTTAGAGAATACTTCCTGTTTGAAGAGAAGAAAGGCTTCAAATACTGACCATGAGTTGGGAACTCCTGAATAGTTTCATCAGTATCTTGTAAATGGTAAGAATTTTCACCTGCTTTTGAGATGACCATGTAGGGTCCTAGCCATAGTACATCAAACTTACCATGCTTTCCTGTACCTTGATCTTTTGCATTCAATTTCAGTACCCAATCACCTTCTCTGAAAGACCTGTTTGATGCTCTGTTGTCATGAAGGGTCTTAATCTTCCGTTGTTGTCAAAGATTTCTTTCTTATGCTCTTCTTCTCAACTCATCTAGCTTTGCTAATTGGCTCAACCTGTCCTCCATAAAATTTATGTCCACAAGCTCTTCTTCTTGGATGAATCTATAAACTGGCAATAGATTATTTAATGGTAACCTGGCTTGTTTCCCATAAACCAATTCATAAGGAGCAAAACCTGTCGATCTTTTTATTGTCTCCATGTTTGCCAATAAATCCAAGCTTAGTTTCAAATCCCATGCCTTCTTATTATTGCTCAACATTCTCCTAATGATCTTTATGATATTCTTATTACTTGATTCCTCTTAACCATTCCCTTGCGGATGGTATGTGGAAGAGTATGATAGGTTGATACCATATTTATTGCAAAATTCAAAAAATTCCTTAGATCTGAAACACATACCATTTTCAAAAAGGATCTTGCAAGGTACTCCAAATCTGGTAAGTATGTTGTCTGTCAAAAACTTGATGACCACCTTACTTGTAGCTTGTCTCGTAGGTATAGCTTCAACCCATTTCATAAAATAGATTGTTGCAACCAATATCCATTTATGAACTCTACTTGAAGCATCTGAAATCTCCCCAATAAAGTCTATTCCCCACATTTTGAAGGTTCCTTAGTTTGTAAAGGAATAAGGGGTAATGCGCCATTGTATTTCAATTTTCCAGAGAACTTCTGACAAGATTCACACTTTTTAACATATTCATAACAATCCTTGAATACATGGGGCCAATAATACCTAGCTTGCAATAACTTATGAGTTGTTTTCTTAGCTGAAAAGTGACCACCACATACCCCATCATGTAACTCTTTTGTAACTGACTTAGCCTAACGAGTGTCTAGACAAAATAAAAGGATACCATCATTATTTTTCTAATATAGATCTCCTTGAATCGGTACATACCTTGATGCTTGCAACTTAATAGTTCTTTTCTGATTATCACTTAAACCTTCTTGTCACTTCATACATTTTAAGAAGTAGACTATGTCCATGTACCACGGACAATGTTCAATGCTAGCTTATATCTTTTCTAGATCTACTTGGTTTATTTGGGTTGCATCTAAATTTGTCTCTACCATAAGTCTAGCCAACCCTTGTCCTCTTACTAAGTGATTTGAATCTTAATGTCAAAGTCTTAAACCTGATTAATCCATTGTCATCTTCTACCTGTGACTTCTGATTGCCTCAATATGTCTTTAGTTTTTGCATTAGGAACATATGCCACAATCTTAGCTCTAACTCGATAAGGTCTAATTGACTTTACTACTTTTACTAATGCATAAGCTTGTTTCTCATGTATATCATAGTTTAGCTCAAATGATTGTAAGGTTTTACTAAAGAAGGCTATTGGTTGTTCATGTTCTTCATCATTTTTTTGTAATAGGATGACTACAATGGTGTGAAAAGAGGCAAAAGAGAACAATTGAAATGGTTTTGAAAAATCAGGAGACTTCAAAATTGGAGCCTCTTTGATTACTTTCTTAATGTTGTAAAAAACCTCTAAAGCCTCATCTATCCAATTTAGAACTGCATTCCTCTTTAGCATCTTTGCAATAGGCTTAACAATTTCTGAAAAATTTGAGACAAACCTCCTCACAAATTTGATTTGTCCAAAGAAAGATTGAATCCCCTTAACATTTCTAAGAATCTGAATCTTATCAATTTCTACAATCCTTTATGGGTCTATTCTTACTCCTCTAGATACAATATGACCAAGAAGTTTACCCTCAGTTACCCCAAAGTCACATTTCTTTGGGTTTAGGGATACTCCATACTCAAGGGATCTTTTGAAAATTTGTTCTAAATGCTTACAATGGTCTTCTACCCTTTTAGAATAAGTTGTGATGTTGTCCTGATATATTACCATAATAACATCAATGAAATCCTCAAAGGCCTCATCCATGGCTCTCTGAAATGTAGCCCTGGCATTCGTAAGTCCAAATGACATCCTTGCATAAATGTATGTACCCCATGGTGTAGTGAATGTTTTTTATATTGTTCTTCCTCTTTAACCTTCATCTGATTATACCCAGAGAACCCATCCATCATGGATAAAAATTCATTCCTAGTAACCTATTGTAATAATGCCTCCATATTAGGTAATGTGTAATTGTCCTTTAATGAAGATATGTTTAGGTTCCTGAAATCCACACAGAGTCTTATATCTCCATTTTTCTTTTTAATAGGTACCAAGTTTGAAACCCAAGTAGAGTGCCTAATTGGCTTGATGATACCAACATCCCTCATCTTGATTAGTTCCTCCATCTTAGGAGCCAAAGTTGTATTTATTAGTCTTTGCCTTTGCCTAAAGGGCTTTGCATCAGGTCTTAAAGGTATTTCATGTTGGAATAGGTCTTCCCTATATGTCTTAAGATCATCGTAAGACCAAGAAAATACATGTATGTACTTTCTTAGTAAACCAATAATGTCTACTCTAATTTTAGGAGTTAGTTTCTTACCAATAAAAACCTCTTTAAGGGTATGTTCATTTCCCAAATTTATCTTCTCTACTCCCTCTACAGTATTATTGTCAATTTTAACTCTACTATTAGAATCCTTATTATCAAACATTCTTTCTAATGCCACAAGGCCCTTTGGGATTTTATTAGTCTTAAGTTGAATTACTTCTTTTCCAAATAGAGTATCCTTTTCTTCTATTGTTTCAACATAAGCATTCAACTCAATAAACTGATTTTCATACCTTTCTTCACATGCAAGGAATTTTATGATGTCGCTATCATCCTCAAAAACTTTCCAATTATGAATGTTATCAGGTATTGCTAGTCTTGATTTGATCTCTACCTGTGCAATATCTTCACACAGGATATCATTATTCTTAACTGCTAGGTTAGCCATGAAATCAACAAGAATATTTTCAGACCTATCTATCCAAGTTATTGAAAAATCATCAAAACATTCTATGGAATCCCAAACCTCATTCTTGTACCTTTTTAGATTTTGATTCTTAGTAACGAACTTATCCTGAATTTGAGATACAACTAATTCAGAATCCCCATAAACAGAAAGAATTTTAATACCATGCTTACCTGCTATTTTTAGACCTGGTAAGAGTGCTTCATACTCTGCAGTATTATTAGTACAATCAAAAGACAACAAAAAGAAATATTTAAAAGATTTACCATTTGGGTATATGAAAACTACACCTTCTCCATTACCACTTTTTCTACATGACCCATCAAAAAATATTTTCCAAATGAAATTAGAATTTTCCTTAGCATGTATTTCAATAGGATTAGTTTTTTTAACAACATCTTTATGAATACTTACTTGGAAATTATCCATATATGTATGGAAAAAGTATGTAATATGACTTGGATCAACTTCTTTGATGATGTAAGTAGACTTTGGTTCCCTATCAATCCTCACAATCTTGTCATTTACTGGGATAGAAGCATGAGATAAATCTAATTGGACATTACCACCTACCAAATTAGACCATTGTCTAGATAATAACATCCCATAATAGGTGGTACTTCTACAACAGTAATATCAATTTTATAAGACTTTTCAGGACAAGAAGGAAAAATGAATTTAACATTTCTCATTATTCCAATAACTGGGACTGATCTATTATCCATAGCATAGCATTTTCCATAAGTAGTATCTACATTCATTCCTAATTCCTTCATTACTCCATGAGGCATAATATTAATTGTTGCTCCAGAGTCTAACATACAATTTTTAACTAATTTATTATTTATCAACAAGGTCAAAAGAAAAGGTCTACTTTAGTAGTATCTTCACTAATAGAAGTCCCTAGATAAATAACTGGTAATTCTTCATTATCTTTTTGTTCTTGTGAATCCTTTTTAACAACATCATTTATTATTTTGAGTGTTTCATTCCATTTATTTTCTTGTCCATTAGTTTTCTTATATTTAATGTTTGATCAACTTGCCTTTTAGGGATCTACGCCTTTCCTTTCTTTGTCTCACCACTCTTGTTCAAAATTTTAAACATTCTTGCCACCTGTTCATGACCTAAATTTACAGTTATGTTCCTTAAGTGATAGTTGCTACAAATTTGTTCCAGTGCTGCCACAGTGTATGCCTCCTTTTCTTCTTTTGTTGTCCCTCTAACTTCTAGATTCTCATCACTGTCTGAAAAAACTTGTTTCTCCTATTGGTATTCCAACCTCCTATAATCTTCATTTGGCACACAATCTCCTTCATAATCATCACTATCTCCTACCCAAAATGGGGTAGATGACAGAGAATTTATCAAAGGTCTCTCCTCACACCTCTAATGTCCTTCGTCCTGAATCTTTTGTGATATAAGACATTTTTATTGTGGGTGAGGCAACTTGCAAATATCACACAAAAGCTCATCCTATATAAAATGATTATTCCTCTTAAGTGTGTCTGGAGTGTCCATTTGTTTTTTCAAAGGTTTTCCATCCTTCCAATCAGTGTGATAGGGCATGTCTTGTAACCCATACCTATCATTTCTATTAAAATTTCTATCACTTTTACCTGCTTAAAAATGATCTTTATTTGGTTGTAGATTTTTCACCAAACTCACTAATTCATCCATCCTATCCCTTTCCTCATTCTATTTTGGGGCTGTAGGGTTAAAGAGCCTAGGATCATTTCTCTTATCCATTCTCCCAACAGCTATTCTATTACTTTCAATAGTTAATGCGGTTTTAAATGCTTGTTGTAATGTGGTCGGGTTATGAGACCTTATCTCATAGTTTTTCTTGACATCAAAAGATGTTAGATAAAAGGTTATTAAAAAGAAATCCATACGGCAAATATCTTTTGGAATTTTATTTAACACCCTGTTAAACCTTTTGTTGAATTCTTTCACTATCTCATTCACATTATTTTTTATGCTAGTTAATTCGTGAGATGAAAAAGATGGATCTCTGTGATCTCTGAATTCTTCCATAAATTGATTCACAAAAATTTTCCAACAATTAATAGATCTGTTAGGTAAATTCCTATACAATTCATCTGCACTATCTTTAAGAGACTACACAAATAGCTTCATAAGAGCATCTTTTTAGGTTATGTCAAATTCATATACAATATCTTTGACATTAATAACATGTTGTTCTGCTAACTGTGATCTATCACCGGTAAACTTAGGAATAGAAGACTTTAATTTATTTGGTATCGAGTCAGGAGAGCATATAATATTTGAAAAATCTAACTATCTATATCTCTCATCAACCATTGGAAATCTAACATCTAGTTGATTTCTAATTTGATTAGTATTTTGAAAAACTTCATTTTGTAAAATAGGGTTACCTCTTTGGTTTTGATTTCCTTGATTACCATATTGACCGGTGTGAACTTGCTAATGCACCATGTTATTCCCTTGATTATATGCATATCCTTTGTGCCCATGTTGTAGTAACCACCTTGTTGTTGTTCAGAACTCTAATGACAAAGGTTTTGTTGTCTCAAATCTCCAGGCTGGTTATTTGTTCGGAGACTTCCCTCTTGTCGACTCAGATGGTTAAAATTATTGTTTGCGATACCATTATTATGACAATGATTAAATGGTAGATTAACATGTGCATAATTTTGGTTCTGATGTTGTGCGTAATGTTGTTGATCATTGTTCCAATTATCACGCATCATATTTAGGTTATTCTAAAACTGGCACATATTTAGGTCATCATGCCAGCTTAAATAACACACATCATATTTATTTGATATATCATACCCATTCTGCCTACCATGTTGGACTGGGCCATAATGATTGTAGACTTTCATGTGATCTCCATGTTCTTGTTGCGTAGTATCCCCAAAGCATTTCTCATTGAAAAATTTATGATTACCAGAATCATTATTTATGCCTTGTGTAATACATCCATCTTTGGCCTGTGTAATGTTTCCCTACTCAAGACCACTTAGTTATGTGTTTTCACTACCCATACCATGCATATATTCATACTTCCTTCTAGCTTCAACATGCTGGTCACGTGTATCATCACTTGGTTGCATACAAATTTTGGAATGCTAAAAATGACTGAATTTTTTATGATGTGCATCATCATTTGGAAAACAATTTACATCTTTGTATTGCTTCCCAGCCTTAATGTGTTGGTCACATTTTTTACTTTGTGAAACATATCCATGGTTTTGGGTGTATTGGTGCACATGGTGTTGCATTGGATTGAGACCTCCCCAGCCATGCTCATGTTTGTATTGTTGCTCATCTTTTATTAGTAGTGTATGGTAATTTGTTTGACCATGTGCATCATCACTGAGAAAACCATATGCATGCCTATCTATTTGTGCACCTCTACACTTCCCTTCGGCATTGATGTGCAGGCCACATTTTTCTTCACTTGGCTGCAGGTAAGTATTATTATTACCTTGCACACGTAGGTCTCCAAACTTCTCTTGTATTTTATATTTATCATGGGTATCATTGTTCCACTCACACTGTTGAGGATCCATTTGATGTACTTGCATGTGCGTGTGTTGAAACACACCAGTGTCTCTCATACCTCGTGCATCCTTGTAATTTGTGTGAGTCCCCGGGTACATATAAACCTTAAAATTTTGTGTGTGACTATTTTTTTCATAATTCTCATCCTCATTCTACAACTCATGCACATGTTTATATTCTTGTGCAAGCTTGTTTCCTTGGTCAATACCATTAGGCTATGTGTTCTTACTACACATGCCATGCGCATGTAAATTGGGATGTTGAGCATTATATTTTTTATAATGTATTTCCTCATTGTGCAAGTCATGCACATATTCATCTCCACATTTCACTCCATCATTGACGTGTAGGCCACATTTTTCTTCACTTGGTTGCAGGTAAGATGAATATAAATTACCTTGTCCAGGCATTTTATCAAACTCCTCTTTTATTTTATCAAACTGCTCTTGTCTACCTCCAAAATATTGAGCGTGAATGTTTTGATGATGCTTATCATCATTTGGTGAGCCATGAATATTCCCATTTTTCACAGGTTGTTATTGATAATGAATATTTTCCTTATGTAGGCCACATTTTTCTCCATGCTTCTAATGTGCATTTTTATCATGCCCTCCATCACTAACGTGCTTCCCATGTGGATCAACACTTGGCTGCAGGTGAGTATTATTTTTACCTTGCGTAAAAATCCTAGGGTAATGTAAAACACTTTGTTCAATGTAATCATTATTTCTACCTTTGTCTGGATTCTGCCTATGATTTTTATTTTTTTTATTTTGCTGAGTATTCAAATTATTTTCATTATGATAATTTATCAATGGTGTGCCATTGTCCCTTCCAATATTAATTTCAAATAATGGGTTACTAAAAATGTATTCAACATCATCTCGTTGCCCATAATTTTTAGGGTATTTAATTCTGCCACCTTGATTTGTCAGATTATGATAATCATGAATATTATTATATTCTAGCTCATCATGTTGTGGTTTATAATAATCACGAGTATAATTATTTTGGCCACTTAGAACCAATGCATTATCTCGTGTCGAAATGCCACTGAAATGACACTGGTTTTGTGCCCCAATAATATCTTGATGATACATTTTATCATTTAAATGATCTCCATTGTAATTATTTCTCTAATGCACAACGTTATTCTTTCCAATATTAGGATCAAATAAGGGTTATCATAAGTATTGTTTGCAGCCAACTCAACATCATTTTGTTGCTCCCAATTTACCCGATTCAATTATGTCATCATTATTGTCACATCTTTTACTTGCACTATTCCTTTTATCATTTGTGTTGTGCAGAGAATGAAAATGATTGAAAAGATCATTGTTATTTTTTCTTTGAGGAGGATTATATTTTGGAACCTTACTACTCTGATCAATCCTCATTTCACTTGTTGCATTAACTTATGTACTAGTCAGTGATTTAGATTTCTCTCTCTGAATCCTCATTTTTCTTAAAATCTCATCCAGTTGTCTTTTGAGTGCTCTAATCATTATTTCATCCTCATTCTCCAAATAAATCAATCCTTGTGCCATAATAGCCATAATTTCATCTTCCCTAGTTCGCTCTTCATGTTCAGGTATACCACTATTTTTTGAAGCAAATTATGGGAATGGATTTTTATTGTCACTTTTGTTGGTAGTGTTGTGATGGCTTGAATCAAGGAACTACTCACAAGAAAACACTCATTCACCTAATTCAAAAGGTGTCTTATGTGGCACATACAACATTTTATTTTTTGAATTCTTATTTCTCTTCTTCGGTTCTAATTCAACAAAGATATTATTTTTTAGAGATCTTCTCCCTAACATAAATTTTTCTCAATCTTTCTGAAACTAAAATTTAGAGTCGCTACCTCACTTTTCTGTGAGGAAATATAATGTCCTGAGTCTTCTCTCCTAGTAGAGTCATACTAAATTTGACAACTGTAACCAAAGATTTTGCAAATGTCTTTCACAGATAGTTGTCCCTAGTAGAGTCGCTAATTTGTTGGTGCCCAAAAATGATGGATCGCTTTTGGCCAATTGACATGTACAAATATAATACCTCTACAAGTATGGCTTAATCAAGCCAAGGCTAGAAGGCCTAAATTCACGTTGAACTATCAAATTCTCTATGTCACACAACTGCTTACACAAAACAAAATTCCTCCAAAGGTGGTGAATGATCCTTTGAGGAAAGCAACAAATCTCCTAATAATCTCTGATATGCAAAACTTGAACTAAACTGAATTATAATAAAGACTAGAAAGGTAATGCTTTTGGAATAATGATTTAATGATCTATAAACTAAAAATGAACCAAATATAACAATTTCCAATTAAAGATTAGATCAATGCCTTCTAAGTACTTGGGTTATAGAGTCAAAACACTTTCAATCCTATGTACGATCAGAGACAGTTTTAAAAAACTTGCTTTAATAAGACAAGACCATCACTTAGGCTTCCACTTGATTTATAATTCAAATCAATCTATATAGCTAATCTTATGAAATTTAACTCAAATTAAGAGACCGATAAAAACAAGAGAAGATACACAAATCTTTCAATTGATTTTAAACTATTTATATATTAATTTTGAATTATGATACTTAGGGAATTCAACACAGTGAAATACTCTATTTAATAGAATATCTAAAAGACTAATCAAAAGAATACAAATAACTTATAACCACAAATAAAAGAAATGGAACTTATCTTTATAGATGTTGAAAAAATGATACATAAAGGTTCACAGTTGCATTTTGTGAGTTGAATCCTTCACTGATAGTGTCCCCAGAAATAATTTCTCTTTTTTTTTTAATGTTAAATGACTCAATATTTATATCAATTTCAATGGTTTCCCGTGAAAGGTCATACCTTTTCACAAATACCTAATCCTATAACTACCCTAAATAATTACAACAAATTAACCATATATATGGTTTGAGGCAATAAAGCATTTCCCGCATTTACAAATAATATTTGTCACATCTTTGGATAATTTACTTGGTTATCATCACCTGTTTATGATATAAAACTCCTGCACACCAAATCCAAAATTAGATAACCTTTAATGAATTTCAATTTAGGGCTTCATTATAATTTAATAATATTCTCAAATCTCTAAAATGATTCTTATATTAAATATTAGTTTTAATAATCAATAATATATCAAAATAAATCATCAAGAGGGCCATAACATAAGAACATTTGTCGCAATGTATATACATGTTTCTTTAATAAAATAAGAAAAGTACCAATAAGATTTAAAATTATTATCAAAGGTACCCTCTTTTCATTTACCAAAGCACAAAAGTCCTATTAATAAGACAAACCCTAAAATCCATTTATACACAACAACATATTAATAGGAAAGGATAATATAATCTTATGTTTTAATTGAATTTTGATTTTCAGATTTTAAACATAATACATTTCCCTCTTAAAATATTTTTTCAAAATGTGAACTAATATTTGCCTCATATAAATATGAATATGAATCTAGGGTAGAATAGTTATAAACATTTTAATTTATCCTAAAAAATAAAAAGTGAAAACTTACCCTAAAATGATAACTCAAAAGATTTACATAGGGTAATACTATTAATATTGAAAAAGAGGATAACTTTAAAAAGTAACCCTAAAATTATGCAATTTACTTTAATAAACCTTTTTTAAAATAACCAAGGTAAAAAAGAATACATTTCAAGGTTAATAAGAAAAGGAAACACAATCATATTAATTCACCCTAATAATTGATCTTCAAAATTACTATACGGTAGAAAACATTCTAAATATATCTTTTCTCTTTTACTTATATTACCAAGGAATACAATAGAACAAATTGGTTAGGGTAGGATGGGTAGTTAGGATAGGAAAGGGGGTGGATCGAGAGGTTGAGTGTTCAACTCCCTCTCCCCACTCTTTTTCTTGTGAACATAGCTTTAATTTTCTTACCTGCGCATGAAAACTGTCAATAAATCAATTCCACTCCAAAACTTCTCAAGGAATAACATTAGACTAACTCATTAGAGAGGGAATGGGTATATAAATAGGAAAAGAGGGTAGGCTTGAGAGGTTGAGTGTTCAACTCCCTCTCGCCACCCTTTTTCTCAAAAAAGAATATTTTAAATCACCCCTTTTATTAAAACATTTTATTTTGATTTACTTCAACAATATTTTATAGCAAATTTCTCAGAATATTTAAATAAAAATATTATTACAAGCCTATTTCATCTATTTAGGATAATCAAGAAAGAATAATTATTTTATAATTTCAAAATTTTAACATAGCATTAAAATATAAGTAAATTCTAAAACTAGGCTATTTGAGAAAATCTATTTATAATCATGATAATTATTCAAATATTTTATCCTAAATATTCCTCATATTTATATAAGTGTGTGGTAAATATTAGGGTTTATAATAATTCAGGATAAAAGAGCATAAAATATTTGAGTATTGAAATACTTCCTATTAATTTTTGGTTTGCAAAATTAGGTGTCAACAGAAACAATGCCTAAAATGAATTGTATCAAAGAGGGGCAAAATGTAGACACTAAAAAATGTCCTATTGCTCTAACACAATGACATTACTAACATTCCTCCTAAATTGTGAAATAATCTTTATTATTTAATTAAATGTGTCATTCTACCATATTCTAAGATGAAAATCATCATTTCTCCCTAATTCTATAATTAAGTGATTTTAATTAATTACTTTAATTATTGAACTTCTAAACAATTAATTCATCGTCTATTCATCTATAATATATTTAAATAAATAACCTTATTTAATTATACCCTATCTTATAATTATTAATTAATTAACCAAATTTAATTAATGTTCCCCCTCCTAATTATTACCTTTTTATAATAATTAAATCAAATTATATCTCATGATTAAATAAATGATATTTACTTAATTAAACTAATTATTCCCCTCTCATGATTAAATAAATTATATTTTTTTAATTACAACTAACAATCCCTCTCATAAATAAATAAGTAATTATGTATTTATAAAATATCTCCACATGTGCAAATAAATAATATTTTATTTATTTAAATCATAATTATCCTCCTAAATCCTAACTCACACTCACTTTGAGTTAGCTTTTCAATTAGATCTCTTAACTCCACAATTCCCCCTCCTAACTATTCAATCCACATTATTAATTCCTCCCTCAACAATCCATTAAGTCGTCCATCAATTTAGTCTTCTAATATATGCAATCAGTTGACTCATCCATGCAATCAGTTAACTCACTAGTCTATTATGTTATCTCACCAGTCCTTTCAAGTAATCTCTCCAATCTATTTGTTGACAGATCAATCGACTATGTTAAGCTAAGAAATCAACTTAGTTGAACTCTCACTCACTCTGAGTTCAACTCCTCAATCACAGTCAATCAACCCTTCAATCATGGATTATTGGTTGAAACCCCTAAAATCTTATAATTAGAGAGACAAACCTTTGATTTAGCTAACCATAATTTCTTTGAATTATTATGTTGGCACGATCTTGAGCTCAATTCTGAGAGCCCACATTGCATGAGAAGGAGAACACCAAGGAAGGATTTTATGGTTTGCATGTTCATGTCTTGGATTGATTTCATAATATTTTATTAATTATGCTCATTATTTGTCTTGCATCATTTCTTTAATATTGGGAGTACTAATTTCTCTAACAATCTCTTTGTGGTTGATATTTTATATGTTATTGCAGGTTTCTATTGATCCTATTATTATCCAATTACATGTTGTAGTAAGATATATGGAGTCTACCTGATTGATTTGTACATGTGTGAGGCACTTAAGTCTCTAGTTGACCATTTTGGCTACTTAGGCACGTTCGTTGATCCAAACTATCATCAACACACCTCACCCAAGCTTGGTTAGATATAAGACCAGAGTTTTCTCAAATTTTTGTTTCTATACTGACCAGAGGGATTTTCCATTTTGAGGTCATCCTTTGGAGGTTAAGCACACCCCCAGATAGGCCTCTTTAAAAAAAGAAAATGGCTTTTAATCTAATAGAATGTGGAAGCACACCAAAAACTCAAGACACCAAGTTAATTGAATTAAGCACCAAATGATCAAATGTTAGCTAATCTAAATCATCCATGCAGACATGTGGGTGCATTTTTAAGTACCAAACTAGTTGAGATTTTCTTGCTCAATTTTAATGCACCAATCTCAAATGTATTTTTCCTTGTTCAAATGTTAACCACACGTCATCTTTAAGCACCAAAACAAAATGTGAATTGTGATTTTCAAGCATGCATTGTTCATTTTAAAGCACCAAAAATGAAAGATATATTGATCTTAGATTAAAAAGTTAAACCCTAATTCCACACCACAAGCTAAAAAGAAAAAATTAGTACTAAAAACCTAGTAATTAGTTCTCCTAAGACCAAAGAGCACCAATATCAACACACATATTATTTTATTTATCTGATAGCTTAGTAACCTTATCGAGATATGTGTTAAAGGGTCCATCAAATCTGAATTATGCTTCCAATCTATCAAGTGCAAACCTACGAGCTAGTTCTCTATTTTGTTTTATCTCTCATTCTCTTTTGCATTGTTCAACAGGTTCTTGAATCTCAACTTTTTTTGTTTTGGTGGCCTGCTACATTTTTTCATTTCATCAAGTGTTTCTTTTTAATATAAGTGTTTAGTTTTAATATAAAAAATTTATCAGAAAAAAATAGAGAATCAGGATTTAGACAGAAGGGAAATTATTTTTGACAGTCGAGTGCATTGTTTTATTGTTGCGATTGTGGATTTTCAATTAAGTATTTGCGATGACCCTATACAGTGGGAGTGGTGATGCAATAGTATGTCTATGATGATCAAGTAGAACAAGTGTAGTGATTATAATGTATGAGTGCATTGATCGGTTCTATTACCTGTAAAAAATTAACAAATATAGGAAGACAAATAATAATAATTCAATCGAAGAAAATAGTGTCAATATCCCAGAACATGTAATATCAAATAAATAATTAGTAGTTAGAGTAAAAAAAGAGAAATTTGAACAGATAATAACCTAGACACAAAATCAATGATAAAAGAATACTTATGGCTAGAAAACAATTGTGTCTCATTCAATCAATGAGTGTGGTGTTTCGCCTATATAGGTGAATTATTTTCATCTATCATTTGCATCTTTTGAATACATCATGTACAATGATCCAATGATGTGTGCACATCTCTTTAACCATGTGAGTTTGTCGTTTAATTTTGTATTTGCAAAAATGGTAAAAAAAATCAAAGATTATGAATCCTAGTGCTTCACATTGGGTTCACCATTTTTAATCGAATATATAAGGATATGTAGAACCCTGCAATAACAATGAAATATCAACCAAAAAGAGATCAATTAGTAGTTAGTATTCTCAATATCAAGAATAGATGCAAGATAAACAAAAAGCATAAATGATAATTAATATGAAATTATTTCAACACAAATGAATATGCAAACCATGATATCCTTCCTTGTTGTTCTCCTTCTTATGAAATTTTGGGCTCTCAGTATTGAGCTCAAAAGTGTTTCAGCATAACAATTTGAAACGCCTGTGGTTAACAAAATTAGAGAATTAGCTCTCTATTTTAAAAAAATTAGGTGTTTCAATCAAGATTTATTGGGTGTGATTGATAAGTTAAGTTGGATTGATTGTTGAGTTAACTAGGTTGTTATTCTTTGTCAACATAATAGATGGATTTGTTAAGAGACTAGATTGAAGAGTTGATTGAATAGGTTGGATTGATAACATAATAGATGGGTGAGTTAACTGATTTGATTGATTAGAAGACTAAATTGATGGATTGGATAACTGATTTGATTTATCAGTTAGGGAAAAGGAAATGAAGGAGTTAGAAAGTTGATTGAGTAGTTAACAAATTTGATTGAAGAGTGAATTGAAAGTTAGTATGAGATAGAATTAGGAGAATAAATCTTGATTAAATAAATAATAGAACTTAATTATTTACTTGCACATGTGGATATTATAAATAAATAAATAATATTTATTTATTTATGAGAGGAATAATTAGTTTAATTAAATAAATATAATTTATTTAATTATGAGAGCAATTTGATTTAAATTATTGTATAAATATAATAATAAAGAGGGAATATTAATCAAATATGACAATTTAATTAATTATAATGAGATAGGGAAAAATTAAATAAAGCTTAAGTATTTAATTTCTTTATAGATGAATGATTGATGAATAATTAATTAGAAGCTCAATAATTAAAGTAATTAATTAAAATCACTTAATTATGAAAACAAAGGGAAATTGATGATTCTAAATTGAGAATATAGTAGGACATAAATTAATTAAATAATAAAGATTATTTAATAATTGAAGAGTAATATTAGTAATGTCATTGTGTTAGAGCAATAGGCCATTTTAAAGTGTCTATAGCTATGTATATACTATTGGAAAGTCTTATTTATATTGTTGTGGAAGATATTCATAGTTGAAGTTGTTTATCTTTATGTTGGCCACACATAGTCAATTCTATTGTTATTGTTATACACACACACACACACACACACTACAACTACTACTACTAGAAAGTTTAGTTATATTACAGTGGAAGCCATTTTTAGCTGAAGTCATCTATCTTTATGTTGGTTGCACATAGACAAATATGTTGATGTAAATATATTGTTGAAGGATGTCATTTTTGTTATTGAAAAGAATATGGGGTCATTTTGGCGATTGCTATGGTTTGTAGAAGTGTTATAAATTATATGTGGTTGATGGTATTGTGCATTGCAAGTTGAAATCACACCTAGCACTTCATAGGCTTAGACTTGTATTGTATTATCAAAAGTTGAGGTTGCATTCCAAGGCTATGTAATGAATTTGTATTAACACTCTTCTATGCATATTGTAAGAGCTTATCATATTGGAATGAAAAGATTATTATTTGGCTTGTGAGATTCGTTGTGAAACTAAACATATTAATATTTCACACAATGGTTGTTATTTGTGTGCTATGTTGAATGCATTTTAATGTAGACATGTAAAAATGACCTATTTCTCTAATGTGATGACATTACTAACATTCCTCCTAAATTGTTAAATAGTATTTATTATTTAAACAATATGTGTCATTCTAATATATTCTAAAAGTCAAAATTATCAATTCTCTTAAATCCATAATTAAGTGATTTTAAATAAATTACTTTAATTATTGAACGTCTAATAATTATTTCATCACCTATTCATCTATAGATATAATTAAACAAATAACATTATTTAATTATACTCTATCTTATTATAATTAATTAAATAATTAAATTTAATTAATTTTCCCCCTTCCTAATTATTATATTTATGTAATAATTAAATCACACTCCATCTTATGATTAAATAAATAATATTTATTTAATTGAATTAACTATTCCCCTCTTGTTAAGAGACTAGATTGAAGACTATTCCCCCTTCCTTTCTCAAAACAAACCTTTAACCCTTGATAATTTGACTAAAAGGGGTTTTTATCTTGTTAATAGATGTTGTCTTTGTATGGAAGATTCAGAATCTTGTGATCATTTAATGTTACATTGTACCTATACCCATAGGGTATGGGATCTTATCCTTAAAAAGTGGAATCTTTGTTGGTTTTTCCATCTTCCTTGGCGGGATTTTGTCAGTCAATGAAGCTGTCTATATTCTAATGATCTAACTAAATAATTTTGGAAACTCATTCCTCCTCATTTCTATTGGCGCATCTGGAAGGAAAGAAACAACATAATTTTTAGGGAGAAATTCTCTAAACCTGAAGTTTTTGGTAATCACATATGTTGAGGATTGGAGGAAAACTTTATCAGTGCTATTAACATCAATAATTAGAAGATTAAGTTCCAAATTTCTAAAGAGGACATCAAAAACTGGAACTTTCCTCATTCTAAATCCCAGGCCAATCATCCAAGATCTAATGCTATTTGGACGGTTCCTCTGATGGGGTGTCAAAAGAAAATTTGGGTGTGTCAGGTGGTGGAGGAATCTTAAGAGATTGGAATGGTAAATTTGTTTGAGCTATAGCTACCCCTTTGGTAATGCAATCGAATCATGGAGCTGAGGTGATGGCTTCCCTCAATGTTATATTGTTGGAAACTGGTTGTAAAAAAGTCTTGCTAGAAGGAGACTCCCTTAATATTGTCAATAATATCAAAGGTATAAGAAAATATTCATGGAGCATTAAGCACATCATTAATAAAATAAAAAATATAACCATATGACTTGATTCTTTTCATGTTACCCACAACTATCGTGAAACTAATCAGGTGGCAAATGGTTTGGCTAACCTTGGGGTTAGAAGTGACATCATACACAAGTGGTATGGATCCTCTAAGATCAATGATGAGATTAATTCATGTATTAATTATGAAATAATTAATCAAAATGAGTTATATTTAATGATTATACAACATGAATTAATTCTGAACCGAAGTGATTTGAAGGTGATGTGTCAATTTGTGAAGGAGTTACTAAATTTAATGACCACACATCATAATTTAATTCTAAACTGGAGTGCTTTATAGGTGAAGTGCCAAGTTGTGATTAATTTATGTCATATCTCTCTGACTTTGCATGCTTTCTGGGTTATTAAAAAAGAGCTCTGGCATAATATTCATTGTTTGAAGCTTTTTATTTTTAGTTTGAGAGATTGGAGAAAACAAGTTCTTGAAACAGAGTTGAGTATTTTCTCTGAGTCTTACTTTAAGAAGGATAATTTTAACATGGGTGTGGATCTTAAAAGGGAGGAACCAACGGAATGCAAGTGGATCCATGAAAAAGAAGTTTGGGGGAAGCTTAAGAAGGGAAAAGTGCACCATTACCTGAAATAGCTGCATTGCTGGAGGAAATCATTGAAAAAATGCAGAATGATGTTAAAATGTACAAAGAAGGTAAGGGTGTTTTTGAGAAGGTTACTGTTAATACCACCATGTTGGAGGAGAAAATTAACAAGGCTATTGAAACTGTGATAAGCCTGATTATTGACAAGATCAACAATAATGATATTATGTTAAAGAAGATGATCACTCTATCCAACACGGGCATGAAAGAAACTGTTGATAACCTTAAAGCTCTCTATACCCTGCTAGAAAGGAATAATATTGATAAAATGAAATATGGAGATCAAGGGAAAGATGATATATTGTTTCTTGGTCTGAGCTCTAGAACCAGATCCTATACTAGAAAGAAGACTATGGTCCATGCTAAAGATATTTCCAACTTGAAGGAGTCCATCAAGAATATGCAGAATCAAATGGAGGAATTCCTCAAATGATAAAGCAACCCTATTGCTAGGAGTTCTTTTGCCCTGTTTTGCTGGTAGTTTTTTTGTTTTAGTATCATGCACTTTTTATGTTAGTGCTTTAATGTATTATCTGGGATATGTCCCTCTCAGTTTATGTCCCTTGCTAGGAAAGATTGTTGTCTTTTAGTTATATTATGCTTATCTTCTTTATGCCTTATTAAAGGTTTTTGGGGTCCCTTCAAAACCTACAATTACCGTAATCAAAAACTATTCCCCTCTCGTGATTAAATAAATTGTATTTATTTAATCATAAACTAATAAATTCATCTCATAAATAAATAAGTAATTATTTATTTATAAATATGTCCACATGTAAAAATAAATAATATTTTATTTATTTAAATCATAATTATCCTCCTAAATCCCAACTCTCACTCACTTTGAGTTATCTTTTCAATCATAACTCCTCACTCCATAATTTTCTCTCCTTATCTAGTCTCTGAATCCACCTCTTTAGTCAGTCCCTCCAATCATGGAATTCAATTGGAGTTGAATTCCTACTCATTTGAGTTAAATCCTCCACCTCATTTAGTCCATTTGAGTTAAGTCCTCCACCTAATCAATCAATTTGAGTTAACTTCTTCACCTCATTTAGACCATTTTGGTTAAGTCTTCCACCTCATTTAGTTAATCTCCCCAATCAAGGCAGTCAAGTTGAGTTGAACTCCTACTAACTTTGAGTTAACTCTTCCACATCACCAATCAACCCATCAATCAAGGATTCTAGGTTGAAAGCCCTAAAAATATATAAATAGAGAGCCAAACCTTTGATTTTGGTAACTACATGCACTTTGGATTCTTACATTGGCATAATCTTGAGCTCAACTCTGAGAGCCCACATTCCATGAGAAGGAGAACGACAAGGAAGGATTTCATATGATTTTCATATTCATGTTCTTAAATTGATTTTGATATGTATGATGTTTGTGCTTATTGTTTATCTTGCATTATTTATTGATGATTGGGAATACTAATTGCACTAATAAATCTCTTTTTGGTTGAGATCTCTTATGTTATTGAAGGTTTTCTATTGATCCCCCTATTACCCGATTACAAAATGGTGAACCTGATTTGAACTACACCAACTCTTTTTGGCATTTTCTCTGTTTCAGCACAGACACAATTTTTTTTTATGCATACACATGTTAGAGAGACATGGGAAGATATATTAATAAAAAAAAATCACAAATTTCAATCATCATATTCAACAAATTCAATGGACGTACTCATATATCAAGATCATCATACTCTATTATCTTAGAGCCGCACTATCCAACCTAGATCATCGCACTTATCTAATAAATAATTTATACTAAGTTCTGTTTGATTTATGATCTTAGGGTTATCATATATCTAGGTTCCTATTTTCATCATTTTGACGGCTATTAATACTCAATATTTTTCCAATAAAGATTTTATTATTCCTATGCTTGGGTTTTCTTAATTTTTTTGCAAGTACCTAATAGAGCTACACACTCGCCATTCTCAATCAATGCACTTAGTCCTCTGAATTACCATAAATATATAGCTAAGTCACCACACTTGATCTACCTAAATGATGCACTTGTCTGATTAACAATTTCTCTTTTGTCTTAAATTCTAAAGTATATGCTCTCTATCTACACACTGTATTTATTGTAAAGACGCACTTGGTATATTGTAAAGTCACACTTTTTGTAATAGAATGATGCACTTGACTATAATGAAAAAACATAGTGGTCCACATAAGCACAAGAAATTCAAGGTCCAAGTACTCATAGAATATTGGAGAGAGAGAGAGAGAGAGAGAGAGAGAGAGAGAGATCACATACATGTGCACTTAATCTATTGGAAGCAGAATTCAAATATGAAGGTCTCTATAAATCGTACATAGACCAATTAATCAAGATATCAGATAAATATGGTAATTTGCATGTTGATATGGGTACTAATTATGATTATCAAAAATAATTGATAGGTCTTTTTTGGTACTAACTTCTTTTAGCGTGTGGCTTAGAAATAGGTGTTATTTTTTTAATTTAAAAATCATCCATCTCTCTTTTTGGTGCTTTAAAAATGAACATTGCATGCACAAACATCACATTTCACATCTCATTTTTGGTGCTTAAAATTAAAATGGTGGTTTAAAGAATTGAACAAGGAAAAAAACTTTTGAGATTTGTGCTCTTAAAATTGAACAAAACAAATCTCATATGGTTTGTGCATAAAATTGAACTCATGTGCATGTATGGATGATAACTTAGATCACAATTGGATATTAGTGCTTAAATACAATTAACCTGGTGTTTGGAGTTCTTGGTGCGCTTGCACAATCTATTATATTAACAACCATTTTTACTTTTAGAGAGGCTTGTTTGGAGGGTTCTCTTAACTCATTATAGAGCATGACCTCAAAATGGAAAATCCTTCTGGTTGGTATATAAATAAGACTCTGAGAAAACTATGGTCTTATCTCCATAAGCTCAGGTGAGGTGTCTTGATGATAGTCTGAACCGAGTGAAGTATGTATACACAGCCAACATGGTCCACTAGGCTCTTAAGTGAGTCACGCATGTACAACCTAACTGAGGAGACTCCTCTGAACTTACTACAACCTGTTAATTATAAAGATCTTGGTTTATCTTTGGACATTTATTTTATTATAGTGCAAGGGGAGGTTGAAAAAGAATCTCCCCCAAAATTCCCATCATATTTGTCTCGAGGATATTATGTTCTGAAAAATATCTTCATTAACATGGAAAAATACTCAGAAAAGGTGATAGCACATGAACCTTCAAGGGATTTTTAGCTCTAGTTGTGGGGCACTTATGTTGTGTGAGCTAATGAACACACAAGAAATAGGCCTATAATATTTTAGGTGAAGCCAAATTTGACAATAGAGTAAACGTCTTGTATACTGCTTCTATTGTGATTGACTTCATGAAGACTTACAGCTTAAAAAAGTTGTTGAACATACACAGGTCATTTCTTTTGATTATTATTGTAGTTACACATTGATTTTTGATTTTGTTGAGTTTGGTCCTACAATGTTTGTCTCACAAGATTTTCCTACAACAATTGGTCCTATAAGATTTGTCCTACAAACAATTGGTCCTACAAGATTTTTCCTACAACATCCTACAAACATTACATCCTGGTTCCTTATGATCGACATACTTAGATAGACATATCTTAGAATATTTCTTTTTTGGATAGTCATCAATTTTAGTTCAAAAATCCATAAAATTCTCAAAAACATAGCTTTCATATCTTAGGGTTAAAGTATTTCACTTCCTAGAGTCATTTTTTTAATTAGAGGGTTCATTTTCCTAGGACATTCCTATAGTGGTCTTGTGTTTAATCTTGCCATCGTCAACACTATCTTTATCTACTAGCCTTAGCATAGGCACTTTGTCATTTTGGGCAATATTTGTCTTCGCCAAACACTATTGCCAAAATTTATCACTTTTGTACTACCTTTTTGGTGTCAAGATACTCATTATCATTTGGGTCTTTCCTTGGAGGTTTTTCCTTTTAATTTTATAGAATCTCTCTTATGGTAAAGTACCTACACCTTAGATTTCATATTTGATTAAACCTTTCCTAGTTTACATTAGCATCTCAAAAATCCAAAAAAAAAAAGAATTCAATTTCCTCGTCATCTTGCATTTATCATAGACTTGCATATGATGAATACTCAACCCAAGAAGAGTAAGGACACAATGGAGTACAATCAAATCCTCAACCATGGTCCCCATCAGGAAATTCAATTTGCACCAAGAACCTTGGCACTAGACTACAATAATCCTGGGACATTTTTGCGCCATGATAAAACACTAGATGATACTTTACAATTTCATGAACTAATCCCCACAGAAATCAAAGCCAGATGTACAAAATAAGAGATTGATGATGATTTATGTGATGAGAAGATGAAAGAAGTCTTAGAATCCATGATAGAAGTTGACCCAAACAAATACTTTTACATGCTTATACAAGAAGGTGCTAAATTACCATCTGGGTTTGACAAATCCTCCATAGTGGAGGACATACCTATACCAATAGCTTGGGTGGCCTAAAAAACACCCCTACCACTCATTTCAATTCTCCCATCCACTAGTTCCACACAAAATTATTCCCAGGTCACCACATCTTCCAATAAATTAGGGATCTAGTACACCAAACCCTTATTTTCTAGTTTCCTTTCCAAATTTTCTACACTTGCTACCATAGCAACACCATCTATATTTTCCTTAAATCATCCAATGATTACCTCACAAAAAATGGCAACAAATTCCTCCATTACAATTCTCTAACCTAAGTAGGGGCTACCCCTACTAGGAGCACCTCAAAAAAAACTTCCTAGTTTTTCTCCACCAGGTGTCCATTCCAATTTAGGATAACCCAAAATAGTCAAGGGGCACCTCCAACTAATCCAAATTACTCAGCAATGTCTTCTAGTTTCATCCAAAAAATGATGGCAAATGGGCCTAACACGTCCCATCTTACAGCAGTACCCCAGCATAACCCAACACCCCAACATATACTAGTACCTCATCATAATCCAACACTCCAGCATCATTTGACCCCACAACAAGTTCTAACATCCCAACATATACCATTACCTTAGCATAATCCATCACCCTAGTATATACCAATACCTCAGCAAAACCAAGCATCTCAATACATTCCAAATATAGCATCTCAGTATATCCCAATACCTTAACATAATCCATCATTTCATTACATCCCAGTACCTCAATACACCCCAACATATCATCATGTTATGCCACCATATATACCTACAACATCCCAAACTAATGGAGTCTCATTTGTTAACCCTAATGCACCACCTGCTACACAAACACCCACTGATCTACTTGCTCAATAGTTAAAAACCCTTCAATAGTAGTTCATAAATCTAGAAACATGCACTTATAAAAGGTCTTACACAGCATAAGACCTTATTGTTGGAAATATAAGTTAGAAAGTAATACTGAGAGGGGGGGGTGAATCAGATATTACCTACTTTAACCTTTCCATTCTGATAAAACTTTATGCATGACATAAACAAAACTTGATCATTATAAGAAACTAAACATATTAAGCAACATACATGAAATCACTCATAACACCATAATTTTGGTAACCTAGAAACCCTTGAAAGGTAAAACTAGGGTGGGGATGACATCCACAAATCTTCACTACTGCAGTAATAAGTTTTTCCTATTAAGACTTACAAAATGTGATTAATTCATGATCTACCCTGTGAAAGGTCTACTCTGTTAAAAGGTAAAAGACTTATGCAGTCTACCTTGTTAAAGGATTTATAAACTTACAACAAAGTAAGCACTCGGTAAAGAGATTACATAAAGTCTATTAATACTACTTGGTTAAGAGATTTACCCTGATACACTCATTAAAATGTCTTAGTACCTGATGTTTCGGTTTGCACTTGTATGTAGATTATAGATCTCCTCTTTACTGTATATTAGTGATCTCTTCTATCTAATCTTTCTTGATTCTCTCCTTTCACTACTTAGCTCAGTCACTAGACTTTGTCTGAATACTTGACTATTCTGAATATACCTCTCTGATCATTCTCTCATACTCATTCGATCTTAATATCTATTTTTCTCTCTGATTCACACACTTCTCTTGGTTTAGATCTTGACCTTATATAATAACCAAAACATCTTAATGATTCAAGATCTACGATTCAGATTTATTTCTATTGCCACTTAAGCTATAGAATTTTTTGATTGGCTCTAGGTATTACATAGGGATCAATGATTATAAGATGGATGTGTAATTACCTCCGTAATTACCTTAACAAACACCACTATCACCAAAAAATGGTTTACCTCGATCATTGTTCCATTTCAAACTTATATGTCATTCTTGGCTAACTCGGCAAAAGTTATTCCTGGTACTCGGCATTAATTGTTCTCAGCATTTGTTAATCTTCTCTGTCACTCGGTAATCATTGTATATGTAGCTCAGAAAAAACTATACTCAGCATAATACAAACACATAGTGACCATGACTTTACTCGGCAATACTACTGCTCAGTAAGTATACAATACATAACTCGGCCTTTACAAAATGACTTGATCACAGTGATGACCAACCATCATTGCCTAGATATATGACTAAGTGTGAAGCACTAATGGTCAACAAAATGATAGAGATCTACAATCTCCCCCTTTAACATTAGTGGAAAAAACACTTTGTCATGACATTTGTCCTTACAATTACAAAAGTATGTTTGTACTAGCCTAATACTCCCCCTGAGATATATATACATTCAAAAATTTTGAAAATTTTTGTTACTTGTCCCTATTCTATCCTTGTCCTTACTCATGTCATGATGATTCCCCCTTGTTTTTGACACAATGAATCTCTTCATCAGTAGGTAGCTCACAAAATTTCTCCAGAAAAGGTTTATGCAGCACCATGATCATGTAGAGTGCATTCGCCCAAGTTGTTGAAGCAATGTTTAAAACTTATGTCTGCACTTCTAGATCAGTAGCTAAACTGATGAGGCTCTCAACTATGGACAAATGTGGATTACTCTATGTTAATTCCTTAGCCTTTACTAACTTTCTCTGTATGGCCTCTAGATGAGGTGTCAAAACTGTTTGGATAGAGAGTAGGCGAGAACAAATCTTGCCATCATTAGCCATCAGCTCGGCTAACTTACCTTGGGTTTGCATGATTTTGACATAATGTCTTGCACTGGTGTCTACATCCAAGTTCAAGGACTAACTTGTAGCCTTAATTTATTGTTTTAGAGTATCAAGTAGTCGTTGATTCTCATCAGTGAATAGTTCAACATTACAGATTTTGGCCAATAGAGATTGTCCATTCACAACTAACTCTTCGGTCTCCTTTACCAAAGTAGATAGCTCAACCTGTTTCACTGCTATCTCGGTATATATTTTCTTGAGCATTTTGGTCTCAAACTTCCGTTCAGACCACTCAAATAACTTATCAGTTGCACAACTAACTTCATTATTTACTTTTTGAACAATGTGTACAAGTTGTTCCAATATGGGGGTGGAACTATTTACATTTGATAATTCATAAACTTCATTAAATATATCTTTTATTTCATAAAGGACCTGTTTCTGCTGATGTTCCCTTCGGAGTTCTACTTGCCTTCTTTTCCTCGTCAGCAAATCCTTCAATATCTGCATTTTCTCATAAGAGAGGTTATCGGTATCCCATTTAGGAATAACAATGACCTCATCAATTGTTACCTTAGCTTTCTCCTTCTATGCTCTTGGTGAGGTGCTTCCACTCAGCATCTGTACAAGAGCTTTTATTGCCTCTTTCTCCTTTGGCTCTTTCTCCTCAATGAATTTTCCTTTAATATTTGCTTCTCCTTTCCCCTTATCCTCAGCATGAGGACTAACATCTTGTCCATCTAACTTATCTCCTTGTTCTTCTTTGTTGTTATCTTCCATAGGAGGACTTTGGATTTTGCATTCTGCTTTGTCCTCTTCCTTGGCAGATGTAGATTGAGTTAGTGGTACTGACTTTATGGGTTCCTTGGTAAGGCTTGTACTAACTAACTTGTCAATAGTAGCAACCTCAGGTAGAGTAGGATTCATATGAATAGATTGTGTGCTAGTAATTGTTGGATAATCCATTACCTTTAAAAGTACAGTGTTACTACCTGGCAAAGGTATATCATTTTCTTTCATATTCTTTAAATCAGCCTCAGTCAAAAATGAATTCTTGATGGGACTCTCCTCGGTTATGTCAACAATGTGAACCTCAGATGTGTCTTGTGCTTTCACTTCCTTAGGAGTTCTAGTCTCCATTTTATTTTGTTTGATTTTAGGTTCAACAACTTTCAAAGTACTAGCATCCTTTCCTTCATCCTTGTCGATCAATAATCCAAACACTATCTTCCAGATTTTGATACTTTCCTATACAACATCCTCAACCTTGTGTTGAAGAATTAGATAAGCTCTAAGTTTGGTATCAAACTTACCTCTATATTGTTCAATTATCTTTTTGATGTTGGCAGGGGTGAGAGTGGACTCAACTTGTGCTAATGTACTCTCCCTTATTTCCTTTTCTATTTGTAGAGCATATTCCCATTTCTGTGCAACCCTGTTGCATAATTCCTTGGGAATTCTATTTTCAATTTGAATTGGCAGCATCTTGAAAGTGCACAAAATTTCAAGAATAGCATCTTCTACTTTCTCTTTATCTCCAATGCTCATGTTGCCAAATTTTAATCTTTTCAACTCATCCACTACTGTAGAGCTAGTAATCTTATGACATAATTCATCAACAATGAGTTGTTGTGTACCTTGTTGTGTAACCTTCCTCTTTACTTCTTCATCACTTTCAGTTTCTTCATCATTGTCTTGTGCTAGAACAAGTTTCCTTCTAGGCCTCTTCATAACCTTATTCAGCACTACCTTAGGTAGTATGGGTTTTCTCTTAGCAGATGTAGGTGGCATCTTAGGAGTCTCAGCAGCAGTTCTTCTAGTTCTGGGCCTAAGTGTTGGTGTCGATGACACTTTAGGTTTCAACATTCTTTTCTTAGCCAGGGACTCGGCAATTACTGGTTTCTTCTCTTCCTCTTCTTCTTCCTCACTACCACTAGTTTCACTCTGTTCATCTTCTCCCAATCCTTGGGTCAACTCCAATGGTGCATCCTTCTTAGATTCTTTGACATAATTTTCCAAATTCTTCACTATCTTCTTTCTTTTCCTCTTTGTGGTGGCAGCCAATAATCCCAAAGAGATCTTGGATTTGGCTTCAGCAAATGTTCCAAAGTAAGGTACTTTATTATCAATTTCTTTAGCTAAGAGGGTTGTGATTGTAGCAGTAGCTTCATCTATGTTAAGTTCATAGGGTAATGGCATTAACCATGAAACCCTAGGTATGACTGCCTATGCATAAGTAAAATTCATGTCTACCAGAAAACATATATCCTTGTTGTATTTTCCAATCAAAGACATAGGGACTCTAGTCCTATTTCTCATCTTCTTTTTAAACTCAATAAAATAGTTATCCATTATTCCTTCAAAATCATCTCTAATCTTATTTATAAATTCATTTATTTGAACAGTGATGGGTTTCTTCTTGTCCCATGTAACATCTCCATGTGTAGGAAAACTCTTCTTGACATAAAAGAAAAAATAGATCAGTAAGGAACTGAACTTACACATAGAATTCTTCACCATCTGGATGGAGTTCAAGTTCTCAACAAGTTGAGTCAGCTGGAGCTCGGCAAGGTCATACATGTGTCCTTTCTTGATTATCTTCCATGCCTAGTCCACTTCCATACAGGGGACGTTGTCCAACTGACTAGATTGATAGAACTTGTGCGAGATGACTCTAACAACAAAGTCAATTTCCAGATCAATTATGGTGGAAATTGTCATTCCTCATTTGTTCCAAACTGCCTGAGTGTTAGCTTGAATATATTCCTTACTTGCACATTTCATTGTTCTTGTTCCTTCAATTGTAGGGTAACTAGTGACTTTATGTATCATTTCCTTTGTAATCTTCACTGGTCCGTCTTCCAGCCATAAATGCATGTCATGTACTCGACTCAAAATGATCTTTATCCATTCCACTTTAAAATTTTGTAGGAAATCTAGGGCATACACTAACCCTTGATCGACAACAACCTTATGTTCTAGCTTCAACACTCTGTTGACACAGTTTATCATAAGCTTCCCTGATCTCGTAATCATTGATTTCTCCAATTTTACACATGTAGCAAGACCTAACGTCATTCATTAATAACACATTCTCTAGAATGGAAGATAGGGCTCTGTTTAAATCTCCTTTAATTGCACTCTCCGACATTGCCTTGAATACCTTTGGCTTGCAAACTTCATTCCTTACTAATTGCACATTACAAACTTTCATCCCTTGTTTCTTGACTGGTGCAAATGATGATGATGCCATTTTAAACAATAATTTCTAAAAAAATGAATATTTACTCGACAGAGTACCTTTTTCGTCAATAACACTGTAGATAAATTTTGTCGATGGCATGCTGAGAAAATTCAGAATCAACTTTCTTAAACTAGTTTCACAAACTTTGAATCACTCTCTAAAATCTCAAATAGCCTAGTGAAATAAAATTAACGGCAACTTTCTACTTTATAGAATCTGAAAAATAGAATCAGGGCCTCATAAATGCTCCGTACAAGTTTTGTGGTATACCGTTATCTTGGCAAACTCACAAGCTCGGTCAATATGACCATTACGATACAGCTCGACATATATAGCATTTCAGCCATAGCAGGTGCTCGACATACATTGATAGCTCGGTCAAGACACTGATGCTCGGCATCAAAATGAAATTCTCTATTTTTCTCAGATATGTCCTAATGCATCTTTATCTATGCAGATATGGACTTTTTCTCAATTCTATGTTAGGAACTGATGAAAAATAATATTTTGCAAGACTCAGTTCAAAACATACCTTCCATGCTTAATTAGAAGAGGTGTGATCACCTGATCCATCGGATTGGGTGACCGCAGATGTGCTAGCTTCACTTGAGTTTTCTTCTTCTTTCTTCCTCCATATCTTTTCCATTTGATTCTACAGTTTCTCATGGATATCTTCATTCTGTTTATTATCATTTCTCAGCATGGGTGATCTACAATCTTTCTTTAAGTGACCGACCTTATTACATATGTAACAAACCATACTTCCATTCATCCAGCTTTTAGATTTGCCTCTAAAATGAGTCTTCATGCAATTTTCTCTGATGTGTCCATATTTACCACAATCATGGAAATTATACCAAGTGTTGTAATCCCAATTGTATAAGTTGTGCTTTGTGACTAGCTTGGTTTGTTCATTTGATGACCACCTGGGTCTACATCTACATTCAAATGCTTTGTGCCCATATTTCTGACAATTGAAACAACTTCCTTGAAACTTAGGTGAGGTGGATGAATTTCTAGCCTTAGATCTACATTCATGTGCTTCATGTCCATGCTTCTTGCAGTTAAAACAATGTCCTTTAAACTTAGGTTTAGAATTAGACTTACCATGTTTGCTTTTGCATATGTTGGTTGTATGTCCTAGCTTTCCATAGTGATGACATGTGGGCTTGGTGTTCTTTGGTTTAGCAATATTTTGTTCTCCATTCTTTGATGATTCTCCTTCTTCAGTAGATGAATGTTCATTCAGTCTAAGTCCAAATCTATCACCGGATCTTCTAGGTGATCTTAACAGCTCTTCAAAATATTTTGCAGCTTCATTGGGTTTGTTCATCCTTTCATTGATTTATTTTTTAGTTCTCAATTCATGTTTCAACTGATCATTTTCAGACCTTAGTTGATTGATTTCCATATCTTTCGTGCCCAATTCCTGATTAACCAACAGTAATTGATTTACCATATCTAGTTGATTATTAGTCAACCTTTGCATGTCACATGTTCTTTCATCTAGCCTGATTGTAATTTGTCTTTTGTCTTCTTCAACCATTGCCTTATCATCTTCAGCTTTCTTTTTCTATTCCACTAATTCACAAAGTCTGACAGATTGAATTTCTTGTTCTCTCTTTAGAGTTCTGATGTCATCATTTAGTATGGTACTTTTCTCTAGTAGTTCTTTTATAGCTTTATCACCCTCGGTAGAGTTACCATTGTCAAATAATCCAGAAATGTCTTCTTCTTTGTACTATGGCTCATTTTGTTGAATTGCAATCTCTCTTCTCTTGCTCAAGGATTTCTTCAATTCCCCTCTAGCTTATTCCAGTTGTTGTAATGCTAGTTGTACTTCAATCTTTTGATTCTCTATGATCTTCCCCATTTTATAAGCTTCCATTATAAGATCTTTTTCCTCAAGTGGTTAGACTTCCTTAAGAGAAACCTTTCTGCTCTGATACCAATTGTTGGAAATATAAGTGGGAAAGTAATACTAAGATTTGGGGGAGAATCGGATATTACCTACTTTAACCTTTCCATTATGATAAAACTTTATGCATGACATAAACAAAACTTGATCATTGTAAGCAACTAAACATATTAAGCAGCATACATGAAATCACTCATAACACCATAATTTTGGTAACCCATAAACCTTTGAAAGGTAAAACTGGGGTGGGGATGACACCCACAAATCTTCACTACTGCACTAATAAGTTTTTCCTGTTAAGACTTACAAAATGTGATCAATTCACGATCTACCCTGTGAAAGGTCTACTCTGTTAAAAGCTAAAAGACTTATGTAGTCTACCTTGTTAAAGGATTTATAAACTTACAACAAAGTAAGCACTCGATAAAGAGATTACATAAAATCTGTTAATACTACTTGGTTAAGAGATTTACCCTGATACACTCATTAAAATGTCTCAGTACCTAATCTTTCAGTTTGCACTTGTATGTAGATTATAGATCTCCTCTTTACTGTATATTAGTGATCTCTTCTATCTAATCTTTCTTGATTTTGTCCTTTCACTGCTTAGCTTAGTCACTAGACTCTGTCTGAATACTTGACTATTCTAAATATACCTCTCTGATCATTCTCTCATACTCATTTGATCTCAATATCTATTTTTCTCATGGATTCACACACTTCTCTTGGTTTAGATTTTGACCTTATATAATAACCAAAACATCTTAACGATTCAAGATCTACAATTCAGATTTATTTCTATTGCCACTTAAGCTATACAATTTTTTGATTAGCTCTAGGTATTACATAGGGATCAATGATTATAAGATGGATGCATAATTACCTCCATAATTACCTTAACAAACACCACTATCACCAAAAAATGGTTTACCTCAATCATTGTGCCATTTCAAACTTATATGTCATTCCTAGCTAACTTGGCAAAAGTTAATCCTGGTACTCAGCATTAACTATACTCGGCATCTGTTAATCTTCTATGTCGCTCGGTAATCATTGTATATCTAACTCAGCAAAAACTATACTCGGCATAATACAAACACATAGTGACCATGACTTTACTTGGCAGTACTACTGCTTGATAAGTATACAATACATAACTCAGCCTTTACAAAATGACTTGGTCATAGTGATGACCGACCATCATTGCCTAGATATATGACTAAGTGTGAAGCACTAATGGTCAACAAAACTATATAGATCTACACTTATTCCTTATCCCTTTGATAGTACATTACATATGCCACATTTTCCAACCAACTTTGTCACACCTAAGTTCGATAGGTACAAGGAAAAGGGTGCTCCTTGTGATCTCATAAGGGATTTCTTCATAGCTTGCATGGAAGTTACTCATGATGACACGTCTTATGAGACTCTTTCCACATAGTATTAGTGGTACATCTATGGATTGGTTTTCCATACTCTCTTATGGGATAAGGACATGGAATGAACTAGCAAAAAAATTCATATCACACTATTTGCACAACATTGTGATGGAAGTAACATTGATGGATCTTTGCACCACCAAGTAAAAGAACACAAAGAGATTTACCTCTTTCCTAAAACATTGGAGAAATTTTTCCTCTAAGTAATCCTTCCATGTGCCAACTATATAAAATATCTACATGTTCATTGAAAACTATGAATCTGTGAACTTAACTCCTAGTGTATTGAGACGTTTGAACAACTAGTTGAGCAAGGGATAAAAGAAGAGGCATCCCTCACTTTTAAGGGAATCATCAAGAAATAGAGTAGTACTTTGGAACCTTATGAAAAAACTAAATACTGGTCTAAGAAAAAGAACGTGACAAATGATAGGTTTTTCGATGCTAAAATGACACAACCAGTGCTACGTGTACAAGCACCAATGCTAATCCATAATACCCAACCAACAAAAAAAACTCACAACATTAAAAATTAAGCTCCTAGGAAAAACCATCAATATGATAATGCTACTACCCAACAAATTTATGCAAGAAGGAATCCTACTCCTCGATGAGATTTTACTCCTCTTGTAGAACCTCTTGAGACAATCCTAAAGAAATTGATATAGTTACGATCAGTCGCTTTACCCTTGTTAGAGGGAGAAAAACATGTATGGGAATAATGCCCACAAACTTCACTAGTGCACTGATGAAGTATTCCCTATTAGGAGAAATTACAAAAACCCTTATGAGGTTATACCTGATTAAGAGTATTTAGACTTGTTAGAAGCTATAAAAGTCCTATTAAAGACTATACAATCAAGGGATTTCAAAACCTCTCCTGAGAGTATCATTGTTAGAGGATTTATACTTTGGATCTGATTAAATATCCTACTCACCCTATTAGGACTGACCTTGTTAAAGGATTTAAACTGTAAACCTGTTAGGGCTTGCTTTGAGATAGACCCAAGAGTGAATGATCTGATTATGACACTTCATGTCTGACAGATGTGCTTCAATTCTTATCACAACACCACATCAACATCCAAAAATCCTTCCTTCATCTTCACACGATCATAACCACCTATCACATCATCACATTCAACCCTAAAACTTGATTTCAACATTCTTTTATAAAAAAATTTCCAAGTCAGCCTTTGCCAAAAAAATGTTTTACCCATTGACATAAAATTCAAATTCGATTGTGTTGAAATGCATTGGTCAAAACAATAAATTCAACACAACATTAAATAAGTCCTAAATAAAATATTTACTAACTCTAAAATGATAAGTTGGTTGATCTATCCAAATTCACTTTGCTTGTCTCATGTTCTTACTATCTATGTTTCTTCAATCCTCAATAAATCATGGTATTCTTCAACCTAACTAATGCATTCATATATGTAGTTAAATATACCTCTATAGATGATATCTGGCCAACCACACATCTTAACTCAATCTCCAACTCTAGATCTGATTACCTGAACCTTGCATATTATCTTCTTTTCGATTGACTGAACACTTAGTTGATTTACCAATTTGATCCTTCAAAACCATTGGTAAAATTGATCTCATCCCTTCAATAGATCATGTTTCCAGAAATTACAACACCATGATACAATATTATGATTAAAACACATATTACCTTCATCAAATGCTAACAATTGTCTCCCCCTTTGGCATTGATGGAAACACTTAGAAAGAAAAAATTGTTAAGTGTCAACAATCTCCCCAAACATACATTTACATCATACATACATATGTCTCACATATCTCCCCCTGAGAATTAAAAACATTTGATCAAACTATACTACTCTCCCTTGCATCAAATTTTTTTTGTAGTACTCTACCCCTTTAACAAAAATGACAACAGTGTTACAATGATATGCAAGAATAAAAAATTTATTAATCATAGAGTAGCATAACCTAATACATTATATTGAATATCTCATTAAAATTAGTCTTCAATACTTTCCAATCAATAACCCATTACTTCTATAGATTCTCCATGATGAGTATCTATCCATGTAGCAAGAATGCAATCTCCTCTAATCCATCAATAGTGTACATAAGGTAGGGTGTTAAGGATTTTTCTACTTCCTTCACACTATGTTGTAAGATGTCCATCTTGGGAATCGATATGCTTTGTAACTCCATCAATTTTTCTATCCTTTTATCTTGTTTTCCCCTGTAAGTCTTCAATCTTTGGTTTATCTTTCCAACTTCAACTCCAAAAGATGTTACAATCCCATGAATAGGATCAAAATTAAATGATAACAATTTCAAATCCTATTGAGCTTCACCCTTTTCTTTTCAATATCCTTCAAGAAGTGAGAGAAGTCATACATTAACTTTAAAGTCTTACCTCCTTCTAGTAGTGGATCCTTCACCTGGTTCACAGCCAAAATGAGAGTGTTCTTGTCTTTAGTAGTAGACTATGCTAGCTTTTCCAATCTCTTCTTGACATATTCCTTTTATGCTCTAGCAATGCCATCATCCTCCAAACTTTTCATCTCTTTACAGGTGGCTAAAAGTTCCAATTGATCCATTGGAGTGGCATTTTCATCATATGTAACTTTAGGCATTAAATCAAAGAATATATCTCTTTCCATTAGCACTACTTGTGCTTCCTTCTTTAGCTTATCCTTCTTGGATTTAGTCTTGATTGTCATTACAAAATTAATCATTTCTTTAGGTCTCATAGTGCTCAAGTTTGTATGTACCTTGATTGGTATATCATCTTCATCAATGCTCATCTTGGACTATGAGGAATGTGTTACCTTCTATTGTTCTTGTTCCTTCTTTGTAGTTTCCTCCTCTTGTTCTTGTAATCACCGAAAAGTGGACAGGATCATTCATGTGATTAATAAAGGCAAAACCAAGGAAAAATCAAGGCAATTGAATCGAAACAAGCATTTAGCCAATCAAAATTAAAATCAAGCTCTAATTCAATTTAATTAAAAATCAAAAGCCAAAAGATCAATTAAAACCTATCAAATCATGATAAATTAAATCAATGTGCAATTAATCCAATTAATTGTATAGTTCAATTTAAAATCAAATTAACCCACTCAAGGGGTACACATGGCTAAATAAATAAATTTAATTTAATTAATTAAGTCCTATTTTCTCTCAACACCACATGGGAGGAAAAAGCCTCAACCAATAGGATTTAAGAAAAGAGCTCACATGGATCAAGCCAAAATGAATCTCAATCACTCAATTTGAAAGAACATCTTATCCACTCATCTTGTCTTCTTATCCCAAGCTTTGAGGACACAATATTTAAATTGTCTACAAAGGGTGGAACCAAAGACTTAACCCTAACTCAACCTTGATCAAATCCAACTACACCCCCTACCCTTGCCAAAATCTATAAAAGGGAGGCCTAATTCACTCATAATTCATCCACAAATCTGAGAATTGCATCTAACCTCTTGAGATTTTGAGCTAGGAAGGAAAATTTAGAAGTTAATTAAGCATTTCAATTTTGAATTGAACTATTTTAGCTTGCTTTATCATATATTCTCATTCTAGGACTATCATTAATGGAGGCTTGCTAAGAGCTTCACCATTAACATCCCTAGTTAGAGATCCATAGAGTGCTTAATTATCTTTATTTTTTAAAATAGCTCTTCCTTTGTGGTTAATTTAGTTATTTTATTCAATTATTGCCAATACTAACCCTATGAAGGTACAAATTCTAGTTCACAAAATGGTGCCCACCGTGGGGCCTTAGGCTTCACTTTCTTAAAATTCCATAAATTTCATTTTGTTCAAATTTTTGCATGTTAAGTTCTCTATTTTGTAGGTGAAATAGCACTTCTGAGACTTTAAATAGCACGTTTGAGCAATTTGACAGTGCTTCTAAGCACTGTAACAATGCGTCCACGACAAATTGTTGTGCCTTTGCATAGAGAAACAACACTTTTGATCCTTTCTGGCTTCTATCTAAATTTCTATTAGCACTTATTCCCTAACTAGCCAATGCGTTTGACTCGATCTCTAGCGCGTTTGATCATTTTCTGATGCCTTTACACAGGATTTCAGCACTTTTACTCTCTGTTTCTACACTTTTAACTATTTTCTTTAGCGCTTTTAATTCAATCTCTAGTGTGTTTGAGCATTCAAAGAGCGCTTTCAATAGATTCAATAGTGCTTTTGCTTAATTTGAAAATAAACACAATCTGACTATCAAAAAATGTTTTTTTTGTCTCTGCAGGATGTTCGGACATAAAAGAGTAAAAAAACCAGAGAGCAGATTCAATCAAGAAGGCAAAGCTTTGACAAAGAAGATAAAAAAGTAGAACATTGCTCACATTAAGCTGGTTCTTGAGGATTCTCAAGAAGAAGGAAAGGTATATGATCATTACATCAAAGTTGTAGAAACAGAAAGAAAAATTTGTTTCATTGAATTGGATTTATTCACCTTAATCAAGTTTTGTTTAAATTTGACAAATAAGGCTTAAAGTTCAATTTTATCTTTGTTTCTTCAAGTTTATTTTGTTTTCTTCATTATGGTTGGTTTTGTTGACTAACTTGTTGGAGGAAAAGCACATTGGAAAGGAACGATCACCAAGGTAAGCATTAAAAAATGAAAATCAATAAAAAATGCCCCTCGCCTTTTGCTAGCTACAAGGAAAAGGTAAGCCTAAACTTAGTCATTTTTTTTTACTTAAATTGTGACTTTGTTGTTTTCAAAATCTAGTAAGTAAAAATAGCCTATTATTGTTTGAGAAATTTGGATATTAGGCCTATGCTCTTCACTTCTTTTAGTGAATCAAAATGCCAAAAGTGTCAAAATTTCTTGATTAAAAGAAAGGTTAAGGAAATCAAGCACATAATCAAATAAACCCCTTGTTTGTAGAAAAGAGTAGCAATACTCGATTTTCACTAGTTAGTGGGTTGGAAATTGAAAATTGTTAATTGTGTTTGGGGATTGAGAAGTAGATAGGGATATTCTCTTCACATTTTTGGTGAATCAAACTCTCACAACCTATTTCATCATTCCACTTTCTTTCTTTCAAATGAACATGCTAGATCAATAGTTGGGCTCGCCTCCCGAGATTTTCCTTAATGAGGCCGATGAGAGGGACAGCCCAAAGTGGGATACAATCACCTTTTCCTTGATCATCCAACCCACTATAAAATTAAATGCATGCATCCTTAATGGGGTGTGTGACAAAACAGTGTTAAATTTTTTAACTTCCTCGAGTAGTCCTTCAAGATTGCGCAAAACTTTGACATACCGGTGGTGGGAAGCCTCTTAATATACTTGGAGGATGAAAGTTTAATATCCATTTTGAATGGAATAATGATTAAAACCTTATTAACTTAGAAAAGACTACCTTATAGAGCCATGTTTACGAACCAATATTGAGCTGGGTAGATTGCTTGAAGTGTCTTTTTGTGCGAAACCCGTGATAACATCCTACAAATTCAAACACTTTTGTGTAGAGGGTAAAAAGAAACAAGTGTACTTGTGATTGGTGTGTTTGAAAAATACATAGAACAAGTGAAAGAGATATCCATTGAAAACTCATCTTACATTTTAATCTCTTCAATAATTACCAACAATTACCTAATCAAAGGATCAATTTGAATCAAACCTTGTTGGATGTCGATTTCCACACGTTCTCACAAACTCAAGTTATCCTAACAAGAAGACATGACTTGTATAGCTAAAAAGGTCCCCGAATTTGAATACCAAAGTTTTTTCAACAATCAAGATCAAGGGGATATTCTCCCAAATTTATTTGAAGAAAGATTTGAATCAATGGATTAAAATTTTGCATTTCATGATTACAACCAAGGAGGGAATAATGATAATACCAACAACGCAAACCAAGAACCTAAAGAGACCCTTGAAGAAAGGGCTAATAGAGTGGCTCAAGATAATGATTTTCTTGAGGTCATGGATAAATTGATATATAGGGATAGAGAGAAGTTTTCCTAAACCTGGCCCAAGTGGGGGTAAAGCTCCCACATGACTATGATATAGATCAACTTAAGATGAAGCAAGAGGAAGATAACCCAATGAGTGCTATGACCAAATAGTTGAAAATGTTCCAAGAACAAATAGATTTAATGAAAAAGGCCGCCGAACCTAAGCCATTTTCTATTGAGGCCTTGTGCCCATTCCCCTTCGACAAAAGCTTGGTCATGGCACCTTTTCCCTTCAATACCATTTTTCATAAATATGATAAGTATATGGGTAAAATAGACCCACAGGATCATCTAAGAGATTTTTGCAACTCTAAGTATTGAGTTCATGCACAACACTACGTACCTAATGAGACTTTTTCCTAGGAGTTTGGGAGGTCCTGCCATGGAATGGTTCTCTAAACTCCCACAAGGAATAAAGACTTTTGAGGAATTAGCCCCTAAGTTTGTAACCTATTACTCCTATAAAATTGAGCATGAAATCACAATGCTCAAATTGTGTGATACCAAATAGAAAGATAGTGAATCCTTCTTAGGATTCCTAAAAATGTGGAGGACCATTTTTGCAAGGTATCCTTGAAGAATCCCCGAGAAGGATAAATGGAAATATTTACAAACAATTTGACCATGGAGATGAATTATCAACTCCAACTTCAATGTCCCCCAACATTTGAAAAACTTATCAAAAATGGGATCAAGATTGAAGATGTATTGGTAAAGAGAGGAGAGATAAAATTGTTCAAAGATAATAAATCAAATACCAATACCAACAACAATCATTATGTATCTAATTATGTTAATAATCGAGGGGCCAACAATCACAATGATAAACCGAAGCTATGGTTAAAGAATAATAACAAAAATATTGTGAACGATGGAGTTGTGGAGGCCCACAACTTGAAGGCAACCCCTTTTAACTTATTAAGTGGAGCTAATTCTTCATACAATGTAAATCAAACAAATAAAGCTCCCTTTAATTCCAATAATTCCAACAACAATCCCAACAATAATTTTAATAATAATCCTTTTAATAATTCTAATGGGAATAAGCCCAAACCCTTCTTCTCCACATATCAAAAGAGAAAATTCACCTTTCTAGGTGAACCCTTGGAGAACACATTAAGAACCTTGGTTGCTAATAAGATTATCACATTACCTGATTTGAGACCTTATGAACCTCAAATTAAACCTAATTGGTGGAATGATTCTCACCATTGTGAGTATCATTGAAATAAGGGTCACAAAACCAATGAATGCATGAAGTTAAAACACTTATTGCAAGACCTAATAGATGATGGAACTATCAAAATCAAAGGGCCTCAAGACAATGAGGATCATACGGCCTTCAAGAACCCCTTTCTAAACCATGAAAAGGGTGAGTCATCTAATGCCAACCAAAATCATAAAAGTGGTAATGAGAAAGTGAAATTTTCTCATACCTATGATAACATAATCAATACTCTAAGTGAAGAGGACAATACCATAAATTTTATCATGGTAAAGGAGAAACCAAGAGAAGCATCATCGAATGTTGTCACCAGGGGGAAAGCTAAAAAAATCACCCTACCTAGAAATGCTCCAAGAATTGTTTTACCAAACCAAAACATATCTTCATCATCAAAGAAATATAACTTGGTTGATCAATTACAAAGAACTCCCACTCAAATTTCAATCCTAGAATTGCTCAAATTATCACCTACTCACAAGGAAATTCTAGAGAAAGCTTTAGTAGAAACCAATGTGCCTCTAAACCTAGATGCAGAAAATTTTCAAAATATGTTGGGACATCTCATTGCTCCTCATTGCTTATCTTTTTCTGAACAAGATGACATGTCACTAAACCACCCGCATTTACCTTTACATATAGAGGTCCTTATTCACAAACATAGAGTGAAAAGAGTGCTTATTGATGGAGGAGTCAGCTTAAATATTTGTACCCTAAACTTGGTAAAAGCCCTACAATTTTCTGAGGAGGCTATTGATTCAAAGAAAAAATAACAATCAAAGCCTATGATGACAAAGAAAGATCCTCTAAGGGTGTTATAGTACTTCCTATCAAAGTTGGTCCTATGCAAAAAGAGACCATTTGCCAAGTTTTAGACCTGAAGTTGACCTACAATATCTTATTAGGGAGGTCGTGGATCCATGAAATGCAGGCCATGCCTTCTACATACCACCAATGTTTAAAATTTCCTTATCTAGGTCAAGAGATTATGGTAAGTCAGGACTCAAACCCATTCCAATATTGTAACAACATCAAGCCTATCAATGACTCTCTAGTCCCGCATAATGCATAGGGGTCTATACCTAATTAAATAGAGCAAGGGAAAATTTCTAAGGACATCCCATTATTGAAGGAAAAGGAAAAGATAGAAAAAGAAATTATTGTTGAAGACATCCCAAGACCCACTAATCTAGCTACATCAGCTAAGGGAAAAGAGAAGGTTAGTTAGGAAAATATTATTGAAAATCCAAAAGAAGATCAAACCAAATCTATCCAAGTATACAACAAGGAGGCTCATTACCATAAAATGGATCAAATGATGAGAAATTTTGATGAACAATGTAAAATCAAGCAAAAAGGAGTAGGTGAATATTCATTATCCATGATGGACTTGCCATTATCTCCTAAGTCATATGGAAGACCTTTTAATTTACCTCATAAATACAATGATCATTTTGTGAGAGAAAAAACTTCTTCATCCATGGATGAAGATGATAATGAAATCCTTAATTGGCTTTATAAAGATGAGGAGTCAAGTGCCCAAGAAAAATGCATCCAAAACATTAGCATTCCCACACATCAATATGGGAAAGGATTTCAAATCATGCAAAAGATGGGATACAAAGGCCAAGGACCTTTTGGCACAAGGAATGAAGGACTTATTGAACCAATTGAAATGACATGGAGAGACAGCAAGGAAAAGATAGGATTAGGGTACTTAGAACAAGGGTACACACAAAAGAACTATCCTAAAGTCTATGATCAAATATTGCAATTAGAATCACATAGTGATGAAGATTCTAAAAATTGGGAATGGGACTCATTTTCAAGTGAGTCATGCCAAGATAAAGAAGTAGATGTCATTCATACCTACACTTCTAACAAAGAAAAGGGCCAAATAGCAGAACCAAATCAGAATCGAGCCTCAAGTTCAAGCCAAGTGGTCTTAGAAAATATTCAAATTCAAGAAATTGAAGTAAATCAATGGGTGGGAGAACCCTACATACCTTCATGGAGACCTACTATGGAGGAATCTAATGTTAGGGTTAATCCATGAGACTTTTATCCAACAAAAACCTTAGAGGAGTCTAGTGAGGAAGACTTTGACCCTAGTTCTTTAGAACATCTAGAAAAGGAACATGACATAGATTTGAATGATACAATGGTCAAACCATCAAATGAGGTCTTGTCTATAAATCCCATCGAACCAAATCAAAGTATTGATCCCTTAACTCTTATATACCAAGAATTAATTGAATGGGATTCCATTGAACCAACTATCTTGCCAACCTTTTTGAATGACAACATGGTGTCCCAATACCTCAATGCGGTTGAACCTTCTTCTACAATGGAATATTAGGATGAAGTGATAAAGGGAAGTATCCAAACTCCTAATTCACCAAAAAATGAAAAAAATGAAAAAATGAAAAGAATATAGTGTTGAAAACCACGTTGTGGTAGCATTAGATCAAAAGAGAAAGAAATAAAGAATGTTTTCGAAGGTGAAAACCCAATTGAGGTGCCTGAGGAAGGTATTTTGGATACTTTTCCTGAACACTATGAAGAGAGATCTCCTATCTTCATCGAGCCTACAGAAAAGATAAACATTGGGTTAGAATCTAAGCTGAAGATCATACACCTAGCGGCATCCTTGTCTAGTGAAGAGAGAAAAGAATTCATCAAATTTTTCAAGGAAAAATAAATCAACTTTGCATGGTCATATGATGATATGTCAGGATTAGATCCAAACTTGATCATGCATCATTTGAAAATCAAAGAAGGAGCCAAACGAGTCAAACAGAAGTTAAGAAAGATGCATCCACATATAGCCTTGCTAGTAAAAGTGGAGTTAGAGAAATTGCTAAAAGTGGGGTTTATCAAGGCAGTTTATCAAGGCCATTGATTATGCCCAATGGATTTCAAACATAGTGCCAGTTTCAAAAGCAAACAAGTCCATCAGAATTTATGTGGATTTTAGAGATCTAAATTTGGCATCGCCTAAAGATGATTTTCCTCTTCCAAGCATAGACGCTATTGTAGATTTAACAATGGGATATTCCATGTTCTCACTTATGGATGGATTTAGTGGATATAATCAAATAAAGATAGCACTCGAGGATCAAGATAAAACAACATTTACATGTGCATGGGGGACAGTCTATTGGAATGTAATGCCTTTTGGTTTGAAGAACGCCGGAGTGACCTATCAACAAGCAATGACCACTATATTCCACGACATGATGCATAAGTTCATGGGGGACTATGTAGATGAAATATTAGCAAAATCCCATTCAAGAGAGGACAATCTACCAATTCTAGAGAAAATCTTTGACAGATTAGAGCAATTCAAAGTGAGGCTCAATCCAAAAAAGTGTGCATTTGGGGTCCAATCAGGGAAACTACTAGGCTACATTGTATCAGCAAAAGGAATAGAGGTAGATCCCGCTAAAGTCAAAGCCATCATGGAGATGGAAGCACCTTGAAACATAAGTTAAATGAGGTCACTACAAGGAAGAATTCAATCCATCAAAATATTTATATCCCAACTAGTAGAAAAATGTCATAACTTCACTCAACTTCTCCATAAAGATACAGTTTTCAAATGGGATGAGAAGTGTGAAGAAAATTTCAACATGTTGAAGAAATACCTCATGAATCCTCCAACTTTGATGCCACCTATAAGAGGAAAACCCTTGATACTATATATTTCAGCGACCGAGCATTCATTAGGGGCACTTTTGGCACAAGAAGATGAATCAGGTAAAGAAAAGCAATATACTACATAAGTAGGACTCTGGTGAAATATGAGTTAAACTATACCTTCATTGAAAGGGCATGTTTGGCTATGGTTTTTCCTTCCCAAAAATTATGCCACTATATGCTATCTCATAAGATAAGACTCATTGCAAAGATTGATCCTTTAAAGTATCTACTTAGTAAAATAGCATTAAATGGAAGGCTAGCCAAATGGGTCATGGTGTTGAGTGAATTTGACATCAAGTATGTAGACCAAAAATCTATCAAAGGACAAGTCATTGTGGACCAATTATCAGAATCACCATTACAAGATGATCATATGATTCAAGTAGAATTCCCAGATTCTGAGATTGTGAATGTTGAGGCAAAGACATGGCAACTATACATTGATGGTTCCTACACACAACATGGATCAAGAGTAGGCATACTCTTGATTACTCCTCAAGGATCTACAATTCCAAAGTCATATAAATTTATATTTCCATGTACCAATAACATAGCAGAATATGAAGCCTTGGTCATTGGAATCAAGTTGGCATTGGAATGGAAGGTGATAGAACTGAAGGTTTATGGAGACTCTCAACTAGTTATCAATCAGATTAATGATGAATATCAGACAAAAGATGACAAGATGGTGCCTTATAAAAACATGGTGGAAAATCTTAAGAAGTACTTCACCCTTATCACATTTGAACAAGTCCCAAGAGAAAAGAACAAAGCAACAGATGCAATGGCAACTTTGGCATCACTTCTACAAATACCAGATCAAAGTGCCAGATATGAATTTATGGTAGAAGAAGTTGAGCAACCCACATTTGACCCTACCCATCCTCATACCATTTGACTATTAACCACACATGAATCACCTTGGTATGGACCTATTTACACTTACCTCAAAGACCAAATCTTACCAATGGACCAAACCAGGAACCAAAAGACAAACTTTATCTGACAAGCCACTTGATATATCTTAATATCTGAAACATTGTATCATAAGAGTCTAGATGGAATGCTCCTTATATGTCTAGAGAAAGAGGAATCAGATGTAGCCTTGCAAGAAATCCATGAGGGAATCTATGGGTCACATTCAAATGGATTAACCCTAGCTAAGAAACTTCTTAGGATAGGATATTTTTGGCCTACAATGGAGAAAGACACTTGTCACTTTGCTAAGACTTGTACAAAGTGTCAATTTCATGGAAACTTGATACATGTGCCCACATAAGAGCTTCATCCTATGACAACACCTCGGCCATTTTATCAATGGGCTCTAGATTTAATAGAAATGATTTATTCACCATCTTGAAATGGTCATAAATTCATTATCACGGCAACATAGTACTTTACCAAATGGGTGGAAGTTGTACCCTTATCAACTGCAACAAGAAAGTAGATATCCTTGTTTATCCTAAACCACATAATATGTAGATATGGCATACCTCATGCCATCATAATGGATAATGTAAAGCACTTCAAAAACAAGGACCTAAAGGAATTATGCACAAAGTTCCATATGATTCATCACTCTTCATCAATCTATTACCCCCAAGGTAATGGACAAGCCAAAGCAATGAATAAAAACATCTTGAAGATATTAAAGAGAATGGTGGACAATCCAGGTAGAGATTGGCACATAAAAATAAACCCAACTCTATGGGCTTATAGGACTAGCATTAGAATGCCAACCGGAGCTACACCATTTTCTTTAGTCTTTGGAACAGAAGTAGTTTTACCTTTGGAGGTAGAAATTCCATCTTTAAGGGTATCTCTACATGGGTTGATAAGTGGGGAAGATTATAGAGTTTCTAGGCTTCATGAACTAGAACTGATAGATGAAAAACAACAACAAGTATTTGATCACTTAAAAGTATATATCAAAACTGAATGTCGAGGACTTATAACAAGCACATCAAGTCAAGAACATTTCAATTAGGTGACTTAGTTTTGCGAGAGAATCCCAAGAATCAAGCAGAAAGAGAAAAGAAAGGGAAATGGGAAGCAAACTGGTTAGGACCTTTTGTGATCACTTTGTCTTTTGGGACTGGCACCTACAAGTTAGCGGATTGTGATGGAGAGGAGTTACAAGAACCTATCAATAGCATTCATCTAAAGAGGTTCTATACATGAGACAGATGAAAGAGTATAAAGAGTATCAGAAAATCATATGGAAAGCATCTTATTTATTGTATATAGTCAAAAGAGATCTTGAAAATACCAAAAACATTTTAAAAATAGAAAAGAGAAAACAAATCATAAATGCAGAAAAGATAAAAAAAAATAGTGGAAAATTGAGCATGAAGAAAGCCAAAAACATTCATATATGATCCTCAAAAATATGTTGTCTTGGTGAAAACCTAAAAATAGGCACCTTGATGACATGAAAAGAAAAAAATTGAAAAAATACAAAATACAAAAAAATCAAAAAAGAGAAAAAGTGCCTTGGTAGAAAAAAAGGAAAAAGCTTTAAAAATAGAAAAAGAAATAAACATCCATTCAATCAGTAAAAACCTAGTAAATAGACACCATTGAAAGTCTAATTCAGTTGCATACTTAAAAGTCATCCTTGTAAATATTGCATTCACCAGCATTTGTATATATTGCATAATAAAACCCCACAGTTGCATTTGCAAGTACCTCAAGATTTTGGTCACCTAATCTGCAAATTGTCCTAAGTCCAACATTGAAATCATATCAAACTAGGGGCAATCTACTCTAAAGGAGGAAGGATTCATCAAAAGAAAACTTCAATCAGTCACCAAATCAATTCATCAAAAATGCAAGTGAAGCACTTAATCAAAGCTTCATTCTAATCCAATTTGAACCAAATGCAAAATTTGATCCAAGATCTTACATGATATTATCTTTATCAGGATTAAAATTATGAAATGGATGGAACTATACTTGAAATATGGATTTGAAAAATATTGCAAAATTTTTCTAAGTGTTAACTTGATTGATGAAATCATGTCTTTCTAGCGAATCGATGAAAGTTTTAAACTAGACAAGCTATGATGAATGTGTGATATTTTGTTGATTTCTAAATGACTATCTTAAGATCAAAGTTCTAAAGCATGTATTATTTGTCTAAGGATGTGATCATCAAAGAATCATTGAGGACGTGTACATAGGATAAAAATGAGATCTTTGTTTGTTTATACAAAAGAATACCTTGGATATTTGGATCTTCAATATCATGATACCAAAATCCACTTGCAACATAGAATCTGACAAAATTAGTATTTGCACTCTAATGATTGGCTTCAATCAGTGATAGTCGTACCAAAAAGGATGGGAAAGCAACAAAAGAGGTGCAAAAAGTATTCATATCATCATGGTTGAACTAGTGATGGTTGTACTAAAATGAGGGTTCCAAAAATTGCTCAATGATAAATATAAGCTCCAAATTATTGAATGATGATAGTTGCATACATCTTAGATTAAATGCATTTAATGTATTTTTCCTTCCTTAGCTTAATTTAAATTGCAAGAGGAAAAGAGAAAGGGGGTGTGGTCAAATCAAAAATCAAAGGATCATCAAAAACTATATGTGATCGAGTGTGTTGGAAATAAAAAATAATAAAAAACAAAGGTGCATTTCATTAGGTCATGAGCATTTGTTAGATTCATGTTAACTTGCATTAAGTTGCATTCATTTTAAATTCAGTCCATACAGTTTAAATCATTTTCATTAAGTTAAGGGCATTAGGTTGTATTCATCCTTTAAATCATTTTTCATTAAGTTCATTGCATTAGATCGCATTCATTTTAAAATTCATCTCATTTAGGGTACATTCTTTTAATCATTCATGTCAATCCATTAAGTGCATTGCATTAGTTAAATGTTCATTACATCCGTTAAAATCATTTTAAGTCATCATTAAGGTGTGTATCATTTAGTTCAAAACATTGCATATTACATCATTCATTTTAAGCTCATTAGATATCATTGCATTGCAACATCATTCATCTATGTCACATATAACATTTAGAATCATTAATCATTAAGTACCCATGATCATTATACATTATATCATATAGGTCCATCACATGTGCATACCATAAAATCCATTGCATCCATATACCAAAATAAATACATCCATTATTCATTAAATCATGACATCGCATTAATCATTACATTATGCATCTAACACATCTATATATCAATTGCATTCATAATATCATTAATCATTAAATCCACATCATCACATTCATCCATCTATTCTATGTCATGCATAAAATAATCATTTAAACATCATTAGAACATATGCATACATATCAAAAACTACATTTGAAAAGCATAAAACAAAGCATATAGGAGATAGAACCATTTAGATCTGCATATCATGCTAAAACACCTGAAAAATGAGATCCAACACATCATGAAACCATATATAGTAAAATCTATAAAAACTGAGTATCAAAGTCTATGGCATCATCATAAAATCAATAGAATATCAGAGTCCATAAAATGATCATAAATGTAAATATCAAGATAATCAAAATCTATCAAAGTATCAATGTATCAACATAAACAACATCAACAAATCAAAAATGATACAATAGATTCCAATATCTCAATATCAACAAAAGAATGAGATCATGCATATCATCAAGTATAAAAATCTTATGTATCTCAAATCATAAAATCAACTGGCTGACCCGCCAGTACCATCTCCACCATCAAGACTAGGAGCACTATCTAGAGGATGACTAGAGCTCAACTGTAATCCATGCTGACTCATCACGGCCATAAAGGTCTGCATCATAGAACTCAACTGCCTCATCTCCTATCTGATCTTAGAAACATCTGACTGTAAAGCACGAACCTCTAGTGCCACTATGCTAGGAGCCTGTGTAACAGAAGTCTATGGTGGAGGCATAGAAGAAGAAGGCATGGATGAAGATGGATCTGATAAAGATGGAACAAAACTAGAAGAAGATGGACGTGAAGAAGATGATGGCATCAAAGAAGAAGCAGGTGCCTGAGAAGATGAAGCTTGTGGAATGCTAGGAGGTATACCCTATTGAGTAGGAGGACCATGTGCCTGATCTAATAGAACCTGTGCAACCTGTGCCTCAACCTCTCTATTTCATCTAGCTCTATGCCAACTCTATCTCATAGTTGGATCAACAACAACCTGATGAAGTACTCTATCTACACCACCTTTAGCCTAACCACCACCAACTCTAGGAGGAATAGGAGCAGCAAAAATAATGAGAATATGAACTTTGCCTACTCTGGCTACCCGACGACCCTGTCGTCCACACCGTGCTCTAATTCTACCCCCACCCCTCCCATCATCTACATCATCTGCATCATCTACATCATCTCCTTCATCATCACCACCATCACCATCAAACAACTCATCTATACCAAGTACCCTCTCAGCAAGATATGTAAACCTCATAAATGAGTTCCGAGAAAACCAACCAGCGTACTCATTTGTAACACTAGCATCAATAAGATGATCTCTCATCAACCATAGTAAATGCCCAAGATCTTGTACCTCCTAGTAAGCTATCCTGAAATCTACATAGGGACCCCACAGAGATCTCTCAGCCTGAACTCAAGCATACATCGCAATGTCCTGGGGCATACCCTATGTGTGCCCATACTGACGTAATACTCTCCTGAAGAAAAATCTCTCAATGATATATGGGGTACACCCAATCATCCACCGCAGATAGAACATGTAAGGCATCTCAGTGTCATCCCTAGGCCAAGCCTCATATCCCAAATATGGTCACCAGATCACTACATCCATATCATTCATAACATGATGCCAGTAATCTAATTTACCCATATGAGTTTGTATCACCATACCCTCATACATCCATGTAAATGGCCAACCTGGATCCTGTTGTCATGTTGTAATGGGCCATGTCACAGGGATATGCCCCAAGTCCAAAGTTGTAAGAGAATCGCTCTTGCAGTGAGCGTGGAAGATTATTGATACACAATTGTATGTAGCTCATGATATAACTGAGCTAACACACATGATCCCCAATCAAATCATTGGGGATGAGCCATCAAGTCCTCTGGGATAGGACCCCATTTGACTACAAACCCATGTCCTTGTCTATCAGGAACAAGGAACCCACTGATCAAAGTGCCTAATACTACTGGCAACACCAAAAAAGAATGAAATTGTGCCCACTGGATGTGATCATTTCCAATGGTAGGATCCTAGAAGACTCGCTGACATGCTGATCCATCATAAACAAAATCATAGTATACTAGCTCCCCTTGGGTAGGAAGGTGAAGGATACGATATACATCCTCCGGGGTGATTGTCATCTCACCCATAGGCAAATGAAAGGTATTATGGTCCAAGTGCCATCTCTTGGCCATAGCAGTGATCAAACCCCAATTCACTCGGAATTGAGGTAAAGAAAGTAGGAAAGACAATCCACAAAGGCCGACATGTCTCTGATCAAATGCACTCAAGTCATCGATCATACTCATAGGTAAAGGATACGAACCACGAACACCTAATGACTTAAGCACCACCTGCAAAAAGTAAGTTCATATTACATCAGTTTTGAAATTAGTTATCATTTGGATTATCCTAAGTCAATCAAACATTTACAAATTTCAAACCACAATCAATTTTCCTAATTCTACTCAGAGAGGATGAAAAATTCATCAACCTCCATCATCTAAATCTAGATTGATGATCAAACATTCAAACTATGATTGACTCATACTGACATCTTACGACTCGCTATAACATCAAGTTTTTTACCTAAACCAATCATCTGATCGACGACGTTGAATAGTTTGAAAAACTAACTATGATAATTTTGAAAATTTTCTATCAAGGTCAAAGCGCTATTTCAGGGTTTAAAAGCACTAAAAATTAAAAGCACTATTTAAAAGTTTAAACGCACTACCTAAAATTTCAAAATCGCAACATCAATGCAAAAGCGCTAAAACTTTGTAAAAGCGCCAGTTAAAAAAGCAAAAGCACTAAGCTAAATAGCATATGCAAAATCAAAATTATATGTGCTATTTAAAAAATCAAAAGTGGTTTATGCCCTAGAATAGGCATGTAAACACATAATTCCGCTTTGCGTAAGCACAAATTAGAAGCACAGAAGCACTGAAAAAAATGCAAACGCGCTATTAAAAGTGGTAAAAGCGCTATTTCAATTTCAAAAAACAAAAAAAGAGGGCTTTCCTAAGAAAAATTCAATTTTTTTGAAATTAAATGGATAAATCAAAAAATTGAGAGGATCAAGCACTTACCAGAGATCCGTAGGTGAGTGATCATTGATACCATCATCCACGCTCAAACCTATTCTCACATATCGGGATAGACATCATGGAAAAGTCAAAGAAAGTCAGAGCAAAAGTCAACAAGTAAAAGTGAAAATGAATAGTAAAAAAGGACTTTTTACCCCTTTATATAGACCTTTTTAACCTAAAAAGGGTATCTTTGACCTAAAAAGGGAATCTTTGACAAGACGGGGCCTGGGGACCCAAATTTATCACCAATTCTACCAAATCAAGGGCATCTATCATCACTCAGATGCAAAAACATTATCGGAAATGAAATCAAAATTCATTATAAATTGACCTAATAAACACAAATTGACCTAAACCGTAAACATTTTCAAAACATCCATCAAATTTCATTTCATTTCTGAGGGGGCATATACTCAGATAATCAGAACGACATCAACATCATCAAATCATGGGAACAACCATCAAATAAGAGCATAATCTTTTATCAGGAAATTTTTTTCTAATCAATCGAAAGGGGCATCAAACATCGAACCACATCAAATCTGGTATCACATCAGCAATCTAACATCAGATCGACCATCAGGAACACCAAAATCAATCAGAACTGCATCAAACATCATCAATATTTGCATCTTGTATCGAACATCAAGATTGACCATCGACAGAGCCAGGATCTTTTTATCAGTTGGAACAAAACATTCTTTGAATCAACATGCTTCGCATGTCCACTCAAAGAGGGGCATTTGTAATCACTGGAAAGTGGACAGGATCATTCATGTGATTAATCAAGGAAAAACCAAGGCAAAATCAAGGCAATTAAATCAAAACAAGTATTTAGCCAATCAAAATTACAATCAAGCTCTAATTCAATTTAATTAAAAATCAAAAGCCAAAAGATCAATTAAAACCTCTCAAATCATGACAAATTAAATCAATGTGTAATTAATCCAATTAATTGTATAGTTCAATTTAAAATCAAATTAACCCACTCAAGGGGTACACATGGCTAAATGAATTAATTCAATTCAATTAATTAAGTCCTATTTTCTCTCAACGCCACATGGGAGGAAAAAGCCTCAACCAATAGGATTTAAGAAAAGAGCTCACATGGATCAAGCCAAAATGAATCTCAATCACTCAATTTGAAAGAACATCTTGTCCACTCATCTAAGTGTCTTCTTATCCCAAGCTTTGAGGACACAAAATTTAAATTGTCTTCAAAGGGTGGAACCAAAGACTTAACCCTAACTCAACCTTGATCAAATCCAACTACACCCCCTACCCTTGCCAAAATTTATAAAAGGGAGGCCTAATTCACTCATAATTCATCCATAAATCTGAGAATTGCATCTAACCTCTTGAGATTTTGATCTAGGAAGGCAAATTTAGAAGTTAATTAAGCATTTCAATTTGGAATTGAACTATTTTAGCGTGCTTTATCATATATTCTCATTCTAGGACTTTCATTAATGGAGGCTTATTGAGAGCTTCACCATTAACATCCCTAGTTAGAGATCCATAGAGTGCTTAATTGTCTTTATTTGTTAAAATAGCTCTTCCTTTATGGTTAATTTAGTTATTTTATTCAATTATTGTCAATACTAACCCTATAAAGGTACAAATTCTAGTACATAGTTCTTGTTTTCCTTGCATAATATCATCTACAACCTACTTTTGTTCTACTTTCTCTTGTTTTTTATCATCTTTAGGAGCTTTATCTTATGCACCATGAGTCATAGCCTGACCAATACCCATGTTTACTAGCTCTTCTTCTTTTCATTCCTTTTGTACATCTTGTTGCTCATGTGATTCATGTTGATCTTTTGTACCCATGTACTTACCATGTAGCACCATGGTGGGGATATCACCTATGTTGTCCATCTCATCACTAATTTCCTCAAGTTTGATCTTCACATCATCAACAATAAATCTCCCATTAGTTTGAGTCACCACTAGATCACTCTTCTTTTTTGTTTTCTTCTTCATGTTCTTCATCATTTTTATCTTCAATCATACCAAAATGTTTCATCGGGATCTATTATGTTTCACCCTATACTCCAAGAGACTCAACACATAATAGTCTTGTTAGTCTCTTCTTTGTTTTGAAGAGTGGTCTTGTCTCTACAAGCATATTCTTCATTTCCTCTTCTGATATTCCCAATTGTAGTTGTAGTAAGACATACTAAATTAATTCCTTGTCTTGTCTAATAACAGTATGCCATCTAGCTTCAAGTTTTTTGTAGAGGGAAGTGGGCATCTATCCTTGTAACTCACTCACCATTTTTCTAAACTTATTCATGTTGTAAATATTAGCATCCTCGATCTATTCTTGGTCCTCCTTATCAAAATTATCATAATACTTGTTAATCTTCACAAACAATCCCCACTTTCTAACATTATTGATGATATCATCAACAAAAACAAATAGTTTTAAATCTCACCTTGGATCAATAGACCTAGTAGTGGGGGAACCTACCACCTTGGATTTCTTTCCTTTTTCTTTGATTTCCTTCTTCTCTTTCTCTGACTCTATCCCTTCACTCTCTTCATCAGCAACTTCCTCAGACATTTTTTCCTTTTCTTTCTTCCTTTTACCTATCACCTTTTATGTGTTTTGTGTCCCCTTAACTGGTATAGTCTTGGGCTTAGCAATCTTTTCAGATTTCTTAACAGGTGGAGAGGATTTTTCCTTTTTTCATAGCATTTGCACTCCTTTTTTGCTAACTAGTCGGTGTACTATCGGTTGCACCAAAAACTTCAACATCTTTATCATCTTTTGTTGCACTCGATATGCTAGCTTTCTTTGTAGCATGTTTAGATCTTTCTTTTTCAATATGTTCCTTTGTGAAACATTTTTCAATCATGAATTTATCAACTTCCTTTCTCAGCTTCTCTTCAATAATAGGTTGCATCAAATCATTGTGCACTTGAAGTGATTTCTCTTGAAATTTCCCAAACCTTGGAGTCTTGGGATCTACCGATTGAGCTAACAAATTCTCTACATACATAACCAAAATGTCTTCATCCACCTCATTACCCATAGGCATCACGCATGAGGTCCTTGGCTTAACTTATTCCATCAAACAAGTGTCTGTATCTACCATGAAGAAAATAGTGTCCTTGTACTTATCAATAATTTCAAATGGTATCCTTTTCTATTCATGCATCTTCTTCTGAATTTCTTTAAAATAACCCCATAATTTTCTAGTGAATTCACTTCCCAAGATTTTGATATTGCTATTGAATTGAATGAAGGCTTGAGTACCTATCAACCATTCAATGTCACCAATATCAAGGAACATGTTTTGGAAATAGAAATATAAACACATCATCACCTGACCATACTTGCAATTTTTCCTCTTGTCATATTTTATCTTTTCCAAATTCATCATTAGCTACTCTCTCATCGCTTCAGCTAGATCATAGTCATCATTTTCCTTGATCATCTTATAGGATGTGTAAATAGCACCACCTGGTATAATATTCATCCAACTAGAGTGATACACCTTGTAGCCTATAACTATAGATGCATACTTTTCCTCTTCATCTATAATATCATTCATAGTTATTGCATGACCATCCCACTTATATTTTTTCAAACTGATCACTTCTTCTTTAGGAATAGTACAAAGAATAGGTACTTCACTGATTGAGCATAGATTGGTTACAGCATGGATTTCTTCTTTCATGATTTTATGTGGTTGGTCTAGCCACATGAACTAGTTATAAATTCTTCTTAGAACATATCTAATCTAATCATCTTCAAATTCATTAGGATAATAGACCATGTGATCAAAACCTTTATCAACTATGCATTTATTCTCATCCTTCAACACTAAGTTATCATCACATAAATTCCTATATTGTTCATATATTTCCCCTGATCCTAGATCTTCCAACTTGTAGTGAATAAAATCTCTAGCATCCTCTATATGAAGAATGTCATAGGGCATGCTAGTTAGGGCACCCAATTGGTCATTTTCCATCAATTTAAATGGATTTTTCTTGAACTCCAGTCTAGGTCTTTCGGTAATATCTATCAACTTAGGAGAAGCCATCTTAAATTCTCAACCAAAAGTGCAAATATTAGATAAATACTTTAAAAAGTTCGCAGCTAGGGTTCTTGCTCAAGAACATGACAATAACTAATTGATTTTCTCTTCTAGATCAACACAAACAACCTCTCCTTATCGCTTGGATCTCTACAAATGACTCAAACAATTATTTTTTCACTCCTCAACAACTTTTGAAATGCGCAAGGTGAAAATGAAATCTAGAATATCCTTTTTATCTACCTTAGCATGTGTGTATTAAATGCACTTACCGATAGAACTTACCTTTTCATCGATTAATGCAAAACTCATTACATATTATCAAAGCACCATGTAGTATATCAAAAATTCACAATACACTCAAAAAGTCCTTATTTCATCTTAGAATGTTGATAGATCTTACCACACACCTATAGGGGATCTGAATATGGATTCAATAATACTTTCTCCCCCTAAGCCACACGAAGGCTTATTTTTATGAATAATTATCCACACCCAATGGAGATGTGGATTCTTTTGATGTCTTATTGTCTTTCTTCTTCTTCCAAGTCTTTTTCATCTCTTTCCTGCTCTCTTCTACATTCACAATATGCTTTCGTTTCTGATTTCTTGGTTGGTTTTCTGATTGGTTTCTTAACTTGTAGTTCCTTGCTAGATGTCCAATATTGTGACAATAAAAACATGCCATACCAGTTGATCTCCATGGTCTAGCATTACCTCTTATAGTCCTAATTCTATAATTCATAGCCATGTGTCCATAGTTACCATAGATTGAGTATATGACATATAATTTCCTCTCCCTTTGGTAAGGTCTTTCCATGTTCATAGGTAACCTTTTATTATTTATTCATGACCTCCACTCATCAACTTTGTGACCATATTTGTTGTAGTTGTAACAAAATCCATCAAAGATACTAGATCGATTGTTTGATCTAAATCTACAATCATGAGCAGTATGTTCATACTTATTGCGGTTATATCAATATCCATCAAAATTTATACCTCTATTTTTAGATCTACTTCTACATGCATTTTCAGTATGACCCACCTTTGACAATTGAAACATATAGGCTTGTAAGCTTTCTTACCAAAATTGTTTTGTCTTACTTTTGGTGGAGACTTTTCTTCTTGCTTGATCTACTTTTTTCTAGAAGATTCACCAACTTCAAAGCTAGTATGAGCGGTATATCCTAGGCATGTGATCTCTTTGCTTCTTCTTTGATTTGTGGTCAAGTTTTTCAATGTGCCAACTTCTTCTCTTAACTTGAAAATTTCATCCTCTATATTTTTTGGTGCTTCATCCTTGGCCTTTAGAGAATCTTCTGCAATTTTCCTTGCATTCTCTTTAGATCTCCTTGCTTCCAACTCTTCACACAGTCTAATTTATTGAGCTTCAATCTCTCTCTCTCTCTCTCTCTCTCTCTCTCTCTCTCTCTTAAGTTTTTTATTGTCTTTATGTTATTGTTCATTCTCCATAGCCATGGATTCTAGGGTTGCTTTAGATTCCTTAAATACACTTTATTCAGACAATTTCTCAATGTAGTCCTAACTCTCAATTGATTGTACAACAAGCTCTTTTCACTTGGCTATCAATTTCTTCAATTGATCTTTCCAATATTTGAAACCCTTTTAGTTTCATCAAGTTTCCTTTTATATCTCAATCCCTCCATATTTGTCTTAAGGATCCTTCCTAAGTTGTTAGGCCTTTTAAGGGAACCAATTATCTGATACCAATTGTTAGTATTATAATTCACTAAGAGGGGGGTGAATCAATGCATCCACAAATATAAAACTTTTAACAATAATCTTCCACAAGATCCAACATGCAAATGATACTATAACATATAAGCATAACAACTAAAACATTCACACACATTGAACATAAGACAATATTTTTCTCATGGAAACCCTTGTTAGAGGGAGAAAACCACATGTGGGAATGATGACCACAAATTTCACTGGTGCACTGATGAAAATTGCCATGTTAGGATCAAATTAAAAAACTCTTCTAAGGTTATACATGGTTAAGAGTATTTAGCCTTGTTAGAAGCTACAAAAGTCCTATTAAAGACTACCTAGTCAGGGGATTTCAAAACTCCTTCTAAGAGTCACCTTGTTAGAATATTTATACTTTATATCTTATTAAATATCCTCCTCACCCTATTAGGAGTGACCTTGTTAAAGGATTTTACGTAAAAACTTGTTAGGGCTTGCCTTGAGATAGACCCAAGAGTGAATGATCTGATTATGACACTTCCTATCTGATAGATCCACTTCAATTCTGATCACAACACCATATCAATACCCAAAAATCTTTCCTTCTTCTTCACACAATCATAACCACCTATTGCATCATCACATTCAACCCTAAAACTCGATTCCAACCTTCTTTATAAAAATTGTTTCCAAGTCATCCTTTGCCAAAAAATGTTTTACCCACCAACATAAAATTCAAATCCAATCACGCCAAAATGAATTGGTCAACTCAATAAAGAAAAAACAACATTAAATAATTTTTAAATAAAACATTTACTATTTCTAAAATGACCAACTGGTTGATCTAGCCAAAGTCACTATGCCTATCTCTTGTTCTTACTGTCCGTGTCACTTCAATCCTCAATAACTCATTGTATTCTTCAATATAACTGATTCGGTCATAGATGTACTTAAATATACCTCTTTAGATGATACCTGACCAATTGTACCTCTTAAATATATCTCCAACTCTAGATCTGGTCATTTGAACCTTGCATATTATCTTTTTTTCTAATTGACTAAACACTTAGTTGATTTTCCAATTTGATCCTTCAACACCATTGGTAAAAATGATCTCATGCCTTCAATAGATCATGTTGTCAGAAATGAAAATAGAACAATACAATATTATGATTAAAACACATATTACCTTCATCAAATTCCAACAAATCTAACCATAAACACTATCACCATCCAAGGTCCACAAACAAGTTGTGTTGTTACCACTAGTCGTACCAAAATAATAGTACAAGGAGCCACATCAAAAGCTATTATACCTAGTAATTCATTCAATCCACCATCAAGTTAATACAATCTGCTAGACCATTTGAAGAAAACCCCGGCACAAATTTCTATCTATAAAATACTCTGCATATCACTTGACCATAAGTGAGTCTTAGACACAACCCTACAATAGTCGTTTGTCCCAAAGACCTAGAAGTAGATGAATTTTAAGCCATGGTAGGGTATTTAGCCACCCCACATCATGTTGATTTTACTGAGAAAGATCTTCCAGGGCATAAACCATCTCATAATGATCCTTTACATCTAGAATTCTTCATCTACCATCACAAAATCAGATGATTCTTGATAGATGGAGGAGTAAGTCTCAATATTTATACACTAAAATTGGTACAAGAATTGGGCTATTCTGATATTTGTGTAGATACCACCAAGAAGATCATAATAAGAGCCTATGATGATGAAGATCATCCTTCCAAGGGCTTCATAAGTCTCCCAATCGGATTGGGACCAACAACACAAGACACTATATTCCAAGTACTTGATCTAGAGCTAGATTATAACATGCTCCTAGGGAGACCATGGATCCATTCAAGGCAAGTTGTACCATCTACATATCATCAATATTTGAAATTACCTCATGAAGGGATTGAAATCATCATACTTGGTGATAGAGATCATTTTCTATATTGCACCAATCTCAGAGGAGCTATTTCAAATCAGGTACCCAACAATTAAGAGGCATCAATTGTGTCCTTATCTCAGAGTATAGACCCCACAAGTCTTGAGAAATCATTATAAAAACCAACATAAAAGCTTAAAATCCAAGTACAAGAAAATGGATGTGGAGAATACACCTATGTAGACTTCTTCTATGTAGGCAAGTTACCTGTCTCACCCTGGTCATATACAAAACCAAGGAAACCTCTAGAGAGGAAGAAAAAAATGACAATTTTCTATCCAGCCATGATTTTTGTAAGATGGGGAGATATACATGAAGAGATCATTAAAGATGATCTATCCTCCTGGTTATATATAGATGAAGTACCTCCAAAGCACATAATCTATGTACACAAATATGGAAGGGGATATATTCTAGTCCAAAAGAAAGGGTACAATGGATTCTCAGGCTTAGGAATAAATAAGAAAGGAATAGTAGCACCAATCTCCCACCCAAAACCTAAAGCATCAAGGATTAGGTTACAAACCATCTACAAGGGTCATCTCGAATATCTTAGTACCCAATGATATTAACGCTTGTGTTTAAAATGAATTTGAGAAATTTGAGGAGTCTCATTCAGACATAGACTAATGATTATGAGTGAGATTCCCCACATACCATAGATACTCTTCATCTTGACAAAGTCATCACTCAACTATCCTTACAAGATAAACCTATAGATCATAAAGCATGGATTTTATAATTATGGAATAGATCTGAGCCTTCATCCTTATCCTCATTTGCAACCCATGAATTATTTATTTATTCATATATCGATAACATAACCAAACTTCCCATCTCATCCTTCCTAACCAAGGAAATCATAGCCTTTGTTTACCCTGACCTTATAGATTGGGAATAACAAAATCCACCAACCATAGACATTTTTTAGAATGATAAAGTTATTGTTGAATTCTTTAGACTAAGACAAAGAATACATATGGGAGACCACAAGGAAGGCTTCAACATAGATCTAGATATAAAAACATACTTTGGGGAGTTATATCAATCCTCTAGTCAAAAATTTGAAAAAGAAAAGATAAGGCTCTTGGGTGAAAATTGAAAGGCACCCTCTTGTTGCAAAATAGTAAAGAAAAGACGTATTTGAGGGTGAAAACCTCTCTGAGGGGCCCTAGGATGGAGAGATTTATATACTCCCCATTACCAAATAGTGGTCACCTCTTCTAGCAGAGAAAACTCAGATAATAAACATTGGCACTATAGAGACATAAATATTGATACACTTGGAAGAGTCATTAACAAAAGAATAAAAATAGAAATTCATCCAATTCTTCAAAGACCAAAAAATTAACTTTTTTTGGTCATACTCAAACATGCCTTAGTTAGATCTCGAGTTAGTACTTCACCATTTTCCATTGAAGCCAGGGGAAAATCCATACAAATAGAAACTCTACAAGATGCATCCCAAGATTACATTATTGGTCAAAGTAGAGCTAAAGAAGTTACTTGATGCATGTTTCACCAAACATATAGACTAGATCTCAAATATAGTATCGGTATCTAAGGGTACTGGAGCTCTAAGGATCTGCATTGACTTATGGGGCATAAATTTTTCCTTTTTCAAATGTCAACATGATAATAGACCTCACTTTTGGCTATAAAACATTGTCACTCATGGGTGGTTTCTTAGGGTAAAAATAGATTGAAATTGCACCTAAAGATGAACAAAAAATAGCTTTCACTTGTGACCGGAGAAATTATTGTTGGTGTGTAATTCCATTCGGGCTAAATAATGTTGGAACTACATATCAAAGAGAAATTATGACTATCTTTCATGACATGATGCACATCACCCTGGAAGATTATGTTGATGACATATTGGAAAAATCCCGAGAGAGAAATTTGCACCTATCTATATTAACCCAGATATTTGATAGACTTGAAGAGTATAAGATGTGGCTAAACCAAAAGAAACATATATTTGGAGTCACATCGAAAAATATTTTGGGATTTATTGTCTCCCAAAGAGGAATAAAGATTGACCTTGAAAAGCTCCAAGCTATAATTGCAATGCCTCTCCCAAAATTTCTCCAGAACTTGAGAAGTTTATAGGAAAAGTTACAATCAATGAGAAGGTTTATATCACAAATGACAGACAAGTGCCACCCATTCCAACACCTAGTATAAATACATAAATTTCAAATGGATAGAGAATTATCAAGAGGCCTTCCAAATACTAAAAGACTACCTGTTATCAACACCCTTCTTAGTGGCACCAATTCCACATCAACCCTCACTATTGTGCATATCAACAAAAAAACACTCGCTGGAGCCATTAATGGCACAAAATGACTTAGAAGGAAAACAAAGGGCCATATACTATATAACTTATATTCTTGTAGCTTACGAACTAAATTACGCTATTATTGAAAGAGCATGTTTGGTTGTAGTGTTTGCTTGACAAAATATCAGACACTACATGTTGATCCACAAGATGATCCTCATTGCCAAGTTCTATTCATTAAAATATCTACTGAGAAAAGAAGCACTAATAGGGTGCCTAGCCAAATGTGTCATGATACTAAGTGAGTTCCACATAGACTATGTCAATAGAAAATAAATCAAAGTCCAAGTAATTGTAGACCAACTAGGAGATGTATCTCTACCTTCTACTCATCTGATGTTGATAGAATTCTCCAATGAAGAGGTATTTTCTATAGAAGAGCCAAAACAATGGAAGTTATATTTTGATGGCTGCCATACACAAAAAGGATCGAGAGATGACATAGTCTTCATAACTCTTCAAAGAGATTCCATTCCTAGATCTTAGAGGCTAAGGTTTGAGTGCACCAAAAAAGTAGAAGAATATGAAGCATTTCTCATTGGTCTAAAAATAGTTGTCTAGTGGAATATCCAGCAACTAAAGGTCTATGGGGATTCTCAACTAATTATCAAGTAGGTCAACAACAGCTACAACACCAAAGATGATAAATTTATTTCATACAAGGCTATGGAAGAATACATCAAGATATACTTTGAGTAGATAGCATTCAAACAAATCCCTAGGATAAGAAACATGGTAGCATGTGCTATGGCTACTATAGGCTCTATACTGGACATGTCACCTGAGGTGAGACAATGTGAATTTATGTTTGAACAACTTATGGACCCTACTTTCAAGGTCCCAAAATTTGAGGTTGTGTGCAAAATTATTGCTCTGAATTCCCCTTTGTACCAAGATGTTTATAACTATCTCACTAGCAAATGAACTCTAGATGGTACACTCTTACAATGTCTCAACTCAAAATAATCACAATGGTAATATTAGAAGTACACAAGGGTATTTGTAGTGCCCACTATAGTGGCTTGACCTTAGCAAAGAAACTACTCATAACCAGGTATTATTGGCCCACTATGGAAAAATATGCCTACTCATTTGTTCAAAAATGCAAAAAGTATCAAATTCATGGGGACCTCGTTCATGCACCATCTCAGGAGCTACAACCACTTCCTTCACCATGGCCTTTCATGCAGTGGGGCTTTGACCTTGTTGGCAAGATCCATCCATTATCCTACAATGGTCATAAGTACATAACCACGGCCAGTAAGTATTTTATGAAGTGGTTCGAAACAATTCCAATGACCTATACTACTAACAAATAAATTTCCAAGTTCCTCTTGAACTATATCATTAGTCGGTACAGAGTTCCATAAACCATTATCAGTCATGGTTCCCCATTGAAAAACAAATAAATAAAAGAGATTTGTGCCAAATTTTACATCCATCATAGATATTATTCACAATATTTCCCCCAAGGTAATGGACATGCTGAGGGTACAAAAAAAACCATCATAAAAATATTACAAAAGATCCTCAGTGAAGTTGGTCAAGATTGGCACCTTCAACTCAACCCCACCCTATGGGCATACCACACTAGTTTCTGTACATCCACATGAGCCACTCGATATTCACTAGTGTATGGTACCAAAGTTGTCTTTCCAATAGAGGTCGATCTCCCATCATTGTGAGTATCCCTTTAGCACATCATTTCAGATGAGGAGTGTATGCACCCTAAAATGGTCGCCTAGACTATGGGCCCCCATTCTTCAATTTATCAAATGATGGAACCAATTTATCAATTTCCTGAATCAATGCCTTGTGATATTTTCAATTCAAATCAATTTCCTTGATCAAATAAAAATTAATTTAATTATTTCAATATTTCCTAAGGTTTGACAATTTTATCCTAAGCCTTATTTAATTAAAAGAAAACTTCCCTTTTAATTGAATAAAATAATCTTATTAAAAGAAAATCTTTTAAATAAATAATAAAATCCCCACTTAAATCTCTTTTTGTGATGAAAAAGGAAATAAACAAATAAAAATCCCTTTTTCTCTACACTTTAAAGGCACATATTTCTAAGTGGTGGACCTTTTCATCTTTTTGCCTCTTAACCATGTCCATTGATTTTTTCTCTTAATCTCTACCATCCATTTCTCTTTAAAAGGAACCCTCTCCTTCTCATTTAGGGATGAAGATTTTTAGGTATTGTTATGTTGCAAGTTTGGAGAGCGATTTTGGAGGAGAGTTTGAGCATTTGATCTTGAACATTGCAACTTCTCTTTTCTTGTCTTCTTCTCTCATGCCTCCATGGCAACCCATTTAGATTACTCCTGCACTTGCATGTTAGATTAGATTCATATTTCATTTCATAGAATAATCTTGCATGCATATTTCCTTTCATAGATTAGTTTTCTTTCATGCATTGTTATCATATAGAATAGCTTTCAGTTTTATTTGCATGCATACTTGATGATCATGGAGACTAGCATTCTTTCTTTTCCTCTTTGAATCTCTCATTTTATGGTGTACTTGCATGGGCACAAACTAGGTCTAAACTGAGGGCCTCCATCGCAAACCCTTGCACTCCATGAATAGAGAGTTATGAGTTGCCATTTGAGACCTCATTCTTGAGCAATCTTGGATAAAATGACTCATAAAAGTGTGTCAACATTTTAGCACACATTTTTGGCACCCACCGTGGGGCAGAATAGTCAATTTATGACCTCGTCATTTTATTTTATTTTATTTTTTTGCCAATTTTCGTTCGATGCCCGTACTTTCATACTCTCTAGTATCGATTCTTGCATGAAGTTTCTCATTGTATCATGTGAAGTTGTACTGGCATTAGCACTTTCGTGCACAACAAAGGCATTTTCTTGCACAGTTCTATGTACTTTCTTGTGTGGGACTATGTATTTTATCATGTGAAATTCTGACACCAGAGACCTAAAATTTATTGATTTGTACTTTCTGCTTGTTGTTTTATGACATTTAATGGTTGTTGTGATTATTTCCCTGATTCTATTTTCTGAGGTAGCATAGCAATGGGTTTTGTTACTTTGGATTTGATGTATTTTGTTGCATAGCTATAACACTTGGACTTGAGTGTTTCTTGCTTTCATAGATCACATTTCAATTTTTTCTCTAAAGGAAGGAATGAATTTAGCTTTGCCTTCTTGCATATATGTTTCACATAGTAATTAGGCCCTATGAACACTATTTGTGGTGTTCTTGAAAGAGTGGGCTTCATTCGCTTGTCTTACATGTGAAGCTCTTCTTGATGATAGAACCCCTTATAGGTAGGGAAGGACTTGCTATTATCTCATGGTTCTACTTGGTTTAGTCTTCAACATTTGATGGTACATTCTCTCTTGGTCCCATTTAGAGAGATCGTTAGTCATTGTTGTTGGCACACAAACCTTGGTTTAGTCTTCAATCTTTGATGGTATGTTCTCTCTTGGTCTCATCTAGAGAGATTGGTAGTCATTGTTGTTGACATACAAACCTTGGCTTAGTCTTCAATCTTTGATGGTATGTCCTCTCATGGTCCCATTTAGAGAGATCGGTAGTCATTTTTTTTTACATACAAACCTTGATGAGGTGATTTCAAATTAGCATGTCAATGAATTTTCTTGCTATGTTTGGGTTAGGTGAAGAGGCTAGAGGATTATGCTTTGTTCCCTTTTGGACACATCAGAAATTCAGAACCCTTGAATCCGAGCTAAGTCCCCATGTGGTCCATTTTTTGAGTCTTCCTTGTTAGAGAGGGTTAACCATAGTGGACACTCCCTTTATTGGGTAAACCATGTGGATGAAACCCCAAGCGGTATTAGTCATTCCTACCATGGTAGCAATAACTGCTATATAAATATCATTGTGGAAGAAATCTCCACAGGTGTAGTTTCTTGTTCAGCTATCAGATCTCCTCAGTATCTCTGATTGATTAAATTCTTGAAATGTGTCAAAACCTCAGTGTGCCTAGATTGGAGTTCACCCACTTGAGATTGCAAAATTTGTAGAGTTGACCATTACTATGAACCACAGTGCAACCAACTTTTTATTGTCTAGGACTATGTGCGTGAATGCAAAACATTTTGAGAACATACACAAGTAGAATTCCAAGGGAGTAGAATACTATGTCACTATTCTTGTTCATGCGTAAGGTTGCTTTGTCCCTTGCTCATTATTTGAAGACAATTGTTTGCTTGAACTCCCTGATTGTTGTCTTGTGTGCCTGATTACTGATAAAAATCTATTAATGCATCTAGTTGGTCATTTAAAATGAACAAAAACTGAGTTCTCAAGTTTACAACTTGTTGTCAAGTGATCTGATTTTGTTTCGTCACCTGGTTCAGCATACTGTCTCGTGCAAAATTTTGGTTTTCTCGCACGAACTGTGCATTTTCTCGTGTAGGATTTCACATCCTCATGCAAAGTTTCACTATAGTTCTATCAGAGACCTATGTCGGTATTTTTCTAGTCTGATCCAGCACTTTTTTGTGTGAAGCCTGGCATATCCTCATCCGAGCCTAGCATTTATTTGCACGGGAATGCACTTCCTCACACGAAACTATTCCACAATCATCAAAATAGTGAGTTGTTTCCTATCTATTGGCTATCTTTTTACATGATCTAGTTCCTATTTAGGGTCTGCCTTAAACTGTCAACTTGCCTGATTTGTTGTCTTGTCATTCCTAGTCATCCTCGGTCGATCTGGGTCCGATCGGGTCACTTACCCCGTTGTTAGAAGCATGTTTGCACCATGGGTTCTTGTGTTTTGACCTATTGAGCTAGTAATCTTTGATTTCACAAGTGACATTTCTTGTAGTCGGTGAGTTAGAAATCATCCTTGTTGAGAAGATAAACCTTTGGATCCTTTGATAACATGCTTGGAGAGTTTTAGTAATATCTTGTCCATTCACTTCCATACAAATTCAAATTTGATCAATATAACTTGGATAAATCATCCTCCTGGTCCATATGTGTTAGGGTATTCACCCATTTAGTGGGCACCTCTGTGGCAATGTTGGTTTACACCTCTTGCAAAATTCTATCTTATCACCTCTCTTTTGGACAAGTGACTGCTTTTACTATCCTAGTTGGTACCAACATTTCTTAGGGTCATCTTATCACATAGTACCTTTTCTTTCATGTCAGTTACAACAAGATATCAAGTAAATCAAGGAAAACAACCCCAAGTAGTCTTTAACCAATTACCCTTAGTTCAAACTTGCCAAAAATGTAAGGAAAAAGAACTCGTTGTTGATCAATCACCCAGGAACAACTCAGAAGTTTGGTTTGATCCCAAGAGTAACCTTAGTGAGTTGAGTACACCCTTAGCATCTTCTCATTTGGATATGGATATGAGTTACACAATGACTCGATGAGAGAGGGAAGAAATGGATAAAAGCCTTGATAACATATTTGAAAGGCATAGAGATACCATTATGTTTGGTAGTTCCTCTCATGAAAATCAACCAGTGTCATCCCTTATCTCGACTAGATATCTAGATGCACACCAAAGGGTTAAAAGAGATAAGAAGTGAGCCTATCAAGAAGAGAAATCACAACATGAAAGCCAACATGAGGAACCCTATGACACTCATGTGAATGTGGCATACACCAATGACTTGTTTAGGCATTCAAGACCAAGTTCACCGCTCAAAGTACCTTCAAGATACAAGAGTGAAAGACTTAAGAGAATCGAGCGTGAAAAGAAAGCCTTCCTAGATGAACAAGTTGAAAAGGAAGAGAAATTTAGACTCCTAGAGTCAGAGAGACAAGCCTTGTTGGAGATAAAAAGGAGAGCCTCCCAAGAAGAGAAAGATAGACTCTTGGCCCAAAAACTTAAGGATCAATTCAAAAACATGTGTGTTGGTGGTGGAAATAACTCTCCTCCATCCACTCCTCCCAAGACTCCATGAAGTGGAAGATGTTCAAGAACATCTTCATGATCTCCTAGTCCTAGAGGAAGAAGGGCTTCACAACATGATCATTATAGGAGACAAACACGTCTTAGGAACTCAAGACAACCTTCACAACATGCTCACCATGGTTCAGAATATGGGGGTAGTATCTCGAGTTTTGATCTCAACTCCCAAGACTTCATGAAGATATAACAAGAACCACTCTTCCATTAGTATGTGGAGAGATACTTAGAGAAAAACAAAGATAATTTCCTAGACAGTTTAATCAACAAGGGTGCTAAAGTTCCCTACAACTTTGATGTGGACAAGAAGATTAAGAAGCAAGGTACATCTCAAGAAGAAGAAAGAAAACAACTTACGAGTATGATGGAAAAGATGTTGGCACCCAAGAGTTCATTCTCACTTGATTCAATTTGTCCTAATCCTTTTGACAAAAGTGTTAGCATGAAAGACTTTCCTAGAAAGGTTGAGATCCCTCAATATGACAAGTATGATGGGAATGGAGATCCACATGATCGTGTGTGTCAATTCTATATCATGAGTTTTGAGTTCCATCAAGATGATTCGTACCTCATGAGATTGTTCCCAATGATTCTTAAGGGTCAACGATGGAATGGTTCACCAACATAACTCCCCCCATTAAGACTTTCAAAGAGCTCATCCATAGATTTGTCCAACACTTTGCATACAACCTTTCAAGATCTATCACCATGTTCAACTTATGCAATTTAAAGCAAAATCAAGGGGAATCCTTTGTCACTTTCTTGCAAAGGTGGAGATGACAATGCTCTCGCTACCCTAGGACCATCCCTAAAAATGAGAAGATTGACATTCTTGTCAGCAACTTGATTCCTGAAATGTGGTATGAAGTTAGGAAGATGGTTTTTTATTCCTTTGACACCATGGTCGAAACTCCATGTAGGATTGAGGATTTTTTGAGAGAACAAGGAATTTTGACCAAACATGGAAACAACAACAACAACAACAATGGTCAAAATAACAATAACCCTAACAAGGATAAGGGAAATAACTCACATTGGAATATGAACAAACAAGTGGTCAATGATGGAGTTGTGGACTCCTCCAAACCTATAGATCAAGTTGTTTTACACTTGTCTAGTGTTGTTCAAGCCATGAAATTCAATGCATCTAATCAATAAGAGCACAAGCCAATATACCAAGACAAGCCTAAGAAAGAGAGACGTCAGTTTTCAAAACTTGGTGATTCATATGAGGATGTCTTAAAAACACATTGCCAACAACCTTGTGCATCCTCAAGATCCTACAAAGCATTATATACCTGATGTCAAGCCACATTGGTGGGATGAGAAAGCCTTTTGCAAATTTCACAATGGCATTGGACATGATATTGAAAACTGCTAGAAATCTAAACATATCATTCAAGATCTGATTAAGAATGGAAAGCTTAAGGTAGATGGATTGAACACCAACACTGATCATAAGGCATTCAAAGAACCTTTGCCCAAGTATGAGAAAGGGGAAACCTCTCAAACTAAGAATGGCAAGGCTGAGCTCAATTACACTTACACAACTATAGAGAATGTTGTCAACATGCTTGAAGTTATACAAGAAAATATCAACATGATGAGGAATAAAGATCCCTATGGTTATTATCTAGACATGGACTCTCCTCCTATCTTTGATGAAGAACCCATCTTGGTGCTAAGGGGTCCTAACTCTAGAATGTCATCTCAAGCTCTCAATGTTGTCACATGAAGTCAAGGTCATGTTGTCATTAGAGGACCCAGTTCAAGTCAACCAAGTAAACCAAAGCAAGTGGCATCCAAGAATGTCACCTCAAAACCAGCATTCAATCCTAAGTCAAGCTATAATCTTGTCGATCAGTTGCAAAGAACCCAGTTCATATTTTGATCTTTGAGCACTTAGAGTTGTCCATGAGACACAAGAAAGTCCTTGAGGATGCTTTGCATGCAGAAAAAATCCCCAACAACTTAGATGTCGACCAATTCTAGAACATGGTTAACCATATTGCTATCCCTCATTACCTTATCTTTTCGGAGGATGATGATAAAGCTTTGATCCATCCACACAATCTCACCCTTCATATTGAAGTTATAATCCACAAAATCAATGTTAGGCATGTGTTGATAGATGGGGTTGTTGGGCTTAATATTTGTTCCTTGAGTCTCTTAAAGATGTTGGGTTACTCTAAACAATTCATAGATATGAGAAAGAAGATCACTATCAAAGCCTATGATGACGTGGAAAGAAGTTCCAAGGGGTTGGTCATCCTTCCTGTTAGGATTGGCCCTATTGAAAAAGATGTTTTATTCCAAATAGTTGATGTTGGTCCCCTTGCACACAATATCTTACTTGGTAGACCGTGGATTCATGATATGCAAGCAGTGTCATCTACCTATCATCAGTGTGTTAAGTTCCCTTACAATGGAGTAGAGATTTGTATACCTAGGGATAACACTTTATCTGTTAACTCAGTTTCAGCAAGTGCTCATGTTCCCCTCAATAGAGAAGCAGAAGACTTCAATGCAACCTTAGCTGAATGCAAGGACAAGTTCAAGTTAGTAGACCTTGGCATGGGGGGTATCAACTCAACTCCCTCACAAATCTACCAGTTTCACCTAGGTCTTATGGAAAGCCTTCACAAGAAATGAGACCTTCCTCTTTAGCTATGATTTTCTTTGGCACGTTTGTAGAATCCTCAGTGCCCATTCAAGATGAGAAAGAAGAGGTGGTTGTTAAAGACTGGATTTATAGAGAAGAGAAATGCATGCACAATGAGAAATTATCTCCCTCTCCTAAGGCTTATGGAAGAGGGTATAATTTTTTCAAATAGATGGGCTATCCTAGACATGGTCCTCTTAGTCACAGATTGGATGCTAGAGCCGAAACCCTTGATCATGATCTTTTTGGATGCAAGTCTAAGAATATGGTTGGCCTAGGATTTGTGAATCACAATAAGAACACTACTCCTATCCTTGATGAGTCAGATAGTGAAGATGAACTAGAATACATACCTAATTTGACAAATCAGCAAGATATGTGTGAAGATTGGGTCCCTTCCACTAATCTCCTTTGGGGAGATTCAGATAGTCCAGTCACTCATGAGATAGTTGCAACCTTAGAACAAGATGACTCAGATGTAGAAGATCTTATCAAAGAACGTCAACGCAAGAATATTGTTCATTTGATGGAGAGAGAAGGTGTTACCCTTGATGAAATTAGAACTTCCACATCAAGATGTCCCAAACCTTCATAGTGTAAACATCCCAATTGAAGTTCAAAAAAAAGTTCATATGAGTACGAATGGGACTCCTCAGAGCCTTCCATAGTTGACATGGATGTTGATGTCATCCACACTTATAGTTCTCAACCCGAGGTAGCCGACGAGTCATGTGTAGGATTAGAGGATTTGAACCCACATGTTGCCTTAGTAGACGATTCTTCACTTGTTAGGATGAATCCTGATTTGGGTAGCTTAGAAGGATACTTGATAAACTCTAACTCTTCATTTACCAGAGATGACATCATTCGCATTCACAACCTTGAACTAGTCATTGACTTATCTCTTGTTCATCCTAACCTCCTTGATTGGTCCCAACGCTATCAAGAACCTGAGCTCTTAACATTTCAAAATTATTATGAGATAGCATGTTACTTGAATGCCATTGAACCCATAGTCTCTTCCACTAGTGAACCGGCTACCAGCATGATAGAGCCAGACATCAAGTACCTTAGTCACAAAATAAAAAGAAAAGAAAAACAAAATAATAGGAGTTTTGATGGTGAAAACCACTATGTGGCGGTGTCAGAACCATAAAAAGTAAAAGAAATGATGTATCCAAGGGTGAAAACCTCTTTGAGGAACCTTGGATGAGGTACTTGATCCTCTCCCTAGCTACTTTAAAGATAGATCTTTAGTTCTTATTGAACCAACACAAACAGTCAATTTGGGTATAGATGAGGCTCCGTAGATAGTGCATTTGACTCAGTCCTTGTCAACATAAGAAAAAGAAGCTTACACTAAGTTCTTATAGAAAAAGAAGATCAACTTTGCATGGACTTATTCAAATATGCCAAGGTTGGACACTAATATTATCACGCATCACTTGTCCATAGCTCTGGGTGTCAAACTAGTTAAACAGAAATTGAGAAAGATGCATCCTCACATAGCTCTCCTAGCCAAAGCAAAATTAGAGAAACTCCTTGGTGTAGGATTCATAAGGGCTATTGACTATGTCTAATGGATATCAAACATTGTACCAGTTTCCAAACATGACAAATCTATTCAAATTTGCATAGATTTTAGAGATGTCAATAGAGCATGCCCAAAGGATGACTTTCCACTTCCCAATATAGACATGATAGTGGATATAATTGTGGCTTATGAGATTTATTCCTTGATGGATGGTTTTTCTGGATACAATCAGATTAAGATAGCTCCTGAAGATCAAGAAAAGACTCCATTCACTTGTGCATGGGGTACCTATTGTTGGAATGTTGTGCCTTTTGGATTAAAAAATGTAGGAGCCACCTATCAACAAGCTATTAAAACCATTTTTCATGACATGATGCATAAAAACATGGAAGATTATGTGGATGAAACCTTGGCCAAGTCTAAGAAAAGAGATACACACTTAGATGATTTAGAAGTCATTCTAGATCACATGGAACAATTTCAACTAAGGTTAAATCCTAAAAAGTGTGCATTTGGTGTCACCTCTAGGAAACTACTAGGATTCATCATTTCAATAAAAGGAATAGAGGTAGACCCTAAAAAAGTCCAAGCAATCATAGATATGCCACCTCCTAAAAACATTAGTCAAATGAGGAGTCTTCAAGGATGTCTTCAATCCATAAGGAGATTCATTTCACAGTTGGAAGATAGAGCTCAACCTTTCAACAAGAACTTACACAAAGGATTCAAATGTGTTTGGAATGAGGATTGTCAAAAGAGCATAGATCAAATCAAGAAATACTGGGAAAATCCTCCCATTTTAATGCCTCCTATCCCAGGGAAACCACTTATTCTACACATTTTAGCAACAGAATCTTCCTTGGGGGCATTACTAGCTCAACTTTATGAACATGGGAAAGAAAGAGTGATATACTAAATTAGCCATATTCTTGTTTCATATGAGGTTAACTACACCAGCATTGAGAAATTGGTGTATGATAAGCTCCAAGGCTTGTTTTCACACCCTCCAAGAGACTTCACTTGCCTCCTAGTATCCTATTCCTCTATAGGATCTTCCAATAGGCTTATATCATTAACTAAGACCTATTCAAACTCTTCTATAAGAGTCAATCTCTGAAAACATAACCTTGAATGATCAACACCTTAGTTTTGATTCACTTCTCCACACTCACTTAGAAGGCTCTAAGTGCCAAATCTCCATAAACATGCTCCAAAATTGTAGGGATGTTCTTGATAATTTAAAAAATCATAATATTTACCATTTGATCCATTTTGGAAGGATCTTGAGTCATCTTCCAATCAGCTTCATCAATTCATCATGTAGAGACCTTAAAATAGGCCTATTTCCTTGTAGCCTTCACCAGTCTATTTTTCCCCTTTTTAGTAAAATTTTCCGAAACAACTCAAAAAAATAAAACTTGATTTGGATACCATTTTAGAAGTTTTAAAACTTTCATTAAGGGTTCTGGGTCTGAAAGTGACCGTACAGTGGGTTCCTATAAACAAGGACAAGAGGCCTAATAGGCCTAATTTCTAGGACTGAACTGTGGTTTTGATAGAAAACTTGCTCAAACCAAATCCTAAATGACTGGTATGACTCTTATATACTTATAATGGATAGATATGATGTTTACCTTCATGAAAAATTCTTGGAGAAGTACGGATACGTACAACCATGCAATGTTTCTTCACTCTTTTCACCTCTAGACCTCTAACTGAGCTGCACAAACTCACCTAGGGCCTAGCATAATATATAGCTCTTCATGCTTTCATGAATCCTAACTCCTAAAAATATGTACAAAAATGACTCCCCTTCCATTTCCATCTATCATGAATTATTATCCATGGTTAGATTTCATGGAGGAGCCATGACTCTTTAAACTACTCAAAACAAGCTGAAAATAGACTCCCTGAACTAAAACGCCCAAAACTAGTACTTAGATGAACTTAAAATGACCATATATTCAAATGAAAAAGTTCACAAAAAACCTATAGAACACTAATCCATAATTATATTTAGTCGTTCAGTCCATTAAGTATGACTGTCAACACAAACACCAATAAAAATCTATTAAAAATGCTTACAGAGCTCTCTTAACTTTTCCTAAACTATTAAAATGCTTCCATAATACTTTGTGTTCAAGTCTTGGGTATCATTAGATGCCATTTCCTTCCTTTTAGGGCCTTTTTTCTGCAACATAACCATCCTATAACTTAGGGAATCCAAAGATACCCGAATGGCATGCATTCTTTTGCAATAATTGCAAAATTGAAGACAACTTCTTCTCAACACTTGGCAACTTTGTCATGTGCCTCAATCCTATATTCTATGACTCATAAACACTTATGTTTCATGGATCCAAGTCCATTTATGACCTTATGGCATCTTTACAATAACCATTATGTGTTTAGAACACATTTAAGACTCCAACTTAAGCTAAGCTCCTATCACTAGGAAATTGAAATAACAACAAACAAAGGTTAATTAGTGACCTTAGTCCTAGTGACTAATTCACCTAAGAAACATTGAAAATGACCTTCTAAGGTCTTCAAACAAACAAATCTATCCTCTTGACTTGGCTAGAGTCAAGTACAAGCCAAAAACTTATAAACAATAGAGGTTAGCCTAGGTGCTCCTGTACCAGAAATCTTTCCTTGCAGTTGTTTTTTCTTCCCAAAAATTGTGACATTACATGCTTGTGCACACTATACACCTCATAGAAAAAATAGATCTGCTCAAGTATTTACTAGGTAAGGCTGCCCTCACAGGCAGACTTGCTAAATGGATGATGATCCTTTCAGAGTTTGACATAGAGTACATTGAGCGTAAAGAAATCAAAGGACAAGCCATAGCAGATCAATCAGTTGATTTCCCAATACAAGATAATGCTCCTATTCAAGTTGACTTCCTAGATGAGCACCTCATGTATATGACTGAAAGAACATGGAAGATGTTCTTTGATGGATCTGTTATGCAAAATGGTTCAGGAGATGGTGTGTTGTTTGTTTCTCCTCATGGGTACACGATTCCCGAGTCTTACAAGCTATTTTTCCCATGTACAAATAACATTGTTGAGTATGAAGCTTTAACAAATGGACTTAAGATAACCATAGAATGGAGAATCACAGAGTTACACATCTATCAGGATTCAAAGCTGATAATCAACCAAGTCAATGATGAATATCAAACAAAAAATGAGAAAATGGTACCTTACAAGAAAATGGTTGATTCCTTGAAATGATACTTCACATTTGTCATGTTTCGGCAAATCCCTAGAGCAGAAAATAAAGTAGCTGATGCTATGCATACACTTTCTTCACTCCTTCAGTCAGGGGAACATGAATCCAGATTTGAATTCCTAGTGGAAGAGCTACATCACCCTATCTATGACTCCCAAGAAATTCACATCATTTGTACCCTTGTTGATTGTGAGTCATCTCATTATGGTGCCATTTACTCATACCTTCGTGATGGCATCATCTTTGAAACCTTTAACTGATTTGAATGCAGAAACCTTACCCAAAATCCCTCTCGCCATTCCCTTATCTATGGTGATTTTTATAGGAGGGGTCTAGATGGAACACTTCTTAGATGCTTAGAAAAGGAAGAATCTAACCAAGCATTAGTTGACATCCATGAGGGAATCTTTGGGGGACATTCCAATGGTCTTTCCATGGCCCAAAGGTTGCTTAGGGTAGGGTACTATTGGCCTACGATGTAGATTGATGCAGTAGCTTTTGCAAAGTTATGTGAAAAGTGTCAAAAACATGGTAACCTAATACATGCTCCAGGCAGAGAGCTCATTCCTTCTATATCTCATTGGCCATTTCAGCGTTGGGTATTTGATCTTGTTGGGAAGATTCATCCCAACTCAACAAGTGGACACAAGTTTATCATCACTACTACTGATTACTTCACTAAACAGGTAGAAGTTGTCCCACTTTCTGTTGTTTCAGGAAAGACGGTCTCTCTATTCATTCTGAACCATATCATTTATCGATATGGAGTTCCTTCTGAGATTATAACTAACAACAGAGGCCAGTTCAAAAATAAGGACCTTAAACAACTCTACAAGAAGTTCAAGATTAAACAACATTGGTCCTCCATTTACTTCCCGCAAGGAAATGATCAAGTAGAGGCATCAAACAAAATCATTCTTAAAATCCTACATAGAACAGTTTGTAAGAATGGTAGAGATTGGCATTTACAGATAAATCCAGCTTTGTGGGCCTATAGAAAGAGTATTTGTACTCCTACTGGGGCTACTCTTTTTTCCCTTTCATATGGTGCTGAAGCAATGTTACCTTGAGAAGTTGAGATTCCTTCACTTAGAGTTTCCCTCAAAGGTCTAGTTACAGATGAAGACTACCACGTCATGAGACTTCAAGAGTTAGAACTTCTAGATGAGAAACGTCAAGCATCATTTGACCATATGAGGGGTTATCAAAAGCACATGTCCAAAGCCTTCAATAAAAAGGTTCACCCTAGAGAATTCCAAGTGGGAGATCTTATCCTAAGTGAAAATCCTAAGAATCAACAACATAGAGATCAAAAGGGAAAATTTGAAACTAATTGGCTTGGACATTACATCATTACAACAATTTTTGGGACAGGGGCTTATTTACTATCTACAGCAGAGGGAGAGAAGCTCCCTGATCCTATCAATGTCTTGCACCTAAATAATTTCTATCCATGATGTATGTTCTGTCTGGGGGCATCCTTTGTACATACTTATTGATCTTGAAAAAATTCCAAAAAAAATGATATATTGTCAAAACTTCTAAAAATTGGAAAATATCATGAAAAAATGATCATCTTAGTGAAAACCTAGCAATAGGCACCTTGATGTATCTCCAAAAAAATTATATATTCCAAAAATACCAAAAAAAACCAAAAAATTCAAAAATTCAAAAAAAAATAGAAGTGCCTTGGTGAAAACCTGGAAACAGGCGCCTTGGTAGCAAAAATACAAAAAAATTATAAAAAGTCCTAAAAAAAAATTGCAATAAAATCCAAGTAGTGAAAACTTGGAAACAGGTGCTACTTGAGGCCTTCGCACCCCTATTTCTTAGCATGTGTCCTCGACACTTAGCCTTTCTCCATCATGCCTTGTCCTTGTTGCATTGGTTTGGAATTGGTCTTTGTCTTTGTCTAGGGGGCATAATTGTGTTAGCTTTGGTCTCTTGGATGCGTTAGTCTTTAGGACACCACATAAACAATGTTTTTCAACACCACCCAATTGTGTTTTTCAACACAACCCCTAATATCGAGTATTTTTCAACACTTATCAGTTTGGTCTTACCCAATTTTTTCTTGTGATCTTACCTACTGGCAAGCGTTTGATCCTTATCCTCGAAACTCAGTATCAATTAACACACTTAAATTTTTAAACACAACACTTAATGCTTGAGCTATGTCATGATCTTTTCTTTGTGTGCTGACTGTTATTGATTTTCATTGAGTGTCCTTGTCTAATAAGTCTCTCTAGTATGCATAGCTAGAGGACTTGGGACATGGGGCATGTTTTTATTTTCTTTCTATTTGTGGGTGTGGTCTTGAAACTCTAGAGTGTCTCTTGTTGTCCTCTTGAAACACTTAGGAGATTTGAGGCATCATCCTTGACTAGTTTTGCACAACTTTTCTTATGGTCATCCTGACATCTATGCCTTGATGCAAGCGTGGTTTTGCTACATTAAATTGGGTAAGCTAACATTGTAGTCATCTTGACCTTTATGTATTTGATGCTTATGTTAGAATTTTTTCACATTCCAATCTGATATAAATCACATTCATATCTTCATAATTGCACTTGTAACTAGTGATGATTGTGGGATTTTCTGATGTCCGTTAATAATGGCCCAATGATGAAAATAAGTTCCTTAACATTCTCTAATGAATGATGAACACAAAATCCTATGTTACAGTTTCTCTATTGCAAGTAAACCTTTGCATTTTCATGTAGCTTGCATTGTTAGACTTCATGTTAATTTGCATTTTTAGGCTGCATTATGAGTTTGCAAGGGTTTTCCTTCATCTTTCTTTTGAACTTTTAATCAACTTTGGTCATGTTTTGATCTTCATTTCCTTATCTTCTTTCGTGATCTCAATCAAAATTTTATATCTTAAACAGTTGATTGATTTTGGGGCATTCTCTTTCTTAAGGCAAATTATCTTTCTTCTCTCCATTTCCTTCCACCTCTTCCAAACTTCTATCTTCCATTCACTTTCACCCCACTTCTTTTCTTCTAATTCAACCTTGGGGTATAATCTTTCATGCTTGATGATCTACCTTGGTTCTGTGATCCTTATATCTTTCATCTTACATCAAGAACCTTATTTTTAGTTCGATTTGATCAAATTTATCAATTTGTTTTTTCTCCTCTACCTCATTTCAATTTCAATCACGAGGGGGCAGTACCTATCAAACTTTAATCCGTGATTCATCTTTATCAATCATATCAATTTCTCTACTTGGGGAAACCTTTATTGAGATTATTATCTTGGACATGTCAATTACCTATTTACAAGGGTGTTGACCTTGTCTTTTTCAATCAGCTTATCTTTTCTCTGATGTGTTCTCATTCGTCGATCACATGTATGGGTTGTTTTGTGATCCCAAATCGATCTCACACTTCAACTTCATTCTTTGACTACATGTGTTCCCATGAAGATCACACGTTAGTCAAAGAGGGGCAAATGTATACACCCTAAAATGGTCACCTAGACTATGGGTGCCCATTCTTCAATTTATCAAATGATGGAACCAATTTATCAATTTCCTAAATCAATGCCTTGCAATATTTTCAATTCAAATCAATTTCCTTGATCAAATCGTGTTAATTTAATTATTTCAATATTTCCTAAGGTTTGATCATTTTATCCTAAGCCTTATTTAATTAAAAGAAAACTTCTCTTTTAATTGAATAAAATAATCTTATTAAAAGAAAATCTTTTAAATAAATAATAAAATCCCCACTTAAATCTTTTTTTTAATGAAAAAGGAAATAAACTAATAAAAAATAAATAAAAATCCCTTTTTCTCTACACTTTAAAGGCACATATTTCTAAGTGGTGATCCTTTTCATCTTTTTGCCTCTTAACCATGTCCATTGATTTTGCCTCTTAATCTCTACCATCCATTTCTCTTTAAAAGGAACCCTCTCCTTCTCATTTAGGGATGAAGATTTTTAGGTGTTGTTATGTTGTGGGTTTGGAGAGCAAATTTGGAGGAGAGTTTGAGCATTTGATCTTGAACATTGCAACTTCTCTTTTATTGTCTTCTTCTCTCATGCCTCCATGGCAATCCATTTAGATTACTCTTGCACTTGCATCATAGATTAGATTCATATTTCATTTCATAGAATAATCTTGCATGCATATTTCCTTTCATAGATTAGTTTTCTTTCATGCATTGTTATCATATAGAATAGCTTCCATTTTTCATTTTCATGCATACTTGATGATCATGCAAACTAGCATTCTTTCTTTTCCTCTTTGAGTCTCTCATTTTATGGTGTACTTGCATGGGCACAAACTAGGTCTAAAGTGAGGGCCTCCATCACAAACCCTTACACTCCATGAATAGAGAGCTATGAGTCTCCATTTGAGACCTCATTCTTGAGAAATCTTGGATAAAATGACTCATAGAAGTGTGTCAACATTTTAGCACACAAGGAGTACTGAGTATCACAGCTACGTGAGCTAGAGTTGCTAGATGAAAAGAGATAGATTGCATTAACACATTTGCAAGCATATCAGAAATGTCCTAGGTGAAGTTTTAATAAGAGGGTCATTCCATGGTATTTTGAAGTGGGTGACTTGGTTCTGATGGAAAATTAGAAAAACCAAGTTGAATGAGAAAAACTAGGAAAGTTTGAACCGAACTGGTTGGGTCCTTACATCATCATGGAAGTTAAAGGATCTAGAGCATATCATATATCAACATTAGAGGGAGATCGTCTACCAGACTCCATCAGTAGCTTGCATCTGCACAAGTTCTATACATAGCTCTCATAGTAGTCCCAAATTCAAAAAGTCAAAAAATACAAAAAAAAATTTAAAAAGTAAAAAAAGGTTATCTTGGCAAAGACTTGGAAATCTGGCATCTTTTGTAACACAAAAATAGAAATAAATTTGTCCTATGGTGAAAACCACTTCAATGGCACATTGGGCAAGTACCATGGTGAAAATTGGGCATTCCAATGCTATGTGTAGAGATCAAGATCCACCATCTATCATGTCTCCAACCTGATATCACATGTCATTCAGTTGCATTCTCTAAAATACAAATCAGTGGTCATCACTATCATGGCTTGAGATTTGTCAGTTATATTTATCTTAGCACATCCTATGACATTTCACACTAAATTAGTCCATCATGGTCATTCCATAATAAGATGCAAATTATGTCCTCACTAAGGGCACCCTGATGTCTTGATTCATCAAGTCCTAAAAAATACCAAAAACATTTCAAAAAAAATCCAAAAACGTTGCAAAATTTCTTTAAAATTCCTAAAAATTGAAAAAGAGTCCTTCATAACAACAAAAATAGTGCAAAATCATCATATAAACTACAAAAACATAGCACAAAGACCTTCAAAAGATTCAAAAATATTGAAAAACATAAAAAATTCATCTAAAGGCAACCATGTTTAGGGTGTTTATGATAAGAGCCTTCACTTTTTGTGATATGCCTCACATACCTCGTCTCCAAACATACAAACCCTATGATGGACCAAAAACATTTGCAAAAAGATCCAAAAAATTGTCGAAAATAACCAAACAAATAAAAAAACTAACAAAATCCTACAATAAATCTCCTTTATACATAAACCAATTCTTTGACATTCCAAAAAAAGGAATTGAATGACAACATACACCACATCTAAGCTTCAGTAAAACTAAGTCAAAACAGTCAAAACTAGTCAACAGATCCTCAACTACATTGCCCAAATTGTCTTATCTATCAATCAGTTCCATAGCAAAGCAGTTTGTCAAAAATCATGTTGTCTTAGACAAGGGAAGAAACACTCAAGATCAGACAAATTAGTCTTAGATGAGGTACTTTTTATTGGAATCAAATAGCATCAGCAATACACAAAATTCAATGTCCAAACTACTACTACAACATAGACACATAATTAGTACAACCGCAGCTTGTTGAGTCAAGTTAGTCTTATTATGTCTTGATTTTCACAAGTCATGTTCTTATGCATCTCTAGGATGTCCACAAGTGATTTAGAGATTTCATGATGGTTCATGACTTATTTTTCTTTCTTTGTTGTTTCTGAAATATTTTTCGTGAAGTCTTAAAAGAGAAATCTAGGTATCTATGATAAGAGCCTTCACATCCATATACAAATATCCAATTGCAACATTCCAATGGATACTTTGGTTGTGATACACCACACATACCTCAACTTCGAATGTTCGATGTAGACAAATCGACCCACATTTCTTGTCTGTTCAGTGTGCCTATTTTTAATGCAAGAGGATAATTGTACCTAGATCTTTCATATCTTGGTAAAATGGTATCCACCTTTTCTATAATAATAGTGGCCCAGTGATGATAAATAAATAGCTCAAATTAGTTGGAGATCAAATGCATGGTTATCAAAGCATTAATATTTCTACTTACTATAACCTAAGGGTTTCAATCAAGAATTCATTATCATTCTTTCTTTCCATATACATCTTCTAAAAAAGTTTCATTACTAACAATTATCTCTGTCGGACCAAAAAATCCTTGTGATTGAGTATCATGATGCAAAAAAAAAGGATTGCATCTTGCATAAGAATGTTAGTACATATAGCATAATCAAACATCATAAATATAAATCACATTTGCATCCATCTATCATAATGCATTACATCTAGTCACATCATAAACAAGTACATAAGCATGATCATTTTAGGAGATACATATATCCATAGAATCATATCATATATATTTTTTCATCTCATAAACATCACATCATATGCATCATTGACATAACCATAAAAAGAAAGATAGAACATATGCATCAGCATCATAGAAATATATATATATATATATATATATATATATATATATATATATATATATATATATATCATATTGAAATGTATCATGGTACAAAGTCATAAGGAGAGCTCATAAAATATATGCAAAATAGTGTCTATATCAATGTCAACAAGTACTGCCTCCACACTTTGGTCCACAAGGCCTAGGTGGTGCTAGTATGGAAGTCCCTACCCTAGTTTATCCCTATGGAGCACCTGTCACTGATGGGGATGCTCTCTGAGACTATGACACTACACCACTACCCTGAGATCTTTGTGTGTGCTAGGATCAATGAGATGGAGTATAACTATCTACCCTTTGTACTATAGGATTAACATCCTTCTCATAAGCTCCTTTCCATAATCAATATCTCTCTACATGTCCCTATCCTATTGGCTAGCATCTATACCTGCATGTACCAATATATCCATCATTTATTGATAAGTCAAGTTCTATACACTAGAAATTAAATCTCTCACCCTAGCTTCTTCACCCTGAGCCCTGCCCTCTGCATCCTATACCTCTACCCTCATACGCTCCCTCTCATCATCAAAATCCCTTTGTATCCTCTCAATATTCCCCTCTAAAGTAGTCACTCTCCCAACATACCAATTTCTATGAGCCTTTGCACGTTCCATCCTCCTCCATTGTATATCATACCTAGCCTATATATCCTTATAATGTTGTCTCAAAGGATCAATATCTATAGTGTATACATCAAACCTGAATCCTCCTAATATGGTATCCATATGGGCATCCTATGTACGCTCATCAAATCCCCCCGTGGATATATCCATCATCTTAGTATCATCCCCATCAATAACCTCCTCATCTCCTCTGGAAACCTCCTCATCTCCTCTAGCTGCCTCCTCCATCTCCGCATTGTTACTAAAAAAAATTGTATCTCTACTACTATTTTTGAAAGTCTCACTCCTTGTCTCCTCTAAACTACTCCCTGTAACATCTACATCTATCTCTTCACTTCTAGCTACTAGTACACCTCCTGGAGGAATAAGTGGGGCAGTAGCAATAGTAACTTCACCACTACCATGCCCATCTCTATCTCCACCATCTCCATTGTCTCCACCCCCTCATCCTCCACCATCAACCCCCATCTCTACCTCCATTTACCTCCAACATCACTCTCTTTCCTACATCCTCATAAACCACCTCTCCATCTTCATCCACCATCTATGCCTCCCTACAAAACTCCTCTATCCTCTATCTCTCATGTCTCCTCTAAGGCTGTCTCACACACCTACCCATCTCCAATGGTAGTGATACAGTAGGATCCATGTATGGAATAGGAATGTGGGAATTCCACCATGCATCATAGTCCATAGTAGTCCCTAAATCCTCCCTATCAGATCTCTAGTCTCATCTCATCAGAGCTAAAGCATAAAACTTTGCAATGGCTATAGAAATAGAGATCACAGATCCCCATCCTCTCACATCATACCACACCTGGACAATTGTGTTATCCCAATAGGTTCTCCTTGTGTCTCCCCATATTGTCTAAGCACTCTACTCGGAAGTTGTATCTCAATGATCATGGAATATTGAGTGCACCGACCTATCAAATATCTCTCCTATCTACAAAATGAGAGATCATCCTCATCATCCCATATGAGGCATCATATGTATGGTCTCCAAGTAAAAACTCTTAAATTATCTAGTAGGCTCCTCCATTACCTCACATGTCCCATCTACCTATGATATATGACATCATAGTGGTACATAAAAGGTTGATCTGGTTGAATCACTAGTCTATCAAAGATTGGACAAGAAACAACTATGTACTTGAAAGCCCACACCTGTAGAAGTGTAACCCCACATCCCAATTCCTGACCCCTGTGATAGGTTATCTCATGTATATAATGGTATACCATAGCTAGCATGCAAGGCCCACACACATAAACTCTACTCTCCAACCACATGGCCAAAATAATCTCTCCCCACCCAATAGGAAATCCATGGCCTCTCCTATCTAGACACAAAATCCCTCCCAAGACTCTGCAAAGCATCGCGAAGTATGGATCAAAAACCACAAAATCCACCCATCTGTACCCCTTGGCTTCCAACTCCTCCACGTTGCAAGCAAAAAACTCACATAATGTTTCTCTCCCTATCTGAATAGAGTATGCCACCCTCTCTCCATGAATCAGAATCCCCAAAATCCTATACACATCCTCCAAGGTGATCGTGCACTCTCTCATAGGTAAGTGGAAGGAAGATGTCTTTGAATGCCACCTCTCACAAAGAGAAGTCACTAGACCCTTATTTTCACTAATCTTGGGAATTAGTGTAATGTGCAAAGGTCCTAAGCTACTCAAGTGGTCTTGCTCCTCATTCGTCAATTGGTGTCTATAGGCTAAAATAGGAGGATGATTCTCGAGAGTAATCAGGACACCATCCCTAATCTATAGAGCTTAGTCAAATCCTTAGTCAATCCTAGAGCATATTGAATCACGCTAACACCTATCTAAGTCTCTATCTATCACAATAATGCATTCACATAAAATAAAATAATGATATTTTATCTACTATTATCTACTATTTATTCAAAACATACATTAAAAATATAAAACTGCATTTTCATTGATTTAAAAGCCATATACTCATACAAGTGCATCGTTTATGCATCACAAGTGCATCTATTGTGAACTCTATATGCGCATCCACTTTCTTCATATGCAACAATCACTTACTATGTGTGTGTCACCCTAACCCAGCATTTGCGACTCAATTAACTATTTAGACACCCAAATTATGAACCCTAAGTGCGGTGATTGCCCCCCACAAGTGCATATCCCTAAAATGCATTTGCAACTCAGTTATAAACTAGCCCTCCTAACCTAGTTTCTAGAGTGCATTGATCATGCCTTATAAGTGCCTTGTTCAACCTAGATTTTCTCTTACCTATGCTACAAAAAAGCACAAAAAATGAGGCAAAACAAATGTGTAAGGTTAGAAACATACCAACGGTGGGATGTCAATTGGATGTTGATATGTCTTGACTCACTCGTTGATGTGTCTCTCATCCTCGTAGTCTACCATCACTCTCCAAATGCTCAAAAATGTCTCCTTCCACACCTAGTTCTCTAATAACACAAATATGCACAATAACCTTAAAAAAGACCCAAAATTTCTATTTATACCCACCCACCCATGTCTCAATGGACGTGCACCCTTTGTACTTCTATTGGTTGTGATGGTTTTTAACTTCTAGTGCCCATATCTTTTGCATATGACCACCATTTTAAAATCAATCAGTTCGTTGCGATCCTCGCAACAAAATAAACCAAATGGGCCCTCAATTTTATTTTTGCTCATTTCCTACAGGGGGCACCATAATACCTAGTTATTAATGCTTTCTCACAGGGGCACACTGGGGCATTATTTTATCATACTTTTCTTTGAAATAACGCCTAAAAAGAATTATATCAAAGAGAGGCATAATGTAGACATGTAAAAATGCCTATTGCTCTAACACAATGACATTATTAACATTCCTCCTAAATTATTAAATAATCTTTATTTTTTAAACAATATGCATCATTCTACTATATTTTAAAAGTCAAAATCATCAATTCTCTTAAATCCATAATCAAGTGATTTTAAATAAATTACTTTAATTATTGAACATCTAATCATTATTTCATCACCTTTTCATCTATAAATATAATTTTAAAAAATAACATTATTTAATTATACCATATCTTATTATAATTAATTAAATAATCAGATTTAATTAATGTTCCCCCTTCCTAATTATTACATGTATGTAATAATTAAATCACATTCTATCTTATGATTAAGTAAATAATATTTAATTAATTAAATTAACTATTCCCCTCTCATGATTAAAAAAATTATATTTATTTAATCATAAACTAATAGATTCCTCTCATAAATAAATAAGTAATTATTTATTTATAAATATCTCCACATGTGCAAATAAATAATATTTTATTTATTTAAATCATAATTATCCTCCTAAATCCTAACTCTCTCTCACTTTGAGTTAGTTTTTCAATCACAACTCTTCACTCCACAATTTGCTCTCCTTATCTAGTCTCCTAATCCACCTCTTCAGTCAATCCCTCCAATCAGGGAAGTTGATTGGATTTGAACTCCTACTCATTTGAGTTAACTCCACCTCATTTAGTCCATTTTAGTTAACTCCTCAACCTAATCAATCAATTTGAGTTAACTATTCCACCTCATTCAGTCCATTTGAGTTAAGTCCTCCACCTCATTTAGTCAATCTCCCCAATCAAGGCAATAAAGTTGAGTTGAACTCCTACTCACTTTGAGTTAACTCTTCCACATCACCTATCAACTCATCAATTAAGGATTCTTGGTTGAAACCCCTAAAAACTTATAAATAGAGAGCCAAACCTTTGATTTCGGTAACCACACACGCGTTCAATTCTTATGTTGGCATAATCTTGAGCTCAATTCTGAGAGCCCACATTCCATGAGAAGGAGAACAAGGATTTCAGATGGTTTTCATATTCATGTTCTTAAATTGATTTCGTTATGTATGATTTTTATTCTTATTGTATATCTTGCATTCTTTCTTAATGATTGGAAATACTAATTTCACTAATAAATATCTTTGTGGTTGAGATTTGTTATGTTATTGCAAGTTTTCTATTGATCCCCATACCCCGATTACATTTAGTGTCATAATTTTTTTATCATTCTTAGAGTAGGTGTATCCTACCATCTTGAAGGGTTTGATCAGTGATTCTCAGGTCTAAATATTTAAGCAGATCTTTATCATTTTATAAATCATTTGTAGAGCTAGGATAAGTGTAAGATCTGGGTAAGACTATATGGTAGGCATTGAAGAGTTTTTAGAGAAACAAATTTCTGATTTATATTGTTTTGGAAGGCATTTATAGCTGAAGTTGTTTATCTTTATGTTGGCCACACAATCAAGTCTGTTGTTATATGTATATTGTTAGAAAGTCTGATTTATTTATAGTGTTGTGGAATACATTTATAATTGAACTTGTTTATCTTTATGCTAGTTGCACATAGTCAAGTCTTATGTTATATGTACTACTAGAAAGTTTAGTTATATTATTGTGGAAGCAAATTTACAGCTGAAGTCATCTATCTTTATGCTAGCCGCACATAGATAAATCTATTGATATAAATGTACTATTGAAGGATGCTATTTCCATTATTGTAGAGAATATGGGGTTGAATTGGAAATTGCTATGGTTCTAGTATAACTTCTAGAGATTATTTATGGCTGATGGTATTCTGTGTTGCAAGTTGAAATGATACCTAAGGATTCATAGGCTCAGACTTATATTATATTATTAGAAGTTGAGGCTGCAATCCAAGGGTATGTACTTCATTTGTATGAACACTCTTTGTTAGATTAGGTGAAAAACTAATCTCCCAAGAACACCTGCATGCATAACCCTATCACATGGAAGAAGCAAAGAATAGAAAGCAAGAAAATCATGGAGGCCAAAAAGCCAGAGACATCATATGCACATTCAAAAGAACAATATCTATTATGAACAATGCATTGAGTTACTAAAAAATACAAAGAGGGAATCCTTATAAAAGGATACTGAAACCCTAAAGGAGAAAACCCTAAAGAATAATAAGATGCCTAAGTCTAACTTAAGTGTAGAGAATAATAGACTAATAATTAAATTAATTAATTATTAGCTATAATATGACTACTCTAACACCCCCCCTTAAGTGTAACTTAGGGAGAAGCTAAAAACAACTAAGGACTAAAAGATGCATGAAAACAAAAATGCATGAAAGAGAAATGGGTCCCGGCAACAAGGCCTGATCAGGTACCCAAATACAAAAAAAAGAAAGAGCATGTAAAGCATCTCTAAAGCATGAAGCTGTAAACACTATTAGAAGTAACTGTTGGAACCCCCACTAAAATAGTGCATGACCAGGTAGAGAAGACAAAGTCTGAAGAGCTGATCAATAGAAGAGGTGGCCTCCAAAAGCAGGAATGAATGAGTGTCTATATAGTAGATGAACCATCTCACCGAAATGCATAGGTGCCTAGCCACTGCATCCGCCTAGTACATAGGAACAAAAACTAAACACATAGATCACTCAACCGAACCAAGGAAGCAATAGAGCCAACAGGTGAACCCCCCCCCCCATAATGCTAAATAGGGAGAGGGGTGACAAGAACACTGAAATGCAATGCCAGAAACATCTGCAAGAAGAAAAATCAAGAACACCAACAGTGCAAAAAAAGTACAAGCACAGGATAAAGGGAGGTGTCACAGACACATAGAATGGGCTAATGTCATGGAAGGTACACTCACTTGATAAAGGTGGATGAGCACAAAAGGAAAAACATCATAACCCCTCATGGCACTTTATAACTAAGTGCGAGTACAAACAAACACAAGGTGCTCAAAATCCCAGATATGCAGAAGCAGGCACTTTATCTTAGTGCGTTTATAGAAAAAAAATGCTACAGAAGAGAAGCATACAATGCTCAAAAAGATAGAAAGAAGAGTGGGCTAGAAGAACATAAGAAGAGATCCCAGGACCTGTAGAACCCAAGTAATCCGCTAGAGTGTGAAAGTGAAAAACTCAGAGGAGAAAGAACCTGGAGTAGAATCTAGATAAAAGACCCCTGCCACTGCAAAATTCACTGAACCAGCTTTTCGACGATATCTTGTTTGCCCAAAAAGGAGTCTGGATGACCAAGATATGGCTCCCGGAAGGCAAAAAACAAATATCAACTTTGACAAAAAAAAAATGCCACTAAAATGGAAAAATCAGAGAATCAAACCTCCTCCATTGGATCAGGCTTGGAAAGAGCTTTCCGACAATATAAAGAAGTTGAAAATCTGATACCGTGTGCTCAAGATACGGCCAAAAAACCCAGGTACCCTTAAAAATTGCTCAAAAAAAGAGCAAAGAGGCCATCAAAGCAAACGCCCGAGCATAAAATTGATGGCTAAAAGGCTGTCACTGCCCTAAAGCCACCAGGGGCTGAAAAAGTTCTACCCTGGTCACGTGGGTGACCAGAGGGCTGGCGGGTGGACTAGTGGAGCTGGGTGGTGAACCACTGGCGGAGCTGGATGCTGGGCGCTGGCGGAGTTGGGCACTGGCGGAGCACTGGGTGCTAGGCGCTGGCGGAGCGGGGCACGGGGTGGTGAGGGAGCCACTGTTGGAGGTGGGAAGTTGGCGGAGCAGGGCCGGCAAAGACACAGGGTCGCAAGTGGACTATTGAGGCAGAGACCGTGGAGGACTGCGGAGGCGGAGGCTGCGGTGGCTACCGAGTGGCCGCTCGGCGGCCAAGCCAAAAATAATTTTTTAATTTATTTTTTTGAAAAAAAATTGCCATACCCTACATTGAAATGTGTGCCAGGGCCGTACGGCCCTGGGATGTAATTTTTTTTGCCTCAGATTGCAAAGTTGTCCAAAATGGACAAATTTTATATGGATTTTGGGGTTTTTGGGCGCTCTAAGCACAACGGTGATGTCCGTTTGAGCCCAAAATGACTAGAAACAAAGGTCCCCCCTAAATCCACATAAAAATCTTTTGAAAAACATAGAAAACCTCCTACTTCTGAACACTTCAACAAAACACGAATAGCGAGCAACAAGATGGCTCTAATACCATGTTAGATTAGGTGAAAAACTAATCTCCCAAGAACACCTACATGCATAACCCTATCACATGGAAGAAGCAAAGAACATAAAGCAAGAAAATCATGGAGGCCAAAAAGCCAGAGACATCATATGCACATTCAAAAGAACAATATCTATTATGAACAATGCATTGAGTTACTGAAAAATACAAAGAGGGAATCCTTATAAAAGGATACCGAAACCCTAAAAGAGAAAACCCTAAAGAATAATAAGATGCCAAAGTCTAACTTAAGTGTAAAGAATAATAGACTAATAATTAAATTAATTAATTATTAGCTATAATATGACTACCACTCTTCTATGCATATTGTAAGAGCTTATTAGATTGGATTGAAAAGATTATTGTTTGGCTTGTGAGATTCATTGTAAAACTTAACATATTAATATTTCAGACATTGGTTATTATTTTTGTGCTATGTTGAATGTATTTCATTGCTATAAACTTACAATCATTCTCATAATAAACAAACAAAAAAAATTAGAACAAGGAAAACCATTATAGTGGTATCATAGCAGATGTATCCTACCATCTTGAAGGGTCCAATAAAAAAATGAAGACAATGACAAATCAAAAAAGTGATATTTTCTCAAAAGAATTCAATGATATTTTTAATGGTGATCAACTAATGGACTTGCAGAAAGAAAAATAAATATAAAATTAGATCTATGAAATTAGATTACAATTGGAGTCCATGAAATTACCTAATGGTGTTCTTTCTAAATTAGAGGAATTAGATTCATATGTGTCTAAAGTAGATCAATCAAATTGGAGGCTTCTGAACTGGACTTTGTAGTCCTCAATTCTTCCTTTGGTCCAATACAAATTATTTGAACATCCTTGTGAAGAGGTGAAAATTGTAGTTTCTTCTTGTCACAATGAAATCATAAGAATAACAACACATGTTACACCCTATAATGATGACATACTGAAGAAGTTTCTACAACAAACTATTGAGAGCTTACATGGGTTACATGATGTTAAAGAACCTAACTTTGGTAAGAGGGCTAATATTTTATAAGTTATGGAAAGATCCAGATCATATGTCATTATGTTGGATCTTAAATGCGATAAATTCATGTGCTTCAAAATTTTTAATATTTTTTAACTGAAATCAAGAAAAATCATCTAGACAATGTTAGAGCTTGTATGAAAACTATTATGTCCTTAATATTGGATGAGGATGATGATATCTACAGGAAATTACAATCAAGTTTGTTACCAATTAGGAGAAAGGAGCTTAATATCTCACCTATGGCTTATGCGTTCTCAAAGGGGTTGTTTGAGTAGAAAATTGAAACATTCAAGAAACATATGACTGAAAATGAACTAATCTCAATGGGCTTACCGATTATAGGATCTTCTAGAAAAAGTAAGAACCAAATGAGGTAAGAGAAGATTTGTTTCACAAGTCAGGAGACTTGTACACTTGATCATATTTGTGTAATTAATAAGGAAGAAGATATATTGCAGCCAAGTGGTATTGAGAATAAATATATAGATGAGAATAGTGTCATGAATCACAAGGAGCAAGCTAAAACTACCACTTTGAAAATACCTATTAGTAGGTATGAAGAAAGTAAAAAGGATAATGGTTTCCAATTAGCTAAGGCTAATGATGTGGAGAAAGAATCAATTTCTCATGAGGGGTATTCAAAATTATTTGTTGATGATTTGTAGATCATTATTTATAAAACTTGTGAGGATGAAAACTTATTTGATGAATCCATAAATGATCAAAATGGTGTCTCATTAGTTCCACGTGAAGAGTGCACGAAATCATCTAGAAAGACATTTGAGATTGATGGTGATAATGTTCCTACAATTGAGAATAGAGAAGAAAGTTTAATGTGTGACAACTCATGTATCCTAGATGAAATTGAATAAAGGCCTTTAGCATTGCAAGATTTGAAGGACAAATTATGGTCACAAAGGAGAAGGTTGTGCAAGTATTAACAAGAGTAGATGAATCTCACAAATACATTGAAGATCATTATTTGAAAACTTTATTTGAGGAGAGACAAAGGGGAGTTGTGAGTAGGGTCATTGGTACTCAATATCATGCAATCAAAGAAGCATTTGAAAAGATCAAAACATATTACTTGCAACATTTAATAGATAAGAATTTGTATCTCAAATTTGTAGAAGACAAGGAAAATGAGGTTGATGATCTCTATTACCAGCTAAGTATGGCTCATTTTTCTCTATACAAATCAGAAAACTAGATGTTTTTAATAACTACAACCAAGAAAAAAGAAGTTGGTACAAGAGAGATGGAGATCAAATAAATAGTAGAAGAGATTGATGAACTCCTAAAGGATGAAATGGGAGGCAATGATCCCAACAATTTACATACTAGGGCACATCCAATATGTTAATGAAAGGATTGAAGAGTTTTAGAAAGAAATACCTTGTATCCTTGTGACATTGTTTGAAGAAGAATCACTTGACACAACACCATCTCTAATCACATGAGAAGAACCTGAGACAAGTCAAGATTTGGTGATATTTAATGATTCCAGTGGAAGCAAAGAGGAAGATTCCAAAGTTTTGAGTTGGGACAAGGATAGTATACATCCTCCTCTTCATATTATAGCTCTTGTACTTGGGAATACATATGAATACAAGGTTACAAGTGTTGGTCATGAAATTTTCAATATGATACACTTAAAGGCAGAAATAGCATGACTAATACACATGACAATAATTATAACTTGAATGACAATAGTTATACTTATTTCCTTCATCAAGAAGAAACATCTTTCTTATGTGGGGTGGATAGCGTTATGGAATCTTCCTATGATGGCACCAAAATTGTGTGTTTATGGGGAATACAAGGTGGATTTGGGCCAAAATGTTATGGAAATTTATCATCATTCCAAGGAAGATCTCATAGGTAAGGAGACAAAAGTTGTAATCAGTTTTAAATTTCAATTTGACAACAACGGTAATATACTTCACCTTTCTCATAAATTTGTCGCTAATAATCATGAAGAAAGTAATGGTGTGGTTTCTACTATTAATGGATTAGAAGAGGCAAGTATGGTACATGGTAATTTTGATGATCTCCCTTGTTATAGGACTAATTCTATACATTGTGTTATAGATGATATAGAACATGTCCGAGTTTTGAAACAAGAATGGTTGGAGAAAGATAAATAAGTTAAGATTGTGGCTAAACAATCCAAGATTCACCTTCAACATATTTGTGATATTCCTCATTATTTTTACGATGAGAGACATGAGTTTCCTAATCCAATGTTTCAAGTTGAGATAGTTGATCATTCTCATGATGGTGATAGTAGTTTGGTTGATGACTCTCTTAGTGGGTCGACCACTCTAGAGTTGTCTATGTTGAGTAGTGATGGCATGCATACCTCTTTATTGAGTTTGTAATCTATTTCTCTTGATATGGTAGTGATATCCTTGTCAATTGAAGACTTCATAGTATTTTATTCATTATGGAATAGTGGTTATTCTAGCTGAAATCATATAGCACTTCCTAATTTTGCATTGACTACATCAGTGATTTAGCAGTATGGGAATGTTGAAAGGTATTTATTTTAGGTGGAGTGATTTTATTTTATTGGTATTGATTTAATGATTCATGACATGTTTGATATAATTTATGTTTTTGATTAGAGTAATGATAGTGAGGTTGGTGTCCATTTGTGTTGGTTTATAGGCATATCAAAGTTCATCTTCATCTTGTCTTGATGTCCTACATGCATGGATGGATACTTCAAGGTGATTGGTTAAAATAATCCTTCTTTATCTCATACAGTAGGTTCTACATTTTGATATGGGAAATTAAGGACTCTAAAAGTAATATTGTTGTTATCTCTTCTTTCAGAATTCATAGAAGTCAATTTGAGTTCTTGCAAATGGATTAGATAGAGATTATGATTATAACTTGGTTTCCTACCAACTTGGTGATTCTTGGGAGCACATTTCTAGCCAATGATTATTATTATTTACATTCAAATTTCACTTGCATTTGGGACAACAAATTTGGTTCTAGAGAAAGTTTCTATGACATAGTGCAAGCAATTGCTAATGATAGAGCAAATCTTGGTTTCTTTGAACTTTCTCTAACGATGCCATGGATTGGTTTGTTTGAAGAGGATCTCTTTGAGGCCGCTTGGCCTAGACAATTTTAATCACAAATCATTGTGAGGTGTTTGGAGACAGTTTTAGGCATACTTACTATTTATAGTAAGTCATTTGGGCATGATCAAGATCTACAATGATGATGACATATCGATGATAAATGTTTAATATCGATAGAAGAATTATAATATCATTTATATGCTTTATTATGCATTAATAAAGTTAAATTATACATTTAAATATAAATATTTGATTCTCTTAATACAGTCAAAGGAAAAGCATTTAATAAATATAAATATTTGAAGTCCCTTTATTTAATAACACATTGGAGATACAAAATATTTGGGGACTTACAATTAAAGGAAAAGCATCGTGAAAAAATAGGAGTCATGATAAAATAGGGGAGAAAAGCAATCGTGAGAAAATAGGGGGAAAAGAAAAATCCCCAAAAAAATTAGAAAGGGAAAAATGTGATTTTGTTTATCCCACATTGGCGAGGTAAGTGAATGGGTTGTTAGGAGGGCAAATATAAAAGAGATTGAAGAGCTCTCTTCAAGGCATGTTGGGTTTGTTATTTTTCTCTTGAAGAATTTGGGAGCTTCTAGCTTTAGGTTTTGAAACTTAAGGACAAAAACATTCAAGATTTCTTGGTGGATTGAGTGGAAACATAATTCACTATGTGGGTGACTTTATTTCAGATTCCACAATTGGAACTTATTGGAAAATTAGCAGAGTCTCATTCTAAAAAAAATTTCATGTTCGATTCTATTTGCAGACAAAGTCTTAAGATAGAACTATTTGTGGCTATCAAAGAATAATGTTCATGCAAAGTAAACCATATCTATGCTTAAACGAATCATAGGAGGGTGTGATCAACGATGCTCAAGTCTAAATATTTAAGCAATCCTTTATCTGTTTGCATTTCATTTGTAGAGCTAGGATGAGTGTAAGATCTAGGTGTGACTATTTGGTGAGTATTGAAGAGTTTTCAGAGAAACAAATGTTTGATTTATATTGTTAAATTCATTTATAGCTGAGGTTGTTTATATTTAACCCGACTGCACATAGTCAAGTTTGTTGTTACACACACACACAGTTGAAAAGTGTGATTTATATTATTGTGGAAGATATTTATAGTTGAAGTTGTTTATTTTTATGTTGGTCGCACATCCTCAAGTCTGTTGTTATCTATACTATTGAAGGATGTCATTGTTATAACAAAGAATATGGGGTCGACATGGTGATTTCTATGGTTAGTAGAAGTGTTGTAGATAATATATAGCTAAAAATATTGTGCATTGCAAGTTGAAATAGCACCTAAGGATTAGGCTCAGGCTTGTATTGTATTATCAAAAGTTGAGGTTACAACCCAAAGTTATTTACTCCATTTGTATGAACACTCTTCTATGCATATTGTAAGAGATTATCAAATTGGGTTGAAAATATTATTGTTTGCCTTGTGAGATTCATTATGAAACTAAACATATTAATAGTTTAGAGATTGGTTAGCATTTGTGTGCTATGACGAATGTATTTCATTGTCATAAACTTCCAATCATTCTCATAATAAACAAACATTAAAAAAAATCTAGAACAAGGGAAACCATTATAGTGGTATCAGAGTAGGTGTATTGTGTCATCTTGAAAGGTTCGGCAAAAAAAATGAAGACAATAGTGAATCATAAAAGTAATTTTTTCACAAAATAATTCAATGATATATTTAATGGTGATCAACTAAGGGACTTACAGAAAGAAAAGGAAATAGGAAATTGGCTCTATTTAATTGGATTATAATTGGAGTCCATGAAATTGCCTGATGATGTTATTTCTAAATTAGAGGAATTAGATTCATACATGTCTAAAGTAGATCAAACAGATCAGAGGCTTCTGAATTGGGCTTTGTATCCCTCGATTATTTTGTCCAAAAAAGGTTATTGAAACACCCTTGTGAAGAGGTGAGACTTGTAGTTTCTTATTGTCATTGTGAAATTATAAGAATAACAACACCTGGTGCACCCTATAAAGATGGCATACTGAAGGAGGTTCTACAACTAACTATGGAGAGCTTATATGGGTTACATAATGTTAAAGCTCCTACATTTGGTAAGAGGGATAAGATTTTAGAATTTATAGCAATAGCCAGATCATATGTCATTATATTGGATCTCAAATGTGATAAATTGATTCTTCAACTATTTCAATTCTTTTTTACCAAAATCAAAAAACCATCCAAACAATGTGAGAGCTTGTATGCAAACTATTATATCCTTAATCTTAGATGAGGATGATGATAGTTGTAGGCTATTGCAATCAGATTTTTTAGCCATTGCGAGAAAGGCGCTTGTTCTCAAAGGGGTTGATTGAGTAGAAAATTGTAACATCCAAGAAGGAGATAAATGAAAACAAACTAATCTCAATGAGCTTAAAGGTTATAGGAACTCTCAGAAAAACTAAGAACCAAATGAGGAAAGAGCATTTTTTTTACATGTTAGGATGGTTGGACACTTTATCATATTTGTGTAATTAATAAGGAAGACGATATATTGTAGCTAAGCGGTAATGATGGCAAAGATACATATGAGAATGGTGTCATGACTTATGAGGAGCAAGCTAAAACCACAACTTTCAATACACCTCTTACTAGGTATGATGAAAGTAAAATGATAATGGTTTTCAATCAGCTAAGGTTGATGATATGGAAAAGAATAAATTGCTACAAGTGAGGGCTATTTAGAACTCTTTGTTGGTGATTTGTAAATCATTATTGATAAAACATGTGAGGATAAAAACTTATTTGATGAATCCATATATGATCATAATAATGTCACATTAGTGCCACATGAAGATTGTATGACATCATGTAGAGAAACCAATGAGTTTGATGGTGATAATGTTCCTACAATTGAGAATAGATTAAAAAGTTCACTATGTGACAACTCATGTATCCTAGATGAAATTGAACAAAGGCCTTTAGAATTGCAAGATTTGGAGGAAAAATTATTGGTCACAAAGGACAAGGTTGTGCAAGTATTAACAAGGGTAGATGAATCACACAAAAGATCTTTTTTGGAAAACTCAATTTGACGAGAGATGGAGAGTTGCATGTGGAGTCACTAGCACTCAATTACGCGCAATCAAAGAAGCATTTAAAAAGATGAAATTAGATTACTTGCAGTTTTTAAGGATAAGGATCTTGCCCTCAAATTTGTGCAAGACAAGGAAAATGAGGTTGATGATCTCTACTACCAACTAAGTATGGCTATTTTTTCTCTATACAAATTAGAAAACTAGATGTTTGTTAAAACTTCAACCAATGAACAAGAAGTCAATACAAGGGAGATGGAGATCAAACAAATAGAGAAGGGGTTGATGAGCTCATAATGGATGAAATGGGAGATGATTCCAAAAATTTACATACGAGGAACATCCAAAATGTTGATTGAAGGATTGAAGAGTTCCACAAAGGAGTACCTTGCAACCTTGTGACATTGTTTGAAGAAGAATCATTTGAGATGTCACCACCTCTAATCACATGGGAAGGACATGAGATAAGTCAAGATTTGGTAATATTTGATGATTCCAGCTGAAGCAAAGAGGAGGATTCCAAAGCTCTAAGTTGGGATAGAAATACACTTGGGAATACTCATGAAGATAGGGTTACAAGTGTTGGTCATGAAATTTGCAATGATGATGCACTTAAAAGGGGAAAAACATGAATCAAACACGACAATAATTCTAATTTGAAGGACAACAATTATACTCTTATCCTTTGTCAAGAGGCAACAAATTTGTTACAAGAGGTGGATAGTGTTATGGAGTCTTCCTATGATGGTACCCAAATTGTATGTGATAACTTTGGGAAATACAAGATCGATTCAGGCCACAATGTTACGGAAATTTATCATCATTCCAAGGGAGTTCTCATAGGCAAGGACATAAAGTTGAAATTAGTTTTAACTTTCACTTTGACAACAACAGTAATATACTTCACCTTTCTCATAATGTTGTCACAAATAATCATGAGAAAGTAATGGTGCAATTTCTACTATTAATGGACTACAAGATGCAAGTATGGTACATGATAATTTTGATGATGTCCCTTGGCATAGGGCCAAGTGTATACATTTTTTTATAGCTGATATAAAACATGCCCAAGTTTTAAATGAAGAATGGTTGGGGAAAGCTAAACAAGTTAAGATTGTGGCCCAATAAGCCAAGCTTCACCTTCAACATATTTGTGATATTCCTCATTCTTTTTATGACGAGAGACATGAGTTGCCTAATCTAATGTTTCAAGTTGAGATAGTTGATCATTCTCATGATGGTGATAGTAGTTTGGTTGACGACTCTCTTAGTGGGTCAGCTACTCTAGAGTTGTCTATGTTGAGTAATGATGGCATACATACTACTATTTTGAGTTTGTCAGCTATTTCTCTTGATATGGCAATGATATCCTTGTCAATTGAAGACTTTGTATTCTTCTATTCCTTATGGACTGACTAGTGGTTTTCTTAGTTGGAATCATATAGAACTTCCTAATTTTGCATTGACTACTTCAGCAATTTAGTAGTATGGGAATGTTGAGGGGTATTTCTTTCAAGTGGACATGGAGTGTGGAGTGATTTTCTTTTATTGGTATTAGTTTAATGAGTCATGATATGATATCATCTATGTTTGTGATCAAAGTTATGACAACGAGGTTTGGTGTCCATTTGTATTGGTTTATAAGCATATCAAAATTCATCTTCACATTGTTTTGATGTCCTCCATGCATGGATGGATACTATAGGGTGATTGGTTGAAAAAAATCTTCTTTATCTCGTACAACGGGTTCTACATTTTGATATGGGAAGCCCAAGGACTCTAAACTTAATATTGTTGTTGTTGTTATCTCTTCTTTCAAAATTCATAGAAGCCCATTTGAGTTATTGCAAATGGAATGGAGAGAGATTATGAGTGAAACTCGTTTTCCTATTGAGTTGGTGATTCTTGGGAGCACATTTATATCAAACGATTATTGTTATTGCTTACATTCATCTTGCACGTGCATTTGGGATAGTAGATCAAATTCTAGAGATAATTTCTATGACAGAGTGCATGCAATTGGTAATGATAGAGCTAATGTTGGTTTCTTTGAGCTTGCTCTGACAATGCCTTGGATTGGTTTGTTTGAAGAGCATCTCTTTGAGGAGTTGATTGAGTTTTTGCAAAATTTGATTTCTCTTCTTATAAATAGCTCATAGGTCTCTAGCACGGGCGTCTAACAAGGAAATGATTTAGGTGGATAAAGCTTCAAGCTTTCTAGATTAAGTTGGGACCCTAGGATCATATTTGATTTCATCATGATTTTGTTTGATGATTTTGGGGTTGAGTGGGCATTGCTTGAGGACAAGCAATATTGGGAAGGGAGGACTATAATGTCTCCTTTCTAGCACTTATAGCATGATGTTGTTGTTGGCCTATTGCTCCATAGTCCTATAGGCTAACCAAGACATTTAAGTGACTTTGAGGTCATTTGGCCTAGGCAATTTCAATCACATATCATTCTGAGGTGTTCGGAGGAAATTTTATATTAAGTCATTTGAGCATGATTATGATCTTTAGTGATGATGGCATATCAATGGTAAATACTTAATATCCACAGAAGAATTATGATATGATTTATTATGCATTAATAATATTTATTTATAAAGTTAAATATAAATATCTAACTTTATTAATACGAGCGTATAGTTAAGTGGAAAATATTTAAAGTCCCTTTATTTCATAATACGTTGGAGATGTAAAAATTTTGGGGACTTAAAATTAAAGAAAAGGCATCATGGAAAAATAGGAATCGTAATAAAATAGAGGTGAAAAGCAATCGCAAAAAAATAGGAGAGAAAAGTAAAATTCCGGAAAAAAAAAGAGGAAAAGGCAACAAGTGATTTTGTTTATCCCACATTGGCAAGGTAAGAGAATGAGCTCCTATAAAAGCGACATAAAAGAGATTGAAGAGCTCTCTTTGAGGCATATTGTGTTTGTTATTTTTCTCTTGAAGAATTTGAGAACTTCTAGTTTTCAGTTTTGAACCCTAAGTATGAAAACTTTCAAAAAAAATTCAGTAGATTAGACGGAACCTAATCCACTTTATAGGTGGATTCATTTCAGAATTCAGAAATGAACTTTATTGGAAAATTGGTGAAATCTCGTTCTGAGACAACTTTCTAAAGTTAAATTCTATTTGCACACAGTCTTGAGATTAAACTATTTGTAGCTATCAAAGAATAATATTCGTGCAAATGAAACCATATCTATGCGTGGACGACTCACATGAGGGTTTGATCGGTGATTCTCAAGTCTAAATCTTTAAGCAGTTCTTTATTAGTATATAGCATTTGCAATGTCAGGACAAGTGTAATATCTGGACGTGACTATTTGGTAGGCATTGAAGTGTTTTCAGAGAAATGGATGTCTGATTTATATTGAGGTGGAAGTCATTTTTAGCTGAAGTTGTATATCTTCATGCTGGCCGCACATAGTCAAGTCTACTTTTATATATATACTGCTGGAAAATTTGGTTATATTGCTATGGAGATGAGGTGTAACCAACAAATAGGCAAAATTTTGTGTGTGCCACCTTACTTTTAACTATTAGCACTGGTTTTTAGTTGGAATCCTTCTCCAAAGAAGTGTATATGAAGGTATGTCGACAAGATGACTATTTTGGGAAGATTTACAAGAAAACTATAAGGTGGAAGGCTATTATCTCAAGAAAGATTGTGCCACAAATTGGGCAAGTTTTATCACAAGAGAATGGTGTTTTTCTTCCTAAAATATGCTCTAACTTCTAACGTAAACAGTTACTTTGGACTTGCCAAGACATTGAAAAATATTTGTAGATGTTTATATCAATTAGCAATTTGATGCCTCAAAATTCATTCATGGGTGCTAAGTTGTGTAGCATAAGCCAAATAAAAGGAAGTTGGGGTTGTATCAACTATTACCAGTACATTCATAGCCAATGAAGAGCAACTCCATGGATTTTGTGGGAGGATTACCCATATCAAGAGGAGATAGTTCTTTTTGTGTTTGTGATACATTGAGTTGTTATTTTCTTATATGTGATATTACTTTTGTTTAACTTAAAAATATTACATTAGATCATGATGCAAGTTTTTTGGAAAAGTTTGTTGTTCTTTGTGGAAAAGTATAGATGCCTAATTTAAGAGATCAAATAACTTTCATTTCTAAGGTCATGGCCAATTAAAGTTGGTGAACCATACACTTGTACAATTGTTGAGAGGATATACAAAAAGCATCCTAAACCATGGAATGTTAATTTGACATATATATTAACACAATTATGAAAAGGCAACCCATACTTTGACAAGCTTGTCAAGGTTTGAGACATGTTTTGGGTATCTATACCCTCATCTTTTGGGTGTTGCCTTGGGATGACCACATTAGGACAAAGAATTGTGTTTAAAGTTCTACAGGTTAGAAAGATAATTATAATAATTAGGGAAACCCACCCTCATGTTCAAGCATTGAGTCACAAGCTAGGTACGCCTACAATTATGACCAACATCAAATTGAGCATAAATCGCAAGTTGGAGTCTAAGTTTGGTTGCATCTAGGTAAATATATGCTCAAAAGGTGGGCAAGAAAACTTCTCTTAAGAATTGGTATTTTCACATTTTAGAACGAGTGGGTGAGAATACTTTTCAACTTAATTTGTCTCCATATAGAGATGTAATCAATGATGAATGTTGAGAATCTACAATTGTTTGAGCCTTGGATGCTCGATGAGGAAGACGAGTTGTTACCTCCTATAGCTGATCTTGCTCCACACATTCAAGAGTTGGAGGGCGGTATTGTGCTTCAAAAGGAGAGAAGGAATTGTAAGGGTGCACATGAGATGGCTAATTGGACTAAAGCGGAAATTACCAAGCAAGGTGAAATGGTATTCAAAAGAGGATGTAGAGACAAAATTTCTTCAACAAATGAATTCCTAACATTTTGAAGACCAAAAGCCTCCTAACGTGTAAGGTGTGACCCAAAAATCAAATCTAAATGCATGATCAAAACACCAATTATCATCACTTTTAGCCAAGAAAATGTCTAAGGGTCTCTAAAGATTTAGATTACCTTTATGGTAAAGATAAACTTGGGCTAATCCATAGCAACTCATGGAAGTCAAATAATAGTCAAGTGTCCCAAGAAGAATGTTGCAAGCTATAGAATGAAGTTTTCTTGAAGTTGCAAGCATGTTGTAGGTGTGGAACATAGTTGTTCAATTGTTCATATTTCAATGAGAGTTCTAGAAGGCATTAAAGACATTGATCCTATATAAAGTAACAGAGTTGTTTGAAGCTCATTCTTGTGAGATTTTTCCCTCTTTAAAAGGTTTCTTTAGGTTTATGCCTATGTTAGTATTATCTTCATAAAATTATTATTTGTTGTTCTGGCAGTTTTCACATGATAATACAAGTCCTTTGAGCAACACTAAATAATTTAAGCATTGGGGTACTTTTTATTATATAATAAAGATCAAATATGTAACTAAATAGCTAAGTGGAATCTCCACACATGTTTAAAAGTTAGTTGTGCACGCTAGCTACCAAAATCAAGTGTAATGGAATGTGATTGATAAAATTATTATTTTAAGCGGAAAAAGTATAGAAGAGAGATATAGAGAGAATAAGAGGATTGTGAGATAAAAGTCACTAGAATGCCTTATTTAGAAGCTTACTAATGGGATGGTCTTAATAATATTTTAACTCTTGAATTCACAGTTGTAACATGTTTTCTTACATAAAATCTAATCCTGGGCCCTTCATTGATATAATCTTGGGCCATGCACTTCACATGACACTATAGCCCGTGTACCCTTTCTAACAGGTTTCATACAGTTTCCAAAGAGGGAGAAATTAATTCTAAATCAAGTCCATGACCGTGTACCCTTTCTAACAGGTTTCATACAGTTTCCAAAGAGGGAGAAATTAATTCTAAATCAAGTCCATGACAAAGAAACTTTGAGGCCTCCTAAGGCACAGATAACGAGAAAGTAAGAGAGATTAAATGATGAAGTGGTGAGTAAATGATATACGCTCACATTATTCCTTGGGCACTTCGCATCTAGACAGATTCTCCAGGAGTATATAACAAATCATTGAAAAAACAACTCTAGGTGAGATACACGTAATAGCCATGTACCTAAGCGGATAAGAGCAGGTATCTGGTATAAAATGAACCCTAAGGGCAACTACATGAAAGAATAAACATTTAAAATATCTAGTTGTTAAAATGTTCCGACATAGAGAAGTCACAGAGATAGGTGTTTCAGTCGCACTTTTCCAAAGCTGAGTGAGGACTAGACGTGCCTTTATTCATGTTTTGGTGATCATGAATATTAAACTAAATGATATTAAACTGGTTAGAATTGTTTCTACACAACTAAGTCACAGAGATGGGTGCTTCACTCATGGATTTCCCAAGCAAAGTGAGGACTACACATCCCTTCATTCATGTTCTGGTGGTCAAGAGAATAGACACAAAACTAAACGATAATAATCGGGTTGCCATTTTTCTCTGCATAAAAACATCCTTAACAAGGAAACGAGCACCTCCTGTGATGCTAAATATGCTCACAAAAATAAATACGGATGCATGCCCTATATAAGATGCTTTTGTAAAATAAAGATCATGAAATCGACAGAAGATGCAAGAAATCACAATTTTTTTGTCATGAGACACTTATTTGATATCCATACGAAAATTAAGCTTTCTTACAAAACCAATTTAGAGCTATTTTAATGGTTGTAATAACGTCATTTATTGAATCCTTGACAACTCATGGCACATGATTTGAAATATTACGGAGGACATAATAATTTGAAATTTCTGGAGCAATTCCTGGGACCTGTATAAATGCCCATAATCAAAAATTTGGCTCGCAGAAATGAAAGAACAAAATGTAAATCAAACAGTTATATATTCCACATTAACACTTAAATACAATATAGTATGTCTAGAATAGAAAATTCTTTGTACTGTTTTCTGCTCTGTAGTAGCAAGAAAGAATAGTTCTTACAAGCTTAACCTTCAATTCTGCTACTAAATACTGAAATAGTGTTAGGTGCTTCGGGTATGGGCAACCAAATAAAGCCACAATACCTGTTGCAATGAAAATTAAAGAAATTGTCCAAAAACATATCATACAATATTCTAAATTAAGAATAAGCCTTTACGGCCAAACTAAGATACAAAAGGAATGTATTTATAGGGGATGGGCTAGACCATACACACCAAACACCAAGGATAATGCCATAAGTATAATTTGATTTTTATTTTTCCACTCGGATTCCATAGATATAATTTAATCAGAGAATTGCAGGTTCTTATTTTAGTCTCAAAATGACATTGAATTCTTTTCCTGTTGTTTTGAGACCAGTAATTTCAAATTCCTAGCTTTGAGATCCTTCAGAAGAGCTGCAACTTGGAATGGAATTCTGAAGTTCTTCAGGCCATCTGTCATCTGTGGGAACTGTTTCTTTAACTCCAATAGATTTACTGGACGCACATTTAATGGATTTACTCTCATCTCTGTTCCCTTGATATTTCTGACTATTACCAGATTTCCTCAATTTTATTGACTTAGTACTGAAGCCTTTCTTTGTTGGTGAAGAAACATACAGGAGCCGAGACATGACATATGTAAGAAGCTCTTCCTTGTGGGCAAAAATAAAATCAAGATGAGCATAGTCAAACTCTCCATATGACACTTTGACTCCACCATCTTTCATCATCTTGTAATGCTTCATCACCATGGAACGTGGTATGAGTTTATCCTTCAGGCCAGCAACCACATCAACAGGAATATCAATAACACCATAATTTGCTGCAAGGTCCAATGGATGAGGCATTCCATAAGCCTCCATATTTGCAGATGAACTTCCAAAGTCATACATTTGAAATTTCTTTGCATGTCTCATCTGTGCCAAGTGTACTGCAACATAATAGGAAACTCCTGGCATATCATTCATATTATAGTGAGATGTACCTATTACCCCCACCCAATTTGAGCTATCCCCTCCAACAACATAACTGAATAGGGTTTGTACAAGCCCTCCAAGTGCAGGATAATTCTGAAAATCTCGAGCTAATTTGTTGAAAATCATACGGAAAAATTTAGTAGGTATGTAGAGTCCTGGAATCAAGGGAGCTAAAACTGGAGCAAAAGCAGGAAATATGTATGAACAAACTTTTAAAAGCAATGGTGCATCTTGATGGAATCCTGCAGGTGATAATAGAATTAATCTTGAAAGTCGATGAGGCTGTCCTTTTAGGCGCTTTGTTACTACATACATCGGCAATGCAGCTCCACCCAGACTATGCGAGACAGCACAAATTGTATAAGGGAGGTCATCTCTTTTATTATAATGATCCAAGCCAATCTGCAAGTCACTTAGCTCAGACATCTTTATCTCGTGTATTTTTTCAATCATCGCAGGAATATCTTGAGTGCCATGTTCATTGATTGAATACTTCCAGTACCTGCAAGATACAAATATTCAATTTATCTATTGAGCTATAAATAGATCCCCACAGACACTAGAATGCATTATAAAGTAGATCAAGGAAAATGCATTGCATAAAGCCATGAGATTAGAATTATGCAATTAGAAAGACCATCTTGATCTCAATACATGTACAATATCAATGCAAGCAAGGGTCCTTCCGACAGAATTTCCGAAAATCAAGAAAATGAGGCTCAACAACAGGTTTATTTATGTTTGTGATGAATAAAACTGGTTAATGGCACTGAAAGAATGATCCAATTTTATTGCATGCAGAGACTACTCACAGGACATATCCAAACCGAGTCAATGAAGCAACAAAGAAACTGTTTATCCAATGTACTAGATATATCACATAGTAAGCTGAAACAAACTAACCGTGCCTAACTTTTTTCATCAAATTATATTATCTTACAAATCTTTCTTATTAACTATCTAAATTATATAATATCTTACAAATCTTTCTTATAAACTATCTATATCTGAACCTGATGTTGCAGAGCTCTTCCACTTAAATAAAGCGATTCAACTAGTGAAAACTCTCCAAGGACTCGCTCACAACATATAAAACCAGTACATCCTAGGTGTAAACACTGGTGTAACGAGCCTTATTGAAAATCATACATAAATTTATAAGCAATTTTCTCGACTATATGACTGATAGGATATAAGTTATATAATATATCTGCAAATATCATCAGTCTGAAAGAGCCATAGATGTGAATGGTCAGTAAAGTCATACTCTTAAATCCACCAATTACTTAACCTTCCCAAGTTCAGTGTGTACAGGTAGAAATAGATCCATAACCAGCAAAATTCATCTGTCAACCAGCAGTTGGAGGTAGAAAATAATGATACTGATGATGCAATACCGTGTCAATCTTGTGCATGAAACCCTGGTTCCCTGATTTCAACCATTTTCTGAAATTTCAACTGCTGCTCCAATCTAGGTGCATCTTCCTAATCTTCCATTGCATTTCTGGGTTTCTTCTTGCTTGCCTTCTATTGTGATATTTGAAGAAACACCAAGTAGAATATTTCTAATGTATATAGTATATAGTATATACTATAAATGCTTATGAAGTTCAAATACCCTAACCTTTCATGTCATATTATTTTTATATCCATTAAAATATGATGCGTTGAGAGGGTTCCAATGTTCTTGATAAGCTTAGTTCACAGTTTCAGTGGGTTTTAATAGCAGTTGTTATTTATGTTGAAGATTGGTAGCTGCAGGAGCTATCTTCTTTACCTGCGATGGTTGTTTCTATGCTCATTGGCTGAAAGACATCTATCTATCAGTTCAGTCATTTAATGAAGACCTTGTATGTTTGGGAGAAACTCAAAGGATGATCAAAGAGTCATTGAAGAGCCATGTGCGTGCATGGCTGTTGGACTCAACTTGCGCGTTTTTTTTTGGCAAGCAAAGAGTCACATCTCTTTGGTGTCAATCATTGAAGACAATGAAGGGTCTTCATCTCCAGCATTTGAAACGGCACATTCTTTGTAACTGCCATCTGTTTGTGTGCCACGGCAGTCAAGATACTAAGTGTCTTTCATTCTTGTTCTTCGGCAATCTGGGTTATATATTGTGTTCTAGTCAGACGCGGTTCTGGTTGCTGAGATAGTCATCTTTCATTTGGTGTCTTCCTTTAATCTTTATTATCTGCAGGGTGTTATTTTCGTATGACCACCATAGGAATTCTTTGATAGTTATCAAGTGTTTGATTCAGATCATCATGGTTGTTCAGTAGGTGTTTATTATTACTGTATGTAGCATTCTTCATGTGTGTAGTTCTTCTGTTAACAGATTCATTATTATTGTAAAAAGAGGACTGGTTATCACTTTTAGAGTGTGGAGTCTCAAGAGCTTGTGAGCTTTGTATTTAGACTCTGTTATCATTCAATAAAGGATTACTTTTTGGTGTGGCTTGGTTTTTCACCCTCAAGTGGAGGATTTTCCCAGGGTAAATCTTTGTGTCTATCTGTCCTTGTTTTTTTAAGATATCTGCTCTTTGTTTATGCTATTCTGGTTCAAAATTTAACATGGTATCAAAGCGAGTCTAAGTAAAGTTCCAAAATTATTCAAGCAGTGAAATATTTTTTTCTTCTCTTCTAGATTGAATCTTTCAAGTTTCAAAAATGGTGAATGGACTCAAAGTTGAAGATAGGCTAGATGGTGCATCGAATTTCACATCATGGAAATTCAGAGTTCTTATTGCACTAGAAGAAAATGATCTTCTAAACTATGTGGAGAGATGTGCCTAAGCCAACCGACGATACTGAAAAAGCTCAATGGAGGAAGAATAACATTATGGCAAGGAAGATATTGATTGATTTTGTAAAGGATCATCTTGTGCCTAGTATATCCAAGTTGAATTCAACTAGAGAAATGTTTGAGAATCTTCAAAGCTTGTATGAATTCAACAATACCAGCAGAGCTTTGACCTTGAGACATCAACTCCTCCATATAAAAATGGCTAGAGGAGAATCAACTTAGTGCCATTGGAGATACAATTGAAGATAAAGACCTAGTTATGTTGGCCATGAATGGTCTCCCTCATTTTTGGGAGTCTTTTATTCAAGGCATTAGTGGAAGAGATGAATTACCCAAATTTGATCGTTTGAAAGCTGATTGCATTCAAGAGGAATTTAGATTAGAAGCATGAGGAAATGAAGGAAAATCTAATCATGAAGAAGATCATGTCCTTGTTGCTCGTTTAAAAGGAAAGAAAAGGAAATTTCAAGAGGAATAGAGATAGGAATTCAGATTTAGCTCCTGAACTGAAGAAGAAGGATCTCTCTAGAATTCAATGTTTCATATGTGACAAGTATGGTCACTTTGTCAGAGATTGTTTAACAAGACCAAAACATCATATTGTTGCTGCAAATGTTGATGATGCTTCGCCTCATAAAGAATCTAGTGACAATTCAAAGGGATTTTTATTTATCTCAGCCCTTTCAAGCAATGTTCCAACTGATAGTAATACTTGGTTAATTAATAGTGTTGCTTCACATCATATTACAGGATACCGAGCGCATCTTTCTAACTTGGTGGAAACAGAAACTCATTTGCAAGTAATAATTGGTGATGATACTTGTTATTCGGTGAAAGGTGTTGGGATTACTTTTCATCTAGATTTAGGTATCCCTCTTCATTTGAGTGATGTCTTGTTTGTTACATAAATCAAGAGAAATCTGATTTCAATTTCAGCATTGGAAGACAAAAGGTATCAAGTTGCATTTGTTGAAGGTAAAGTGTTTGCATGGAAGAAAAACACTAGTGTTAAGACAGCTCGTGAAATTGGTGTTCGTCAAGAGAGACTATATAGACTTTTTGTTCATCCTATTCAAGCTTTAACACATGATTCCATCAATTCAAGTGAGTTGTGGCATAGAAGATTTGCTCACTTAAATTTCAGAACTCTTTCTTCCATGGAGAAGATGGTTGTTGGTCTTCCAAAGCTTAATCAAGAGCATGATGGTATTTGCAAAGGTTGTGCTCTAGGTAAGAATATAAAAGGTCCTTTTCACAATAGTAAAAGTAGAGCAAAAGAAATTTTAGATCTGATTCATTCTAACTTATGAGGACCTATGTTTGTTGCATCTTTGAGTGGTTTTTGGTACTATGTGATTTTTATTGATGATTTTTCTCATAAGACCTAGATTTATTTCTTGAAATCTAAGGAGTCTGATGAAGTACTTTCTAGATTTAAAGAGTTCAAAGCTCAAGTTGAAAACATGTCTTAAAAAAGGATCAAAGTTTTATGATTAGATAATGGAGGGGTGTATACTTTTGGAGATTTTCAAAAAATTTGTATTGAGGCAGGGATCAAGAGGAAGTTTTGTGTTCCATATAACCCACAACAAAATGGAGTTGCAAAAAGAAAGAATAGATCCATTGTTGAGGCAGCGAAAGCTATGATTCATGATCAAAATCTATGAACTTTTCTTTGGACAGAAGCTTGTAAAACAATAGTTTATGTTCAGAATCGAAGTCCTCATCAAATTTTGGAAAATATGACTACTAAAGAGGCATTCGCAGGTATTAAACCTGAAGTTAGTCATTTCAGAATTTTTGGGTGTCCTGTTTATATTCATGTGCCTAAAGATAAAAGATCTAAGCTAGAACCTTCAAGCAAGAAAGGAATTTTTATTGGTTACAGTAAGTCTTCGAAGGCCTACAGGATCTACATTCCAGGACAAAAACAGATTGAAATCAAAAAGGATGTATCACTTTAAAAAGTAGCCTTTAAAAGATCAAAGGGGTCTTCTATGGAGATAGATAGAGAAGAACAAGATATGGACATTGTTGCTCCTGATTCTCCTTCTAAGATTTAGAGAGAGTCTACTAAATTAGAAGATCCTATTAATCCAATTGATCCCATAGAACCAACCAATGGACCAAGTAATGATTCATTAGATAAAAAGAGACCTCTATGGGCTAGACATACCATGCAAGAGGCTGAAAAGTATGCAGCTCCTCCTGGCACCTTTAGAGAAAGCAAGAGACCAAATAAGTTTCCAGGTTATGTTGCATTAATGAGTCATATCATTGAGTTCGAGCCTTCAAGTTTTAAGGAAACATCAAATCAACAAGTATGGAGAGATGCTATGACTGAAGAATATCAATGTCATTAAAAATGATGTTTGGGATGTTGTTCCTAGGCCTAAAGAAAAATCAGTTGTGTCTTCCAAGTGGTTGTTCAAAATCAAGCATGTAGCTGATGGAAGTATCGAAAAGTATAAAGCAAGATTTGTGGCAAGAGGTTTCTCTCAAAAGGAAGGTATAGATTATAAGGAGACATTTTCTCCTGTAGCTTCGTATACTTCTATCAGAACTATCATTACTATTAGAGCAGTTGAAGGATGGAAATTACATCAAATGGATGTAAAGATTGCATTTTTTAATGGTGTGATTGAAGAAGAGGTGTTTATTGAGCAGCCAGATGGTTTTGTGATTCATGAGAAGGAATCTCATGTATGCAGATTGAAAAAGGCCTTGTATGGCCTTAAGCAATCACCCCGTGCATGGTATGAAAGGATTGATCAATACTTATTGCGCTTGGGATACTCCAAGAATGATGGAAATCCAAATCATTACTTCAAGGTAATTGATGATAAAGCTTTCATTTTAGTCCTTTATGTTGATGACTTATTTCTTACTGAGGCAAATAATCTCATTGTCAAATGTAAGAAAGATTTAACTTATGAGTTTGAGATGAAGAATCTCGGTCTTGTGCATTACTTTCTAGGACTAGAAGAGTGGCAAAGGCCTAACGAGATTATTACGAGTTAAGGAGATTATTACGAGTTAAGGGAAATACTCTATAGACATTTTGAAGAGATTTGGTATGTTGGATTGCAAGTCCATGTCAACACCTATGGAAACAAATTTGAAAAAGTTGAATGAATGTGCAACTAGTTCAGATTTAGTAGATCCCACCATGTACAAACAACTGATTGGATCATTGATGTATCTAGTCAATATTAGACAAGATATTTGTTATGCTGTAAACACTCTCAGTCAATTCATGTGTGAGCCTAGACAAATTCATTTTGTTGCAGCAAAGCATATATTGAGATATTTGTGTGGTACAGTGGGATATGGTCTGAAATATACTTCTTGTGAAGATTTGAAATTGCAAGGTTACTCTGAATCTAATTGGGTCGAGAGTATAACTAACAGGAAGAGTACTTCTGGTTGTTTCAACTTAGGATCTGCCATGATTTCTTGGTGCAGCAGGAAACAGTCATGTGTGGCTCAAAGTACTGCATATATTGCAGCTTGTGTGGCAGCTTGAGAAGCTGTATATATTGTAGCTTGAGAAGTTGTATATATTGCAGCTTGTGTGGCAGCTCGAGAAACAGTGTGGCTTCAAAAGCTTCTTGCAGGACTATTTGGGCAGACTTTGGAACCAACTGTGATTCATTGTGATAATCAAAGTTGTGTGAAGCTTTCTGTTAATCCAGTATTTCATGATAGAACACATGGAGATTAAATATCATTATTTAAGAGATATGGTTCAAAGGAAAGCAACTCAACTCAAGTACATTTGTACTGATGAGCAGACAACTAACATTCTCACCAAGCCACTTTCCAGAGTGAAGTTTTCATATTTTCAAAATTAGTTTGGTATTGTAGAGAATGATGCTCTTGCTGAGAGAGTCTCAGCATCGATGATTCTTGCTACTTGCTAATAATGCATATTTCTCTGTGACGGAGAAATGTGAGGTGAAAGCCCTTGTAATGCATTTTTATCTGTGACAGAGAAATTTGAGGTGAAAGCTCTTGTTTGCCTTTGAGATGAAGGTATTTCTCTTTCCACTCATGGGAGTAGCCATAGTGGCTGCCATGTTGAGAGACTCCATGACAACATCATGTTGAGTGACTCTGTAATGAGAGCTTATGTTTACATTTATTTCGTATATGGGAGTAGCCATGGTGAACATCATGTTGAGTAACTCCATGATGCTATCATGTTGAGAGACTCCGTGATAAATTGTGTTTTCCTCACAAATGGGTGAAGCCATTGTGTGTGTCATGTTGAGAGGTTCCATGACTTGAGTATTTGGAAAGATATCTCCTTTGCTAAGAGGGAGTGTTGGAGATTGGTAGCTGCAGGAGCTATCTTCTTTACCTGCGATAGTTGTTTCTATGCTTTCTGGCTGAAAGACATCTCTCTTTAATTCAATTATTTGGTGAAGACCTTGTATGTTCAGGAGAAACTCAAAGCATGATGGAAGAGTCATTGAAGAGTCATGTGTGTGCATGGCTGTTGGACTCAACTTGCATGTTTATATTTTTGGCAAGCAAAGAGTCACGTCTCTTTGGTGTCGATCATTGAAGACTATGAAGGATCTTCATCTCCAGCATTTGAAATGGCACATTCTTTGTAATTGTTGCCAGTTTGTCTGCCACGACAGTCAAGATACTAAGCATCTTTTATTATTGCTCTTCGGCAATCTAGGCTATATATTGTGTTCTAGTTAGACGTGGTTCTGGTTGCTGAGACTGTTGTCTTTCATTTGGTTGTCTTACTTTAATCTTTATCATCTGCACGGTGTTATTTTTGTATGACTACCATAGGAGTTCTTTGATAGTTATCAAGTGTTTGATTCAAATCATCATGGTTGTTCTGTAGGTGTTTATTATTACTGTATGTAGCATTCTTCATGTGTGTAGTTCTTCTGTTAACAAATTCATTATTATTGTAAAGAGAGGACTGGTTATCACTTTTAGAGTGTGGAGTCTCAAGAGTTTGTGAACTTTCTATTGAGACTCTGCTATCATTCAATAAAGGATTACTTTTTGGTGTGTCTAGGTTTTTCACCCTCAAGTGGAGGGTTTTCCCAAGGTAAATCTTTGAGTCTATCTTTTTTGCTCTTTTTTAGATATTTGCCCTCTATTTATGCTAGTCTGGTTCAAAATTTAATAATTTATAGTAAGTGCTTGCACAACACCAGTTCTTTTGGGTTTGTAATCTTTGGTCCTTAGAACATTGCTATTTTGGTAAGTACTTGCATGACACCGATCTTTCTGGGTTTTTTGGGGTTTATTCTCTTTGGTCTTCAAAGAACATTGCTATTTATAGTAAGTGCTTGCATGCCACCAATCTTTCTAGATTTTTCTGAGTTTTTTCTCTTAGGTTCTAGGATAACAGTGCTATTTATAGTATGTGCTCATGTTAGCATCAATTATCATCTTCCAGCTTCAATTGGGCCTGGCATGTTCAATTCCTTGTTTGGAGAGCCTTGGCGAGTTCCCATAAGGTTATTGGAATTATTTTGTATTTTCACTTGAGTGTTTTAAAAGTGACTTTGATTTAAGTGTTAAATATTTCAGTGTTGCTAAGTTGGACGCCTAAGCTAATGAGGCATAAGTTGTTTTTAAAAGGGTATATAGAAGTCATTTTCAAGGGAATATAATTTTCAAATATTTGAAATGCCCTAGTTTTTCCCTCTTGGGCTCTCATTTTAGCATTATGAGTTTGCAGATATATCGAGATGTCAAAATTAACTTTGGAGTTCTCAAGATTGTTGAGGATGAAAACCCTCTGCAATTTGTCTAGTTCGGTGGTAAAAGTGCCACCTTAGTTGGGTTATTGTTTCAATCAGAGATTACACAGGTTTGCTTAAGATTTTGGTGATGTGGGTTTGCACAAAATGAAGATTTATGAAGTCTTTTGAGTTTGCCTTCAGGGTTCAGGTGTGACTTGATTTTTTTTGTAGTGCAATTCAAATTTAGTGAGTTTCAGTTGAAAACGCAAGTCTGAACATACACTCCCAGCCACACAGTTTCTCACATTTTGGTCTGTTTCTCCAACAATGTTGACTTTTTTTTCTTTTGGATATTGATTCAATGCTCTTTATACAGCTGGGCAACCGAGATTGGCAGGTTATTTGCAAAGTTTGGTGGGATATTGGATTTTCTATAGAAACTGCCCTTTCCAGGTATGCCATTCAGGTTGAGGTGATTTTTGAAATTGTGCCAGGTATTTTTGGGAGTTAAAGGCTGCAAATTTATTCTCAGAAATGGATGCCCTGGTCTAAGGTACCTTGTTTACAGTTTGGGACAGTTTCATGAAGAAGTGAATCAGTTACGAATTTTTGATGAAAATTGACCCTGCTGCAGCAACGCCTGGATTCCATCGCAGAAATTTTGAAAGGACAGTTTTGCCTTTTTCAGTCTGATCCAAGTTGCAGGTCTGAAACAGTATTTGTTGCCTAATCTTTCAGTGCTAAATCTAATAGCTAGTTGCCTAGCTATGTATGATGAAATATATGTGAAATCCCAATAAATACAAAGAAATAGCAGCACCAAATGTGTTTGGTATCAGAAGGGTTAATCTGATTTTATTCTCAGCAAATTATATTTCCATTGGTTGTCTTATTCCTTGTATCAAACAATTCAAAAAAAACAGGAAATGTCTTTGAAAAGGTAAAAAATGAATGAAGTCTGGAATCTAGTCCAAACAGTGAGAAATCAATTCTGCATTGCAAGTTACAACCTTATAAACTAGCAAACAAAACAACTTTCTAAAGAAATGGAAGAACTCAAACCTCGCACCTAAAATACGTGTCCCAAGTGTTGTCCCACACTTCATTAGTTGAAAACTGAAACCTTTTTTCATGTCTTGATTGGATGCTGACTAGGCATGTTTCACTACAAAAAACATGTTCTTTTGTGCTCCAATGTATTTCCTCTCACCATTGATGAATTCTAGTTTTTGATTAAAAAAATGATTTTGTTGAAAGGTGCAACCCCAAAACCCAAATCCATACTACCAAGTCTCAAACAAAAGCTCAAGGGCATAATGAATCAACCTTTTTAGTCAACATGTCTATACCAAAGTTGCAACACCAGCACCTGATTTACAGAAGCTATTCAAGATCAATGGCTTACCATGCTCAGCTTAATATCAATATTGTAAAATGCAAAATAATTGGTCTTTTTCTAGAAATACGCTCCCTAGCATGACAAGTACGATCAGTACTTCATATTGGCCAAGTACTATGAGTCTTGTCCCACTCCATATTCAAATTACTCGTTAAGTACAATGTTTATTTTATAAAAGGTAAAGGAAAATGCTGTTTTAGGTCACTGCCAAGAAAACCATCAATTTGGTGCACAACATTCCCCTTATGCAAGTGTCCTACATGAGGAGACTGTTTTACCACTTAAGGTTTAGAAATCCAAATTATGACCTCCACTATTCAGTATACATGCCATGCCTTCACCTTTATTTCCGCAAGGTTTCAGAAAAAGGGAATAGTGAGATAGGGAGATGGGTTTCAAGGGCAAGGTGACCAAGGACCTAAATTTGGGGAAGTCAAACAGGTGACAGTGCACATAATATCTTCTAATAATAATTAATATTTTAATATAATTACAAATAAAATAAATGTATAGTATTAGCATTTATTTTTATATATTACTACTAATAAATATATTAATGTTTATAATATATTAATAAAATTGATTTATAAATATTTAATTTTATATATTGATTTATTTAGTATTTAAATATATAAAGATTTATCATACACTAATTAAGGTACAGAATCAATTTAGAAAGTTCTTGAGTGCATTCCTTAGAGCTTGGACTGCATGTAAACAGTACCTTACAATATTTTTGACAGGAAATTATGCAACTTTAGGCAATTCTAGCAACACCCAACTCCATCTGTGACTGCAAATTGCAATGGAATGAAACCCTTCCACCAGTGCCACTGAACCAGAAAAAAAAGGCCCTTCCTCCTATCACAAGCCCTCATGTGATTATTTTATTTTTTCAGGTATAGAAAAAAATTAAATAAAATAAAATTGGCAATTTTAAGAGTTTATGCTGGCCATTTCAGGGTATCCCGGCAATCCCCAATAAAGAGAATGTCCAAGAGACAATCTCTGGCTTCTGTACGGTGTCCCACAGATGTCTTCTCCTCTGCTGGGAACACTGAAGAGATGTGTTCCCTTTGATTCTGAATCCTGGTGATGTCCCATCCTGAGCAACATTACAATTTGCAAAGAAGACAGGCAGTGGGGGCAGGAATAAGTGGGTGAGTATAGCACATCTCCATGGAGTGTACAATCCCAAAATCCATGGCGCCAAGCTAAAAACTACAACAGGAAACTAATATCAGGTTCCCTTAATATCATGGCTTCAAGAAGACAGCATAAGTGTATTTTGCTCAAGGAGCTAATTTCACCATTATTTAATGCATAGGAAAAAAATTAACTCCCATAAATGACACTGGTTGGAATTCTAATAGATCTCATGCTACACTGACTTACTTGATTTATCCTCCAAATTTCAACAAAAATTGAACAGCTCTACTATCAAATTTGCATCAAATGAAATACAAAAACTTAAAATAACAGATAACACAAGAAGTTATCCTGGGAAAAACCCTCCACTTGAGGGAAACAACCCAGCCCACCAAAAGATAAAGCTTTTATTCAGAATCTCAAATCAAATACAAGAGTTTTTCTCTCCTTATGATTGGCGTCTGCTCACAGTCAATCAAGACACCTTGCTGCAAGAAAAATCTCAGAGTCTCTCAATAACAAGACTGCTTACAAAACATGTGAATCACATCCACAACAATCGATCTTTCAAAGATCATGCACACACTTGCAAATACACACTAATATGAAATGACTTTAATACAAATATGGAGCAGGATGAACAGACATGTCTATCACTCTAAATACACAATACGAACTGAATAATATCAACACACAGCAGGGAATGTAGAATCACGATAAGAATGAAGACGTATCTGTCAAAGCCACAGAACTGCAAATACCAAATACTGTCCCAGAAAAAATCGCATAAGCTCCAGAATCCTTTTGTATGAATGTCAATAACATAATACAACCAAGAGAATGAATCCGACTCCTTGAAGAGAGACGTGACTCCACAAGATGGAAGAGTCGCTCATTCTCACCAAGTGACGACAGTTACAATAACACTTGGCATCATAAATGTGAACCGACATCTTCAACAGAGGAACAACAAACTCATACGGGAAGCCAAATATAATCATAACTGAAGTATAAGACTACACTGCTTCCGTTGAAGCCAAACATGCAAGAGGAAGCCAGCTAGGAACCAAAAACGGTGACATGTCAATTTAAGCCAGATAATAATATGATGCCTAGTCACCATTTGTTCTCAGCGAATGGTCAGAGCCAAATACGATAAGAATAATAAATCTTCCGCACAAAACAAAAGAGACAGAATGAACAGAACAGCAGTGACAGGAAACACAAACAAGTGAACTTGACTGAAGGAGAACCACAGAGTCATGAACTCAAGGCACACAAAACAAAGCTTCTGAGAACTAGACTGCAAATCATCATAGGAGGAAGGTCTCAAACGCAGCTACATACTTCAACAAAATAGACTGAACATGGTGCTTCCACTTCTTGGCAAACAGAAAGGAATGATTTCACATAAGGATAATCATTCTCAAGAGAAGCTTTTAGAAGAAGATTATTCTAAAGAAATTGATGAGATCAAGGATTTTCCAGTAGAAGAAAAGAAGTTGGTGAGAAAAAGATAATGGATCAGCCTATTGAAATTGCAAAAGAATTAGCTCTTCCTGGGATTCAGTGCAAAGAAACACAATTTTCTCCAACAGAGGAGTATATAGAAAAATAATCAATGGCAACAAGGTTATGACGAGCTTGATAAAAATTTTGCCCCTACTAAATATGATCAAAGTCTTGCCAAAAGTTGCCCTGAAAAAAAAACTTGCAAGAAATTCTTCTTTAATGATTGATAAGAAATCTTTTGGAAAAGAATAATCCAGGCCACATTCATTTAATTTTCCAGATATTTACAGCTATCCATAACCTGAGGAACACACTATAAAATGGATGCAGAATATGATTGGCTGAACCATCAGTCTAATGCAAATTTTGTATTATGTTTCGATATCTCTACAAGGCCAAAAATTCATGTCAAATTAGAAGGCTTGAACCAAATGTTTTCTGCTCTTTTAGATTCAAGTTCCACAACAGTATTGTTAGAAATAAGTCTTGCCATCTGTTTATTGGAATCCTCAAGATATCCTAATACAGGGAATTGGAGCTATAAAATGATTGAGAAATAAATTATGTGGCAACATGGTAAACCTATGATATTTCCATTATCCTTGTTCTTTCTGGGAGGATAATTGTATGAATACCAGTGAAACACAGGTGCGGGGGTACATCAGGACGGGGGGACGCCGGGACGAGTTTCGGGTGTGGGAAAAAAAAGGGCCTTAATTTCGGGACGGCGAGAGACGGCCGGGGGGTACCAGGGGGGGGGGGGACTGGGGGGGGACTGCATACTATACATATATAACTTGAAATGTTAATTATGAAAAGATGTTTCAATTTAACATACCAAATTGAACTACTAAGTTACATACCAAATTGAAATACACGAACTAGAACTATTGAACATTCAACATAGTAACATAATCATTTAAACATAGTAATATAAACTTTAAAGTTTAAAGTTATACTTATAAACATACAACTATCATGTTCTACTATCAAATGACAAAGATTCAAAATTGAAAATTCATTGTTCAAATATGAAATTAGAAATATCAATATGTCATATACCATAAAGATGATCATGATTACAATGAGCAGAGTTGCATGATATGATATAATGATCTACGATACCCAAGCACCACACCCCTGCACCCAAGCACCGCACCCCCGCACCCAAGCACCCAACGGGTGCGGGGACGGGTGCGGCTGGGGTACGGTGGCTCCCGGCCACTGGCGGGGGTGCTCAGGTGCATGGCGTACCCGTCCCGGGGACGTCCCCACACCCGGTACTTCAGGGTTTTGAGGGGGGTGCACGTTAAAAGATCCCAAACGGATCCTTTCACTAAACTTCTGTAAATTTTAATTTAAAATAATAGATTTTCCTATGCTTTATTTGTGGTCTTAAAGAACTAAACAGAAGTTGCAGAAAGATTGTTTCTTTTTGTATTTTTCCAGATATAAGTAAAACAATAAATAACAACAGCAGCAAAAACAGAATAGGCTGCAAATAGCGAACAATAATATAATATCCAGTCAACCAAATAGCTACAAATTGTACCAGGCAAGATATGCAAGCAATGTGCCAACAAATGTGCTCACATATAAGAAGTGATGACGCCAGCTGCAGGGATGGCCAACCACGCACCAAAGGAAAGAAAGGGCTGACGTAAGCCAACCAACAATCACATGCCAGCTGAAAGGTAGCGGTACGGCTGCTATAGTCACGCCAAGGCAGCCAAAGATCCCAACATGCCACCCAATGCCTCCAACGTGCAGCAAACAAGTACTCCCAAATGCTGAATTTAATCAATCTCTGTCAACTGCTGAATCAATACTGTAAAATGCTGGAAACCATCTATTGGGTTTTGCGTCCCAGTCCTCTAGATTCACTCCTCAGAAAAAAATCGCAAATATCAAGATTGAAGATGTAAAAGATAACCAAAGAATGAGCCAACATCTCCTTTTATCTCCCTCACAAAGCCAATCGAACCCTAAAGGGAGAATATGCCTTTCTCTTTATTATAAAACGACATCTTCTCAATTAAAAGGCCTTTATGTATAAAAAAAACACCCATTTTCTCAAATAACATAACTCAAAGTGCCAGAAGGTCTCCAGATGATGAAAATAATTTATAATAATTCAAGACCTTTCCAACGAGCTATAACACATATATCTGCTTGACTAGATGAAGCCAAAAAACCCCTTTGTTACTCCACTTCTATATAAATAGCTTTATTTTAATTTATTTAAACACAAACTTAGGAAATATTAAAATATTTCCTTTTATTCAACTGGAAAGCCAAACCGACCAAATAATCAGTGAACTGGTCCTGTCACCTGTCTGTGACTGATGCCGGGCAATGAGGGCTAACTGGCAATCCCATCCCTAAAAACTAGGGATGCTCCTAGAAACTAGAGAATATATCCTATCACCCTGAAACTGAAACTGCAAACTGGTCCTGAGGAGCCTCAAATCTGGTCACTACCACAACCACCTAAATTTTAGGAAAAATCCCTAAAATTAAGGAACTGCCACAATTGGCTCTCAAATTGACTGTAGAACCAACTCTGGTCACTAAGTATCCAAAATGAGTCTCTATCCACCACTGCTAGCCTACGAGACTCCAATAATAGGCCAACTCTCATGACTCTGCTAGTCAGACTAGAGAGGGGACATGACACGCGTCCCCGTGTTACACTGATAAATACTGACATTCTTTTAAGATGAGATTTTTTGAGTTGGTTTTAAAGATTTTCCTTCTCAAAAACAGGTTTAATTTTGGAAGGAAATAAGGAGATTAAATTCATCCATATTCCCCACAAAATGGATTTTGTTAATGTAATTGGGAGATTTGATGCAGATGGAAATCTTCTTCTTGAAAGTCCAGAATCTTTGGCGATCTGAAAAGTCAAATAACATTCAGAAAAATTTCAAAGAAACATATTGGAAAGATATTTCTATAATAATCTTGTTCCAATATTTAGATATGATGAATGAGGAGACATTCAAACAGTACCAAATACTAAGCAAATTCATGTCCTATCTCCATTGGTGACAAAGGAGCAACTGATTGTTCTGAAGCATCTGGCAAGGGGATACAAAGCTCATATCATTTTTTTGATGTCAAAATATCATTAATCATTTCCCTTTTGGAAATCATAGCATAAAAGAGCTCATTGTCATTTTCAATCCATCGTGCAGAATTTTATTATGTCACTAACACCTTTCAAGGCAAGCATTGAAGAAAATGCTCTCGTGCTCATTAAATCTTGTAGTTCAATTTTCAAATTGTGCCCTTAAATGAATTATAAGACATGATGGTACGGAGCTTCTTGGAAAATGGTATGATCCTAATCAAAGAAATGAGAATCGGAATCGGCAAGGCCGAATCAAATCGGCCACGAATCGGCAAATTTAAAAAACCCTTGAAATTTAGAGATTTAAATAATTTAAAACTTATTTCATGCACCCTTTATTGAATATAACTTGAACACACTACAACATCATCAAATAGAAGCTAATATACATAAACAAGGAACATAAATGTTAAATCCATCACATACGTTACACGTAAAATGTAAATTGTAGCTAAAGTAAATAGAAATCATAGGATCATAATGAGTCAAATCATAGAATGTATGTAAGATGAAGATCCATAAGACATCAAATCATAAATGTATGTAAGATGAAGATCCATGAAATGTATGTTTATCAGTATCTGTAAGATCCATAAAACTAAATCGTTTCATAGTATGAATCTGTGATGCTTGATCATTGATCAATGCCAAATGTCAAAGTCTTCATAACTAGATCTTAGGTAGTCTTTGTTGGTGGCTGTTTTCAAGTCCCTAGGTCCGGCAAATGAGGTTTGAATGATTTTGGCCTGTTGGGAAGTCATGTCTATCTGGGATTTGGGCGAGAGCTAAGCTAAGTTTGTTATAGAGATGGCGTCAAAACCAAGTGATTTGTGATAAAACGAGTTAAAACCCTTTGAGAATCCTTTTGTCAGCTTCAATTTGACCTTAGAAAGCCATGATGGATTGTGGGAGGTAACCCTGCTAAAGGCTTGTTGAATCCTGAAATTTGGTTAAGTCTGGAATTTTTCGAAAACCCCCAAAATCTAGAATCTGCATCTTAACTCCTATGAAGCTGGAACCTATCTCAAACATCCTAGAAGTACTTATACAAATATAACTTAAAGTATAAGAAATTAAATAAATCAAACTTATACTTAAATGCTATATTTGTATAAACTTACAACAAATAGGAAAGGCAAAAAAAACATTGAAAATATTTGTGTTTTTTTTTTAAATTTGACTTGACTTTTTAGCAATTTGTTGATTCACGTCCGATATTTTGGGGCGATTCATGCGATTTTTGGTATGAATCACCGGTTTAGGCGATTCAGGCGATTCATGCCAAAAAATCGGCTGAGCTGATTCACAATTCAAAAAAAATTGTTTGCCTTGAATCGACTCGCGAAACCGGCGATTCCGGTGATTCAAGGGCAATTCTCATTTCTATGATCCTAATACATTAAAGCTAGCATCTAAAAAGATAAAACATCATTATTCATACCATTATTTATTCAAATTTGAAGACAGCCACAAACAACTTGGGATTCATCCCATACCAGATCTTGGAAGATGGCACACTTTTTATGAGTGGAATAATGGCTACAAGAAAAACATAATCTTGTAAATAATTAGTTTGTATATAATTAGAAATGTAATAAAGAAAGGATTGACACTAGCGTGATATTTCTTCTTGCAATCTAATAAAGTTCATTTCTTAGTTTAGTTTTTGGGCCTTACAAGGCATGTTATAGCAAGCACACATGCTTGTTAGTGTTGTGAAGTCAGCCATGTTAAGATCTGACAATAGGATGCAAATCTATCCAAAAAGCCATGATGTTAGCCATGTTAAGCCCTGACAACAGGGAGCACACTTGCGTAAAAAGCAAGATCTCTGTTGCCACTTACAGGCGTTAGGTGGACCGTTCTCACTTTCCAGGTTTGACAAAAGTGAATATAAATAAAGGGACATTAGTAATCAATAAATTTTAATATTCCCCTCTTATTATTATTAATATTTTATGGACAAATATTAGTTCTCTAGTATTAATATTATAAAAAGATATTAATATTTGATAAAGTTGTAGATTGTAATAATGAGCTTACATCATCCCAAAAGTACATATTCTCCACTTTCACTATCTTCAAAAAATTCCACCGCCCACTCCACTATCTACTTTTCCTCCATCTACTTTTTGACCAAAGCTACCAATCTCATCTAGCACTTCCATCTACCCCTTGGCCTCCCAATGCTATAAATAAAAGCCTTGTAAGCTCATTTGAGACATCAAAAATCTTATGAAGTATTATTGTCTCCTAGACTAGAATCTGTTTAGAGTTTGCTATTGTACGAAATATTCGAAGTATGCTCTGATCTTGCTTTCCGATATGATCCTGACCATCAGAAAAAAATATTTTGAAATATTATAATTGTATCTAAGTTATGAGAGCTAGTCTGGTATAGTTATTCAAGTTATTCTACAAGTTTAGTGTAAGAGCAGTCTTGTTCTAAATTGGTATCAGAGCCTCTTATAGCCATTTCACATTGTAATATCTTTGCACCAATATAATACAATATTGTTTGCATAAGTATTTCTCCATCTTTGTGTCCATTTGTCTCTTATTACTTAATATTTAAGATATATGAAGAAGTTTGAGGTCTAAAAGTTTGAGGGCAAGTCTTGCAAGTAGTTGTGGATTGGCAATCGTAAGACCCGTTTGTGAGCCATGAAGATGTTTGAAGGGGAACAGTAAGACCAAAATTGTACCAACAAAAGGAAACTGAAATTACAAGATTGATCTACAACTTACTTTATATTTTACAAATGTCAAGTTGTAAGAAAATGAATGGTAGCATGTTTGGAACAGTACCTTTGCATAACATAACAGAAGGATGTCACAATAGGTGGAAAGGGTATAAGGCTAGATTGATGGCTGTTGTAAGATAGACTGAATTAAATCTTCAAGTTCGGGGTTAAGGAATTCATCCTGTTTATCTTCCATTTATTGATCCTAAGGATGTAAAAAGATGAAAAGAAAAAGGGTATTTTCATGTACATTTCTCATACATTGATATTATTGAACACCCTCAGTTTAATTATGACATTAGGACTAAATATTTTGCTTCACTCATAGACACTAGATGTTCGATTTGGGATCAAGCAGTAGTTGCACACAATAGAGGTGTCCTAGATCTAGAAAGAGGTGATGGGAAATTAGTTGTTCATCCAAATTTCACAATTTTGCTTGATGATAAATTTGTTTCATCTCCTTTTTGTTTGTTGTTAGAAATTAAAGGCATTGATCTGCAACCTGATTCTATTTAAACTACTATTGGAGGAAAATGCATATATCATCTGTTAAACATTTTATACCCTCCATCAAATTTTCCTTCAGGAGTTTCATACTCAGAGGGAAACACCAAGCTACTAGACTATGGTAGACACATTGACTCTAGTGGTTTTCATATTGGCTTTTCTATTAGAGAAAAGCTTATCCAAGACAATAAGCGTCAATGATTAGAAGATTCAGACACGCCATCTCATAATGTGTTGTCTTTAACTCCTAAGGTTCGTGGTTACAAATCCTAATGTGTTCATTCTCGAACAATCTGTAAATAGTGATTCTCGAAGTTCTTTTCATAGATGTTATTCAATGGACAGAAATTATGTTAACATTCCAAGCACTATTAACAAGCCATACATAGATTATAATCCTAAAGAAGCCTCTACTTCCTGTTCAGAATTTGCACTTAAAAGGCAGTTGTCTTCTGATAGATCTATAAATCCTTATCCTTCTAGGTCTTCAATGGCAACATTATCAGACTTAACTAGTAATCCAGAGCTTATGGATGCTTTAGCAAGACAAGTCTGAAACTTGCTCTCACTCCTAAAGAGAAAGAAAAATCTGAGCAAGATAGGAAAGGAAAAGGGGTTAAAATAAGCAAGATGTCAGAAAGCAGCTGTGATAAAGAAACCTCTCCCAACAGTAAAAGGAGAGAAAATGACTAAGTTCCAGTTAAAATTTGAATGGGAATCAGAAGAGGAGAGAAGCAGAAAGTCTTACAGAAATCTAGAAACTTCAAAAGAAAAGTATTCGCAAAGGTTAGAAAACCTCAAAGGTCAAATAAAAAAAGAAGAAATAGAAAGATGGATAATAAAAGAACTTGTAAACCTAATCTCTTGCGGGGGGACGTTATAGAAAAAGAGGAAATTTCTCATACTCAAGATTTCTGTAGAAACAATTAAAAGGATTTTGGGTAAGATAAAAGGAAAATGAAAGATTACTCAAAATAAAAGCTCAAGCAAAAGTCTCCTACATATTGAAGATAAAATCAAAATTCTTTAGGACAAACGAAAAAATTCAAAGAAGTCTAAGATCACTTAGAATGAGGTTGACTCTTCAAAAATGAAAATTCAAAGAAATAACTTGTCTAATGAAGAACTAGCAGAACAAAGCGATTCTAATTCAATACATCTCACATCTCCTTGTGGTAAGAGTCTATCTTTTGAAGATGAGGACACATGAAAGCAATCCTCAATTTTTGTTGGGTGTCAACCATAATTTTCTAAAAGTGCACCTTAACTTAAGAAAAATTCCCAAATATTGTGAAAATGTGATTCATAAGCTTAACCACAACAAGAAACTACAAGGGTCTCATTTTTTTAGGTCATACCTTCGAGAAGAGATATGCTTATCAACGTGCTCTCTGGACACTAAACCTCGAAAGTTACCTAGGAAAACATCATAGCCTGCACCGTAAAAGATAGGTGCTTTAAGACATGTATTCCAACAATATTTATAAGAAAAAAACTGAAAAAGTACAAATCTTCGATTTTTAGACATTAGCAAACAGGCCCAAAAAGAGCATAAACCAAAAAATTTAAAAGCTTTAAAAGGAGGTGAAGAGAATACCAAACAAGATCCATTTTTCTCAAAAACGGATTGCAATATCTACGTTTAATGTCAATATTAGTTCTATTTCCACATTGTTGGAAAAGTAAAATTCCACTAACCTTGATCATATGCTGCAAATGCTTGGGAACCAACTACTCCATTTGACACCCAACTGCAAGGCCCCAAAGAAATAGTCAATAATAAACAAATCACAAACAGAAGCCAAAAACAACTGACTTCTGTTCAAAAATAAAATGTGAATTTTCTGCAAGAAAATTGATGATTTTGGTATCACACAATAAAGATTGGACATCTATTGTTACATTGTTAAATAAAATCTCATTTGTATCTATAATAGTGTTCATTTTGTGACCATACATATATTTTTAATTTGTGTCCAACTTTTTTTTGATCATTTGGTGCTTTTTCCATTATTTGTGTCCAACTTTTTTCAATCGATTGGTAAATTTTCTATTATTTGTACTCTCAACATGTTTTTGTTACAGATATATTAAGGCTATTTTCCGATGGAAAACAAGATATTCTAGAGGAAGTTTTTGACAGAAGCCAGTTGGTTCATTTCCAGTAACAAGCCTAGGATAATAAAAATTCTAAAGCAATGCAATAGTAGCAATTTTGAATGTTCTTTTCTACAAACTACGGCATTACGAAAATTACAACACTAACACTGTCACTAAACTGGGCTTTCTCAATCTTCCCCCTCAATGATGAGTTAGCATACACAGACTATTCCTTAAAGGCAAAAACAAGGTTCCTCTATGACTTTTTCATTATCATCTGAGATTAAGTTGTGCCAATTTGTTGAACTTTAGACTAAAAGAAATCTCAGAATGAGAATTGCGCTCTCATTTTCTGTCATTACTTCCTAGTCAATGCATCTTCCAAATCCCACAAAGAGGGAAATATGTATATGACAATGGATACAGCTACCAAAATAGTTTTATGGAGTACTTACCCCAAAGATGAGTCCAACAATCCATGTTGCAGGTAAAGGACCTTCCGTGATTCATTCCTGAAACCACCACTCACCATAGACAACGTGAAAAAAAGTAAATATATTAATGACAATATTTTCTTTTATATACTCAAATTTCAGACCTAAATGGAAAATATGCAATTACAATTGCTTTCTGAATATACAGAGATAATAACAATTCTGACAACTTAACGCCTCATTTCTTACCTTGGAATTCTTTCCAGAAGAAGAACATAACCATCAGCTGTAGTGACATGAATAGCCTCATAAGGATACCTTACCAGGGGGAAAAGAGAACCCACTTAGAATTCATTAAATGGTAATAATGCTGGAAATCAATTTTATTCTCCAAGTTAAAATTATGTACTAACTGTATCTGTTAATAGAATGAACAATTTTAGTACCCTAATTCTGTTATAATATCTCCACATGTCCGTGCATCTGTGTTCAAAGATTGTGAAAATTTTGTTTGTTGCACATTAGGAGTTGGGTCACAATCGCCAAGAGTTGATGTCTGGAAAGGGACAGCATTCTCGCTAATCATTATGTCACTTTCACCGGCTTGTTGGCTAGTAAAGAGCCTTCGGAATACCAATCGACATGTTTCAAGAGGAGATAGAAGAAAGTGAAGCACTTTGGTCACGATATCAAATACATGTTCTATAACAATCTGCACAAGAAGCTGCAAATCCTGTTCAAACAATGAACCTTTAATTAAGACCAAAAACAGAAGATGCCATTATCCAAAATTATAATCCAGTTCCACAGCAAAAATTATAGAACTCGTGATAAGAACCATCAACTGTACATAATTTGAGAGTGACAGAAAACAACATATATATAAATATATGCAATACTCCAAAATTATTAATACCAAGTAACACTAGCACCACCTCAATTAAGCCACGTCTTTGATCAGCTGTTTGTTGAACTACATGACCTTTAATCATGTTCATTCTTTTGCTTGCAAAGCCATATACATGCCTGAAGCTTTCTCTGCCATTCGGAGAAGCAAGCAATGATCCAGTCCGCCCTGGAGAATTTCTGGAAGAATTATATGAAGATTGTGATGCACCAAACAGATATATCAGAGGCCACAAAATCCAGCCAAAAAATCGTTTCAGCAAGGACTTTGGGCGCTTCTCACGTCTAGCAAAGCTATTTGTTTGTGACAAGCAAGAACCTTGAGTAGAAGGAGAAGAAGGAATGATGTTCTCATCATTATCTTCCTGTCCAGATTCATATTCAGATTCTGTACAAGAGTCAAAGCCCAAAGAATTTTCATGGAAGATTTGATTGAAAGAAGATACCCCACTGTCAGCACCAAAAAAGAGTACCATAAGTAAACATGCAATAGAAAATTGATACTCTTATACAAACCAAATATCACCTCTGCTTCTCAAATAGCATAAAGCAAACAAATATTCCATCCATTGCAGACATCAGATTTTTCTAAGCCATTACAAAAATTTCTCCAGACAAGAAAGGTACCAAATTCATAAAAACAACACCTGCTTTACTTTTGAGGGTCTTTCAAGTTGTCCACAAGAAGAAAATCCTAGTTTTTACTTTTTCTGGTGTTGGAATTAACTACATGAAAAACAGCTCTTGGAATTGAGCCTTTCCTCATCATGCTAACCTGCATACAGGCTGTTTTCCCAGTTGGAGCCATTTTGAAAAGAAATTAGCCCCAAAACAAAAATGAGTCTAAGATTGGAAACACAAAAAGTTAAGATTGTTGAATATGCAAGACAACTAAGAGAGGGGGTGAATCAATTGCCCACAATTTTTTCAATCCTTAATATAACTTCAATCAATTCTGTTAATTATCGTAGCTTCGATCAGATAGAATATCAATTATAAGTTACATATAGTAATAATAATAATAATAATATCAATATAATTGATATCATTATTATTAATATTAATATATATCATTATTATTAATATTAATATATATATTATACATCGATTATTTCAAATATAATAAAAGAATAAATAAATAATAATGATATTAATATTATTATATTAATAACATTATTATTAATTATTAAAATGAAATATATTACATGATTGAATGATATAAACTTACCATACACCGTTGACTATGTAATACACCGTCGACTTTAAGTATTAAACAGTCGAATGTTGATCAAACCCCGATTAGCATTAGTATCGGGTTGTCTTCCAATCACCGCGTATTACATTGAAGAGGTGTGTGGACTGTTGCAAACAGTCACGCCTATGATAGGCGTGACTCCCTGAGGAGTCACATCTATCATAGACGTGACTCTTCCCAGTCACCTCACCTTATATATAGTTACAGTTTGATTGATGATAAACATACAGAAATTGATAAGTGCGAAGGATCATCGACTAGCATTTAATAAATTAAATATTAACTCTCAGACTCAACAGCAAATATATTCATATAACAGAGACAAAACTTGAGTTATTTTACTACAGTTTAGATTTGATAGAAGTTCAGTTTGCATTTACAAATTCCACCAAGCTTACTTTAAACCTTGATAACAGAAAGATGTAAACATGAAAGCGTAGCAATCACCAAACACATGAAACACCAAATTTACCGGAAAACCATGTTAAGGGAAAAACAATGGAGAAGGTTATTCTCAAATATATAAACACCTGTTAGGGTGACACTAGTTAAGATGAATTTTTTACAAAGAATGGCTCACTGCCCAAAGAAGAGGGCTCATTGCTTAGAAGGATGAAAAAGAATAGATCAACCACTTATGCACAACAACAATACAACCAACTGATCTATAGATACTTTTTGTAATGTCCCCATTTTAGCTCACCTTGGGTTGCAATGAGGTTTAGTCTATTAGTGGCCCTCATAGGCTAAGTCAGTTGATTAGAGGGTTTCAGTTGGCAGAACCAGAGGCAAATTCCCACTCCAAAGGTCAGGATGTTCAGGTTTGCTCTTCGATTGGATCAGTTTGGCACACTTACTATTTATAGTAAGTGTCTAATTCAGGAAAGTCGGGGTTTCTATCTTTAGTAGGGTGCGTGAATAGCTTGGTGGTAGTGTTGAGATTCAATATCGTTGATCAGAGCAGTTATTCAGAGACTTACTATATATACTAAGTCGTTGTTGAGGAGTTTCTATATCTGGTAGGGGCACCCGGACTGATGGTATGCACAATGATTGACTCATGCGTCAGTTGGCTCAGTTTGAGGGACTTACTATTTATAGTAAGTCAATAATGCCCATGTTGCTATTTTTGGCAGTGCACCTGGACTTGGTATTAGCAGAGTTCATCAGTTGACGAAGTGGAATAAGTTTATTGGCTCAGGTTTAAGGTATTAATTATTAGTAAAGAATTCTTTATTAATAATTAATTATTAAAAGTTGTAATATAAAGTTTATAACTTTAATGGGCCTAAGTCATCATTAAATGTTAATAAATGTTTATTTGAGTATTGGTGCCTAACTTTGGAGGGGAATGTAATTAAATATTATATTTCAAAAGCAACAAAAACAAATACACTTACAAGTTATGTTAAGTGTAATCAAGAAGACACTTGATCGATTTCCTACTTGAGAAATATAAAAAAGCCGAAGGGTAGGGAAATCAATTCATTCTATGCATTTGATATTATTGTTTTGTGTGAAGAGAATTTGAGGACAAAAGTTTCAGAAGTTTCAGCTTGGAGAATTGGGAATTTTGCATAGTTTTCAGCACTTTGAATTGGTGTAATATCCAGTGAATTGTGTAAATGGCGATGACTTTACTCAGAGGCCATGATTGGGTTTATTGGTGAAGAAATTGGTGTTCAATTCTTCAGTTTTAATTCAGATTTGTTTGCAAAGATTGAAAGGTTAGTAAATAATGCAAATCGCAACCATTAATAGTAGTGTGTGATTTCATTAAAGGCAGCCACAGGGTATATAGAAGTTGCATGAGTCAAAAAAGGAGCCGCTGGATGCTAGTAGAGGCACGTTGGGGATTTTTGGGCACTAAACATTGGCGCCAAGGATTGGTTTGCTCTCAGATATACATGCAAGCCATTTGGAGACTTTGAATGCAAGCTGCGATATCATTACAAGTTTTTAATTTGCAATTAAAGTTATTCTTCAAGGCATTTGTTGATCATTGTAAATAATTCAATTTCCAGAATTGAAATAAGAGGAATTCTTGTGAATAGTTTGCAGCAGTTAGTTTGTATGCAAACTGTATGACAAAATGCCTTTGGATAGTTTGGTGCATTTTTTTCAGAATGTTATAATTGCCAAGTATTTGACAAAATATCATGTTGAATATTAAGCTAATTTGAATGATATTACATAGTAGTTTGCAAGTCTATCTCATTGAGAAAATCAGATTACTGGTGAAACCAATGTATTAGTTTGCATGTAAACCGTTTGACAAAATGTCAAACATCCAAAATTGAAACAATCCAATGTTTGTCAGAGTTAGAACCACAAGGATTCTTATAGTGGTATCAGAGCAGTTTCCTACCATCCTATTGGGGAAGCTTCTTACATTTAGAACAGAGGGTTAGTTGTGAATCATGGATAAAACGAAGTCTATACAGGATCTGATGCCAGAGCTCATGCAGACCTTTCAAAACTATGATAAGAATTTATCAACGCTTCTATAACATCCAGAGATTTTGGATTCTTTGTTTGCAGAAAATAATGGAAAAGGAGGTGAGTTTTGAGGAGAATGTTGACATTATTAGCGCTCAAGAAGTTGTTATCAGCCACAATAAAAATTCTGGTTTCTATATCAGCAGCCCTTTGCTTGAGCGTAATGATGGTGTTGATGTCACGGCAAGTGTAGAAGATGTTGTTGGAGTCACCTATGACAATTCAGATTTTCATGACAGCGGTGAGTTATGTTTGCATCAGCATGAGACAACAGAGATTTCATATGTAGATGAAGCTTCGTTGGAGTTGTTGAATGTTGGAATTCAGGATTTGGGTACTAATGACGCAATTTATGATGAAGATTCATGCCACAATGAGTCTGATTTTCCATATCAAACCTTAGAAAATGAATCATAAAATTCTCTTATTGGCAATGAGTCCTAGGATCGTTTTTCGAGTGGACATGCAGTTACTATGGAAGAAAAAGTGCGCGAAGATATAGTCAAAACAGCAGCTTCTACAATGCCTTTTGAGCCATCTTATGAGGTACGTAGCAGCAGTACCTTTGATGATATTGTGTGCAAAGTCAATAGCACACATGATGATGCTTATCATATAGTGGGCGATGAAGATTCAACTTCATATCAGAGTGCAAACTTTGATTCAGAGAGCTTGCATGGGAGCCATGAATTTCAAAGACGTCATTTGGTTGGGCAACTTAAGGTTAATGACAAAATGATTGCCACAGCCATATAGCACTTTGATGTTGCTCGTCAGATGTTGGCTACCTATGGCTAGAGCACTCCTGTGACAGATGAGCATTGTGATGGTAGTCTTTCCCTTCTAGAGTTTCATACACTTTGAGAAGCCATCAGAATGATGAAACAAAACCATTTATAGTTATTGGCTAACAGAGACTATCTTCTTAAGTGGGATTGCACTTGCTATGATGCACTAAGGGGAAAGAAAGAGGAGGTAGATGAGCTCACTCATGAATTGGGGGTGACTATGGATTCACTAGAGAGAGCACAGTTGGCCCTTCATGAGTCTCAATCACATGTTGAGGAGCTTTCTGTGGAGTTGAGGTCGGCACAGTCTTCACCAGCTATAGATATGGTACAATCGTCCACAATGGCAATTGGTGATGATCATATATCCACAGGTTGTAGTGAGGATGTGGCTACATCCATTGTTAAGGTGCAATTGTCTCAGTTAGGATGAGTATATTGGGTGAGAGTAGTAGAGAGCCACTAGTTGCATCAGGTTCTCCTGAGGTCAATACTATGACAAATGATATAGGTCAAATTGTTGATAGCTCTTATGTGGCAATGGTGGATTCTCTCGCAAGTTGTGTTGTTACACGATGCTACTCCATTATCTTCACAAGAGATTCACAGGGTGTCATGTAAAGAGCCTGGCTGGCTCTTGATTGTTCACTCTTGTAACTTCGTTTTGTGTTATCAATTTTTTGTTCTTTCTTTAAAATCAAACATATATATTTTTTTTTTTTTGAAAACTTTTCAATTTAGATAATTGAGCTACAACAATTATCAATCACTACTCTTGATTGCTAAAAACAACTATTATCAATATCAAATTGATTGCCAATATTTAAAGAGAGGAAATTATTAAAAATCAACACCTTGTATGTTGACGCAACATGCCAAGGATGAAACGTAGCTTGATGTTATTGATATCCCTGCTGGAAATTGACGTCGGCATACATAGAATTTGTTTTTCCTTATTTAAACTCCACTTAAGAATCAAAAAGAACAAACGCTGCTAAATGACTATAACTCCAATCCCTCACGCAGCCAAGAGAATAGTATCGCTGCCTTCCATACTCAAATGCAGGCTTTCAATGAACTGTACGGCAGCCTCAAACCGATTGCAATGAACAGATAACCAATCGCAATTCACACAATTCGCTGGCATACATTCCAGCTCAAAGTGCAGTACGGATTTCTTGAAGAAATTCTCATTTCTTCAACACCAAACCCTTGAGAGCTTTCCCAATTTCATTTTGACCAATTGCATAAAAATAATATCATTGAATGAATTGCTTTTGCCCAAAGCATTGCTTTTATAATAAAAGATATCTTCTCTCACACACTTTTCCTTACAAAAGACTTTGCTTTATGTACACATTTGAAATATAATAAACTATTATATTTCTCTTCACTTTAACGCTGAAAATGACCCTTTCATTAAAATAATGTTATTCTGACACATAGGGTCCCTATTTTAAAAGCTCAAGATTTAAAACTACTCAACCCGGTTCCAACGAGATATAACACCAAAGTGCCCAATAAAAATAGCAACCTTAGCCAATTTAATTAAATAATAATCATAATTCACCCATCTTGCAAAAACAACTGAGGAAGCATCAGAATCAAAATCTGGCAACACAAGAGTGATCCTGATAATAAAAGATGATGAATGAACCTGACGGGGTGACTTACTAAAAAACGACGCTCCCTCCAAGAATCTTGGAGTCCAAACCGGAAGCCGGAAATAAAATCTGAGAGAATCATATAACTCCTCTAAATCATCTGAGCTCAGTAGAACCATATGTTGACTTACTATAAATAGTAAGTCCCTCAAAACGGGGCCAAAACCCACAACAGGGTCCTCTAATCACCAGAATTAGCCTACATGGACCCAATGATAGGCTAAATCCACTAACTCCAATGCCCGCTCAAAATGGGGACATTACATGTCATCTAATTGTGAGTATGGATCTCATGTTGATTTGTTTCTCTCTCTTAGAAGCAAATTTGTTACTTCATCTCATGCAGTTGATGGTGGTAGATAGCTTGTTGTGCCACAGAGTCAAGAGTGACCAGCTAAGGGTTGCAAGAGAACAGGTTGATTCTACCTTATATTGTTTTTACTGCACAGATTTGTTTATTGAGTACCTACTTGAGAGTCTCAAGTTTTAGGAGGGACCGTTTGGAGTCACTGAGGATACTCTCATTCGAGGTTCTCGCAACATTTAGCATTTGGCGAGAGCAATTGTAGATAGTCTAACTACAATGCTTCCTCATAGAGATTTTGTAGTTGGATTTGCAGACAATTTTACCAGAGCCCCTGCCCAATCAATTGTTCGGGGTCAGAGATTGGAGCCATCATTTGATTTTGAAGTTGTTGGTGATGAGCCATTGACAAAAGTTGGAGCTTTCTATTGCAACTATACAATGAGGAGTGTTCATCATTTTTCTTTTGATCCACATGTACAGGATATCTTCCGAAGGCACAGTTCGACAGCAATGAGTTGGATGATTGATATGATAGCTTATTTTGTGCAGAGAAGGGCAAGTCTTGTTTACCTATAGAGATGCCTCCATGTGATGTTTATGCTCCTACATTATCAATTTAGCTGACTTTGTTGATTGTATGGATGCTAATATCCTTCCAGGAGTTAGTTGGTGAGGATAGGGACATTGTGCAATCTTATCCATGGGATCCTAGTGGAAATGCGACTTCCCTTCAGGTGGAGTCCGGTGAGCTACCAAATGCGAGATTGCTTGGAGACAAGCAATTTTAGGGAGGGCAGACTACAATGTCCCCATTTTAGCTCACCTTGGGTTGCAGTGAGGTTTAGCCTATTAGTGGCCCTCGTAGGCTAAGTTAATTGGTTAAAGGGTCTCAGTTGGCAGAACCAGAGGCAAATTCTCACTCCAAAGGTCAAGATATTCAAGGTTGCTCTTTGTTTGGATCAGTTTGGCACACCTACGTGTCTAATTGAAGAAAGTCAAGGTTTCTATCTTTAGCAGGACACCTGAACAACTTGGTGGTAGTGTTGAGATTTAGTATCGTTGACTGGAGTAGTTATTCAAAGACTTTTATTTATAGTAAGTCATTGTTGAGGAGTTGCTATATCTGGCAGGGGCACTTGAGCTCATGGTATGCACAACGATTGACTCATGCGTCACTTGGCTTAGTTTGAGGGATTTACTATTTACAGTAAGTCAATTATGCCCATATTGCTTTTTTGGTAGTACACCTGGACTTGGCATTAGCAAGGTTCATCAGTTGACGAAGTGGAATAAGTTTATTGGTTCAAGTTTAAGGTATTAATTATTAATTATTAAAAGTTGTAATATAAAGTTTAAAACTTCAATGGGCCTAAGTCATCAATAAATGTATATTTGAGTATTGGCGTGTAACTTTGGAGGGGAATGTAATTAAATATCATATTTCAAAAGCAACAAAAGCAAATACACTTACAAATTATGTGAAGTGTAATCAAGAAGACACTTGATTGATTTCATACTTGAGAAAAATAAAAAGCCAAAGGGTAGGGAAATCAATTCATTCTATGCATTTGATATTATTGAATTGTGTGAAGAGTTGGAGACAAGCATTTCAGAAGTTTCAGCTTGGAGAATTGGAATTCTTCATAGTTTTCAACACTTTGAATTGATGTAATATCCAATGAATTGTGCAAATGGTGATTGCTTTACTCAGAGGTCATGATTGGGTTTATTGGTTAGAAATTGGTATTTAATTCCTTAGTTTTAATTCAGATTTGTTTGCAAAGGTTGAAAAGTCAGTAAATAATGCAAATCGTATCCATCAATAGCAACTTGTGAATTCATTGAAGGCAACTGTAGGGTATATAGAAGCCACGTGAGTCAAGAAAGGAGTCATTGGATGCTAATAGAGGCACGTTGGAGGTTTTTGGGCGCTAAACATTGGCACCAAGGATCAGTTTGCTCTCAGAATATACCTACGAGCCATTTGGAGAAATTGAATGCAAGTTACGATATCATTACAGGTTTTTAATTTGTGATTAAAGTTATTCTTCAAGGCATGTGTTGATCATTGTAAATAATTCAATTTCCAGAATTGAAATTATGGAATTCTTGTGAATAGTTTGCAGCAGTTAATTTGTATGCAAACTGTATGACAAAATGCCTTTGAATAGTTTGGTGCATTTTTTCAAAATGTTATAATTGCCAAGTATTTGACAAAATGCCATGTTGAATATTAAGCTAATTTGAATGATATTACATAGTAGTTTGCAAGTCTATCTCATTGAAAAAATCAGATTATTGGTGAAACCAGCCTATTAGTTTGCATGCAAAGTGTTTGACAAAATGTCAAACATCCAAAATTGAAACAATCCTGTATTGATCATTGCAAATAATTCAATTTGCAAAATTGAAATTAAGGATTTCTTGTGAATAGTTTGCAGCAGTTAGTTTGTATGCAAACTGTATGACGAAATGCCTTTGAATAGTTTGGTGCATTTTTTTCAAAATGTTATAACTGCCAAGTATTTGACAAAATGTCATGTTGAATATTATTCTAATTTGGATGATATTACATAGTAGTTTGCAAGTCTATCTCATTGAAAAAATCATATTATTAGTGAAACCAACCTATTAGTTTGCATGCAAAGTGCTTGACAAAATGTCAAACATCCAAAATTGAAACAATCCAGTGTTTGTCAGAGTTAGAACCATAGGGGTTCTTACACTTTCAGCTCACTATTTCCAGTAGCTAACATATAAATATCCACATTGTCCTCTAACACTCCTCACAGCAACTCAAACATCCAAGGAGAAAAATCCTCTTTCATGCATCCTCTTCACATAGGTACACACTTGAACAAAGATCGCACAAGTATATACGTATGCCACACATTTTCCATTATGTTTTAACTCTTATTCATACAAATCCATAGCTTGTGAAGTCTTGCACTGTCTATCGGGCAAATAGCCGAATATAATTTGAATTAGGTCAGCAATAATCATTCCTGCGGTGGGGAGAAATGAGAAGTGGACCACACCACATCATAGCTAGGACCAAAAATATCACCATACACATTACAATTCATTTGCATTCGCCAAGACAAAAATGACAAGTGTAAACACTCGAGGTCGTCCAAACCTAGAGCAAGAACACTATTAAGCTTTGAAACCACGTCTCTGAAACAAAACATCTCATGCCATCTAAAGTGAATGAAGCTAAGGATATTAATGTCTCATTTCCAGAAGCGCGCCATCAGAAACTGTCATGCGGAGAAATGTGAAGCGTGCACTTCACACAAAGACCACAATCAATCACAACTATACACAAATAAATGCCAAATCCATTATACTTCATTCTGAACCATAAAATCTTGAAATAAACGTGACCAAACAGTCCTCAATGCCATAACAAAAGCTCAGAAAACGATTCATAATACTCAACACAAGTTTCACATAAAGTAGTCACTAATGACAACAGTGGCAAGTTGACATCAATGACAACCAAACAAACTCATTAACCACTTGTCCAACTCATTTTGCTCAATTTTGCAACAAAAACAAGGAAATGACACAACTGGAATGTGAACTCAAGAATTCTTAAGAGCTAAGCAATGCTAATTGTGTTGCAGAAGCATCTAAGGGCAATGAGCAATCAGTATCAACGAGAAAATAATTTGTTTGTCTGGCTTTCTAAGTGTATTGGAGAACATAAGTTATTTGTACGTTGCATACATATTAAAATTAAAATTTGATTATCCTTCACCCTCAAATTGGTGGCCTAGACTTGTGGAGAACTAGACTTGCATCACAAGTCAAAGTTTTGCAATTCAAGTGCCCAATCTGCATGGATTGAAGAGTCTGTGGACCTAATTAGACTTGAATGGAATCTCAAGACTTGAATGGAATGTCAAGATGTATAATCCAGTACTATCTACATTCCTTGTTTCCAAATCCATTCACCTTTGTTTGCATAAGAGCATTGTTGTTTGATTGTGTTACACTCCTAAATTGAGTGCACATATAAAAGTTGAATTAATATGCATGACACTTGATGCAGGAGTTGTCCTCCTGCTTTCTCTATAGCTCTTGCAGTGCCTTATTGAAAAGTTTTATTAAAAGAGAAGTTGGACAAGGTTGCAAGGTTAGCTCTTCCATGGTTTGGTGTAGGTTGAAAGTGTTGTAGAGATTCTTATGCAGGTTAAAAGAATCAAGAAGAGTATTGCCCTTGTCTAGCATACATTGTACTCTGCTTTTATGCTATTTTGTTGCCACCATTGATATATTTCAGTTCTGAAAAATTGTAAGAGCTTGTGAATCTGCTAATAACCAATTTTCCACTGAAATGAGCTGCCCAAATCTCTTCAAGGGTGTTTTATGTAAACTTGTGAACAATCTAATAATGAAATCAGCAGCTTTATCACATCGTATGCGTCCTTCTTGTCTCTAAATTATGATTGTAAGGATTGTCAGTCTCAGTTATTTCTGGTAGAAATCACAATTGTTATGTGTCTTGAATATACCTAAGTACTGTGACGAATCAGCTGAATCTATGCTAAAAACCATATAGGAAAATTGTTGAACATTGTGTCAAAAGTCACCTAGGTTGGATACTTGTCTTCACAGTTCTCATCCCATATTTGATCTGAGTTTATTTGGTATTTTCAGAGCCTTGTAAATGCTAAGTAACTGTATGGTTAGGTGTTTCTGCAACTGAAAAGTCACAATTCATTGGGCTCCACAAGCTTTCTGCATTAAATGGCATACAAGCAAGGTATAGGTTCTGTGGAAAAGTGTTTTGTCCAAGTTCTAGACTGAGTTACCAAGTTTGTGAGTACTTAGTTGTTGGTTAAATAATGTCTTGAAGAAGACAAGGCCTACAGAAGGCAGAGAGGAAGAAATGCTTGAAGAAATCTAAAACAGGCTAATGGCCCTAAAAGCTAGCCATGTTAAATTCTAGAGATGATGAAGCAAATAGCATGGGAGAAAAAGAAAGTATGGAAGAGAATGTTTATGAAAGTTGGCTTCCAGATGACCTGTTGCGAGTTGAGGTGAAAAAAGGCACTGGCAACCTCTTTTGAAGATTTAGGACCCATATAAGAAGTTCAGTGTCATTGGTTGGGGTTACTGTTAGCATAAGGGCACATAGTTTTCATGCTATTGTTATTGTATGTTTCAGATTGTATCATGGGTGGCTCTGCAAGGTTTTAGGTGATTTTCTAGGGGGCTATCTGTCAAAATTTCCACATCAGTATTGTGAAAAAGTTGCTCGTTCATGATAATAAAATGAGCACGTTTACTGTTCACTCATTGTGCATGAAATCAGAAAATTTTGAGAAAAGGGTTTCAGTTTTATTTCTGATTTAATTTGGTAAATTGGAGTGTTTTAAGAGTTTTCATGGTTTATCAAAAGTCAGAAAACTTAAATCACTTAAATTAATTTAACAAATTAGCAAAAAAAACAAGACTTGTGTGGTCTTACTCAATGACTAGGTGAGTGCACTTTCTGTGTACAATTTAAATCTCTTTAGACACTCCTCAAATGCAGGTTCATGGATATCTAGGGAGCTTTGTGGATTGAGGCTTTTCTGCAAGGAGAAGGCTACCCTTCATTATCCCTTATATTTGCCTGCATCAAATGGTATTAGAGCAATCTTTGGATGATGGAGAAGACCACCGGTTATGAGTTATTGTGAAAATAGGTAGACAGACAAAGATGGATGTCCCTAATGTTTCCAGAACTTTGTATCTAGAAGAGCTGATCGACTGGTCAGTAAACTCAATGAGTATTAAGAGCACAGTGATATCCATGATCCTCATAAAAACATAATGGCACAAACCAAATTGAAAGGGCATGCAGTCCTTTTGTGCAGAGTTGTAATGAGAAGGTGCCCGCTGGTATAGTGAGAATCACTCGATGGAACCAAATGGTTACTAGGTCAAAAGTGATGTTTCTTCATGAAGATTACCAAATAAAGTTGTAAAAGATGCTCCACTAGCCAAAGAGAGATGAATGTGAAAGATTACACTGATGAATTTTATTAAGTTATGCTTAGATCTGAACAGCATGCAATGAATCGAGAAAGATAGCCAAAGATATAAAGGCACTGAGGATTAACATTCAGGATGAGATGAGCATTTTTTGGATTGGTTCAGTTGAAGAGGTGTATAAATATGCCTTGAAGGTGGAAAAAAAAGTTGTCCAGCAGGAAACAAGATGAAGTGCAAGTAAAGTTTCCCGGAGAAAAAAGACAGACCAATGTTGCCAAGAAGAGAAATTACTAATTATCAAGATTAGAGTTATGAACAAGAGAGATCTAATTCCTCTAGGGAGAGATGCGGCTGTGGACATGTAGTAGAGCATGATTTGATAGAGAACACTTTTGCTGTGGTCAAAGGTGTAACCCAAATTTTTTGTGTTCACAGAGACAGTGAAAAGTGTGAGGGGAATGAGAGTTTATGTATATTGTCAGGGCAGATGAGAAGCCAATTTCTTCACCTATCAAGAAGCTTGTACAAGCAGAAGCCCTCATGATGAAGTGAGTTTTGCTGATACTGCTAAAGGAGAACAATGTCACTTTTGGACTACTTGCAAGTCTATTGAGAGATGTTGAAAGGTTTATATTGATGGTGGATGCACAAATAATTTGGATTCACTGGATATGGTGGAAAGCTTGGTTTGAAGTAAATTGCACATCTAAAAGAGTAGTGCCCTGTAAGTTTCCAAATTGGCCATTGTGTGATGAGGTAATGAGTGATGTCATGCCAATGGATTTGTGGCATGTGTTACTTTGGAGGCCATGGCAGTTTGATCAGGAGGTCATACGTGATGGTAGACGAAATGAATACACCATTGTCAAAGATAGGAAAACACTATGAAAAAATGTAATGGAGAGTGGGAAGGATTCTGAAGTGCCACTTACCATTGAGAGGGGATCCCATGCAGTTTAAGAAAATAGAAAGTGAACCACATCCACAATTCCAAGCTTGCTTGTAGAGGTGCAGTGCATGGAATCATCATAAGGGCATCGACTTAGTGACACATAGGAGTGGTAAGAATACAGAATACAGTAAGTCATGTATTTTAAGGATGTATATGAGATGCCTAAGCAACAAAAGGAATATCAAATGAGAATCAATAGCTACAGGAACATATCAATCATAGTTGGGGAAAGCTGGAGGTTTGGCATTGGAGAGCAGAAACACCTAACAAGATGGAGGAAGGGGTAGAGCATATTCATAAATCGAGAGTTATAAGGGGGACAAAGTGAGAAGGGATACTAAATATGCAGTTTAATCGAAGGCTGGATCATAAAAGGATGCTAGACGTTTGAAGCCAAAAGATATGAGGAACTATGGCTCAAACTCTAGTACAATATAAATTGTCATATGAGAAAGAGCTCACATTCTCTCTTACCCTGAGTGCCTGATGTAGAAGCATCTTGGGGCAATAAGCAATCAGCATCAATCCACAAATAATTTGTTTGTATTTCCTTTGGTTGCTTAACTTTGTAGATGTGGACAGGTACCTGCAAATCACATAAAAATTCAACTTCGAATTTGAATATCTTCCCTCTCAAATTGATGCCCTACACTTGTAAAGATATCCACTTGAATCACAAGTCAAAGTCTTGCAATTCAAGCACCAATTTGCATGGACTGAAGGATTTGTGTTGTTGGATTTGAATGGAATCTCAATTTGCATGATCTGATACTATTTCCATACCTTATTTCCCAGTCCATGCATTCATCTTCAGAAGGAATTGCAACTAGAGAAATTTGCATATTAATTTTGAATTTAGCATGTTCAGTTGACTACACATAGTTGGAGTGTTGCATATCTTGCATATAATTTTGAATTCCTCTTGGATAAGGATGCACTTGTTTGATTGAGTTGAAATCCTAAGCAAGGTCGTGATAGTAAAGTTGAATCAATTTAATTGGCACTTGATGGAGGAGTTACACTACCTTTTTTCATATTTTCCGCCTTGCTCCTTTGGGGCATCTTATTTAAGGGTTCTATAAAAAAAAGTTGGAGAATGTTGCAAGGTTAGCAATTCAATGATTTGTTGCAGGTTAAAGGTGTTACATGCATTCTTAAGCAGGTTGAAGGACATAGAGAGAAGAATCTGGCAGTATGGTGTAGCTTAGCCACCATTGATGAATTTCAGCTTTGAAAAGTTGTAAGGGGTTGTGTGTAATGTCCCCATTGGGACTTTACTGAACTTGCCCTACAATTAACAAATAAAGTATGGATCATGTTGGGAAATGTGATTGTCAACTTAATTCCCTAATTTAGAGCCTGCAACCAGATAAGTACTAAAAGATAAATAAACATATAATCCAACAATGCTACAAATAGAATTCTCATTCACTAATGAAATATTCAAAATGTACATATGAGGTACTTTTGAAGTTCTCTCCAACAAACTCATCGTCATTATGGAGCACCAATTGGGAGACACACAAGGCCCTTGAGCCATTCCACCCTGCCCAAGAGCACAGAATGACAACCTTCATCCGGCCTCCCATCCCTACTTGGGGTGTCTCTACCAGCATGGATGACTCAATGGATGAGAGTCCTTAACGGAATCTTCATATGTGTCACATTATACACAGATAGAGATATAGCAAAGATAACAACATATAATATGCACATCCGGAGCAAGGTGGAATATTCTATCTTCTTTCAGATGTAAATCCGATGACTATCATACAATTCATTACAATATACATCATACCACCGAATAGGATAGGTATACAAAGCTGCACTTTAATATGTGTTTCTGAAATTGTATCCTTATCATATTTATTGCTCCATAATCCTCATGCTCCCCCTCACAAACCTTTCCAATTTCCATAAATATCCTTATCTCTAACTGAAAAGAGATACCTTTTCATAATGGTGCATTCTTCCCAAGAGAAGTACATCTCCATTAAGGATCACAGCCCATAGATATTGCCTTCCTAATCTTCTCATTCTTTACTAGTCATCGCACAATATGTAATCGCTGAATATAAAAGAAAACAAAATGACAAAAAAAAAATCTAAGATGAAACCTTTACCTCATATAGTTCCATGCCACAAGAACATAGTAAAGGGGATCCTTTCACTTTTGGGGAGGCAGCAGAATCAAAAGTTGAAGAAGGTGATATATGAAGAAAGGTGTATCATAGGTGCAAGGCCAATATGACCAAATTCAGGGAAATAGGGTACAATTGACAAAATATTCAGCTATATTGGTTGTCAAGGGATTCAAACAAAGTGATGAAGGGTACTCCCCTTACTAACCCAAACACACACAATACAATAGGGAAATAAATAGAAAGTTGCAAGAACAGAAACACTTGCTTTCTATTATCTTCAATGAAATGACATTACAAAATTCAGAAAAATAACATGCTACAGCTACATGGGCCTTCTTATTACAATAATCCCCAAAATAGAGCCACAAACTACCCTTCTGGAACTGAACCAGAAACCCACCTTCATCCTTGTATATGTAGCACCAATAGCCACCTTAGAATATTCTAGAAAGTGAAACTTACCCATTTTGGCACCCAACAGTTCAATTTCCTGCCTGTGTGATTTTTCTCTCTTCCCTTTTGTATTGAAACTTGAGTTTTGATGGCACAACTTTCGGAAGCCATAACTTTTGAACCATGAACCCGAATTTCTATTATAACCACTTTTCGGAAACCTTTTGAAGCGCTCTAGAGTTAGAAACGAATAGTGTTATCATGGACAAGTTTTGACCCCTATCGGAGCCTCTAATGCCTTCAAATTTGAGTTCAAAGTTTTCATACCACACCGTCAAAGCTGAAAAATTCAATATCTTCAAAACCAGACTTGATCTTGCCACAAAACTTAATTGGAATGCTTATATATCCAAAATGAACCTCCCCGGAGATAATTAGAACAATTTGTGCTCAAATGAAAAACTTACTAAAAAAAGTTGCCACCTGTGGTTGTAAGGTTGAGACACATTTTTTCAACAATATAGTGCAATTGTCATAGTGGGCTCCCAGAAAACTAAATAAACTACAAAACAAACATTTTTTGGGTGTGATGCAAGATTGCTCTTACACCTTGGATGCTCCTGCATCAAACAATCGAAGTAATTTGAGAAGTGACCTTGTCAGATCTCAAGCATTCAAAGGAAAACCAAGGCAGTCAACCTCTTCCTTTGATAGCCATGATGAGTCTTCAACAAGCCTTCCTTTCCATTTGACCAAGTACTCTTCATATTTCTTGTTTTTTGTGCTTTTGCCAACACAACTATCCAAGATGTCTTCTATCTCCTTATTTGAAGTACTGGAATATTCCATTGTGCTCCCACTATTTTATTTGTAATATTGCCTTCATGATACTCTCTCAAGTCAGAAATATTAAACACAAGTGAAATGTTAAGTCCACTTGGCAACTCTACCTCATAAGCATTTCCAGAATCATACTTATTTAGGATTTTGCATGGTCTAAATTTCTTCATCTTCAACTTGTTATATTTCCTATTGGAAACCTCTCTTTTCCCAGATGAACCATGCCTTCCTCACCAATCCGAAATTCCTTATATCTCCTCCTCTAGTCTGCCTTAGCCTTGTACTGAATATTCATCTTATTACTATGCACTCTCACCTCTTCATGCAAATTCTTCAAGTGTTTTGCAAAGTCTTCAACTTCAGAACTACTCTTTTCTCCATTGTCTAACTTCCTTAACTCGAAAGCATTTTTAGGACTACTTCCATATACAAATCTGGAATGGTGATTTACTAGTGCTCCTATTCGCAGAATTCAAAATTTTTGAATGCAAATTTTACCTATGGTAAAATCAGATCCCACCCCTTGGGTTTATCTCCTACAAAGCATCTCAACAAATTTCCCAAACTCTTATTCGCCTCTTTTGTCTATCCATCAATCTGTGAATGGTGCCCTGAGGCTGAACTTCAAATTTGTCTTCAACATTTTCCACAATGTCCTCCAAAAATATCCAACAAACTTGGTGTCTCGATCTGAAACTATGATTTTGGGCCAACCATGTAGTCTCGCCACTTCTCTGAAAAACAAATCTGCCACATGAACAGCATCATTGGTCTTCTTACAAGGAATAAATTGAGTCATCTTTGAGAATCTACCACCACAAAAATGGAATGATGTCCTCTTTGAATCTTTGGTAAACCAAGAACAAAGTCCATACTAATATCCTCCCATGGCCTCTTTGGTACAAGCAATGTCCAATACAATCCTGTGTACTGCTTGGTTCCTTTTGCCATCTAACATATTTTATAAGTCTCCACAACTTCTTAACATCTTGTTGCAATTGTGGCCAATAATAATGGTCACTAAGTGTGTGGTCCCATGAGGGGGGTTTCGGGATCTATTTTTATGGAGCAAGAGGTCCTATCAACTAAAAAATTATTGCTACAGGATTAAATTGAATACTTTCCTCAAAAGTAGCGGCTCCTTTTTAGAGTTGCATAATTGAGCAAGTTGAAAAGGTGGGGTGCTAAAATTTGCCCCACCAGCTTAGGTGTTTTTTTGCCACTTGTTAATCATATGAAAATTTTAAATTTTTGTAATTAGGTTTTTTTCTATTTTTTAATTTATTTAGTCACTTGAAGAGAATATGCTGAATAAAAAATTGATGAAATCACCAGCTTCCATAAATTGTGGAGCTTAAATATTTAAGCATGAACTCCACTAGAAAATTCATGGGACCTCCTAGTTTAAAATAATCCTAAAAAATCTCAGCAAGACCCACTAAAATTTCTTAGGAAGCCCCCCTCCATGGGACCGCACCCTAACTAGAGCAATGGTCTTATCTCAACCAAAGTGTCCAGCCAATCCTCCACTATGCTTCTCTTTGATTAGAACTCTTTGGAATGCACAATTGACTTCCTTTGAATAACATACCCTCTTGGATTATAAAATCCAACCACCTAGCACTATCTAGAGTAACAAGTTCTGTGCAAGCTCCCCAAGCCTCACCAAAATGAAGATCCTCAAAATAAAAACTTGAGTTCTTAGAACCCAACAACTTCGATCTGCATCTCTATCAACAAATCTTGCCTCCTGCTTAGGGCATCTACAACCCTATTAGACTTTCCACTCTTGTACTTCAAAAAAAAAGTGCAGCTCTACAAAAACTCAACCCATTTTAAATATCATTGATTCAACTTTCCTTATCTATTCAAATACTGTAAAGCTTGGTGATCAGTAAACAAAACAAACTCTTTAGGCAAAAGATAATGTCTCCACTTCCTCAAAGTCTAAATTATAGCATTAAACTCTTGATCATATACATAATATTTTCTTTTGACATCATTCAACTTCTCGGTAAAATAATCAATGGGTTTACCTTCTTGACTCATAAAAGCTCCAATGTCATTGCCACTGGCATCACAGTCTACTTGAAATACCTTACTAAAACCTAGAAGAGCCAAAACAGGTTGTTTTGTAACTTTTCTTTTCAACAAATTGAAACTCTTTGCTACTCCTGCAGTCCACTTAAACATTTTTCTATCCCCTCTCATTGTTTCACTTAAGGGTCCACAGATACTACTAAAAATTTTGATAAACTTTTTGTTAAATCTAGCCAAAAAATGAAAAGATCTTACCTCAGTAGCACTCCTTGGAGTAGGCCATTCAAGGATAGCCTTTACTTTCTCTAGGTCCATTTTAAGATCATCTACTAAGACAACAAATCCCAAGTACACTAACTCCTTCACAAAATTGCACTTCTTCAAGTTAATCAACAACTTTTCTTCCCTTAACTTCTCAAAGACCCTACGAATACGCATTATATGCTCTTCTAACTTGAGACTTGATGGCACAACTTCCAGAAGCCATAACTTTTGATCTATGTACCCGATTTTCTACTATAACCACTTTTCAGAAACCTCTCAAAGCGCTCTACTATTTAGAATTGCATAACCCTATCGCAAACAAGTTTTGACCCTTTCTGAGCCTTTAAGACCTTCAAAATTGAGTTCAAAATTTTCAAACCACCCTGTCAAAACATAAAAATTCAATATCTTAAAAACCGGACTTGATCTTACCACGAAACTTTATTGGCATGCTTATATATCCAAAATGAACTTCCAAGGAAGTAATTGGAACAATCCATGCTCAAACGAAAAACTTACTAAAAATAGCTGCCACCTGTGACTGCAAGGTTGAGACACATTTTTCCAACAATATAGTGCAACTATCATAGTGGGTTCCCAGAAAACTAAAAAAACTACAAAACAAACATTTATTTTTGGGTGATACAAGATTGCTCTTACACCCTCGATGCTCTTGCATCACAAAACAACAGGATCAGCTACCAAGAAAGATTCACTCCAGTACTCAAATGATAACCATTAGATTTGGCATTGGCCGGTACAATAAAAATGAAAGGTGCACATTCAGACGTCAAATTTGCTCTACTTAAAGGGGAAATGACAGAAGAAGCTTGCTTGGAAAAGTGAGTCAGTAACATTGAAATGATGAACACTTCTTTTCACTACATGAACAATTTACTCCAGTAGTCAAAATGATAAAAACTAGACGTGTTATTGTAGTTGTGCAACAAATTAATATTGAATTGATTGAAGGCTTAAGCTCTCCAAAAATTATGGCTCAAGAATTTGCATTTACAATACCATATTGTCTCCAACAACTGAATTAAAATTGATATAGGTTTGTGCAACCCAACACCACATTATGAGTCAGAATCTTCAGGTTATGGGTTTCTCACTTTTCATCTATTGTCTGCTTGGCAAATAAATTGTTGCTGCTGGTTGTCATTTTTTTACGGATCCACAACCGCACATATTCATCTTGATTGCACCCTTCATTAAATGGCTCCATTTGACCTTGGCTGTGTCTTTCATCAAATGGTTCTCCCTCATTTGTTTCACAAACAAACAAGTCGTTCAAGCGAAGCAGATAAGCAGTTAAATTATTCAAATCTTTTTGTCAATGACAGTCAAATTCAAGATTAAAAAATGATAAATAGTAAAAAAAAATACATTTTTTCAGCAAATTTGACCAGGATGAACGCACAGAGGAAAATGCATGCTCTGGCAGAGCTCCTAACCAAAGTGACCCAGATCTAGGGTCTGCGAGGCACAAATTAGATACATAGAATTATAGTTCAAACAATTGTCATCTGTATGTTTCAACCGTATTATATCTAACATTCATTACTTCAAAACTTGCAGGTGTCACATTGACCAAATCATGTTGCATAAATGTATGACTACAAGTGTCATAGTTATTAATCATGTTGCTCCAATAAAAGACTAGAAGTATCATTGATACTCCTATAGTTATTGATTTATTCTTCTTAAAACATTTGAAACTAGCTTTTTAACTTACTCTCAAAGCATACAGTTTAGCAATATTTGTATTGATCTTGATATATTACTAAAATATTGTATTTATTTATGGTTTTAGTCTTTGCTTCTGTGAAATCATGTCTTCAAAAAGCAACAAACATTTGTTCAATGCATCAAACACCCCAAACATTGCATATAACTTTAACATTTATGTAGTTATTTTCTAATAATTCATTCCTTTTGCTTGATAAAAACACTAAAGAGTTTATGAGGTACTGAAACCAAACAAAAATAGCTAAGACAAAAGCCACAAAAAATATTAAATATCTTATGTAATAAGTTATAAAAATTTTATAAAATAATTAGTTGAAAACACATATCCTCACCCCTAGTACTTGTCTCCCATATCAGAAATATATTCCCAATCTCAGACACACATATGGGGACATCTCCAGATATCATGAGACTTCAAATAAAGTTTCTTTGCATCTTTACAGGTGTCCTGGAATAGTTGCTTGAAAATTGGGAAACTTCCCAATATAAGATTCTCAAATATAATATATTATATAAATTACACTATTTTTTCCTCTAGTGCTGATATCTGGTTGATAAGAGTTAAAAGAACGAAAAAAATACACTAATAAATAGGCTTATAACTTTCTATTCCTTGAATAAAAATTTACAAAGCTTTTCGTAGCCAAAAACAATCTTATCAAAGCCCAAAGATGCACTAGTACAAAGAGAAACAATGATGAAGCTTAAGATGACTATGTGCACTGAATTTTATCAGTTGATTGAAAATATAGCCATCTCTGACTACTTCCATTTCATGTTTTCAAAATAATCGCATTCCCATCCTAGTCTTTGTCTACCATTTCCATGTAATTATGTTTTAAAACTTAATTGTTTACATTTTGATAATGGTTATAACTTATAACTATCACTAAACTCAATTTTTCTTTTGTTGACAACTGTGTATACTTTATACTGTCAGTTATTAATTTTAGGCATTTCACATTCTTTAATGTTGCATAGCCATTGTATAATTATTATTTTTCTAGATATTTTTTTGGACAACGGTAAAAGAAGGGGTTCTGAAAGGGCATTGTAACCTTCAACAAAGTCTCACAAGATAAAACAGTAAATAGAGAGCTGGAACATAAATAAATGATAAGACCAGGCCTTAAAATCATCACAGGGCTAACCGCAGTCGAAAAATAGCTAGCAAAAAAACTAGACAGGGTCAAGCAAAAATCAGCAAAAGGGCTATACAAAGGAGGCCCCAGACCTATTGGATACCTAAAACATTGAGACTTTCTACAGCCTCCCATTCTTCATGCAGAGCTTGCACTTTGAGCAAGAGGGACTCTTCCTCAATTTACTCATTTTTGTCACCTTGCTGCTTCTTCTGACTTCTAGTCCTTTTACTTGGGCTGTCTAGCAAGTTTGTCCCTTCTCTCTTTTTTGTGTTGTTAGGAACCCCCTACTGTTGATTGTAACTCAAAGGCTTTTAAATCCTATTTCTTCCTGGTTACGCTTTACCACCTGCAACTCATGTTCAAACCTTCCCACCCTAGTCTCCAATTCAACTACATTCTCCTTGAAATTCACATTGCCAACAAGAAAATCCTCCAAAGGCTTCTCTTTTCACCTTAATAACTCAACCTTTAGTTCTTTAATCTTTATTCATCCTTTTGTTCTCGTTAGTGACCCTCTCATCATACCTAGCTGAGAGTTAAGAGTTTTCTCCAAGGTTCTCACCCTACCAGAATTTCCACTATTTGGGGCCCTAACAATAGGAAGATAATGGGGGTGGAGGCAGAATAGGAGCAGAATTTAGATGGAGAGATTGAGTATCTACCTAGGTCCTAGACAGAAGATGTCTCCCTAAACTGCACTCCTTGAGGGATACCTTTTGCAGACTCAGTGCCATGCTCCAGGCTGGGATTCACTCCTTTGACAGGAAATGGTTTCTTGGGAATACTGTAGACACTAAAAAATAGTCAATGCATGTTGCTCCCCCTTTTTAACGTCTTCTATATTGCACGTTTGATCTTTATCATTCGTCAATATTGTGTCATTCTTCTATTAATTAAATAATGATAATTATTTAATTAATAACTAATTTTGTCCTCTAATTTCACCATGTCTTATCAATTTGTCTCCAATTTGACTAAATAGTTATGTCAATTATTTAATCTTTGCCCCAGAGCAAATAACCATATAATTTATCCCTTATCTTCATGTTATCCCTTTGGTAAATAGATATATTATTTATTTACCCCCTTTCCATTTTTCCCACAATTAAATAAATTAATTTATTTAATTGTCTAATTTTTCAAATATGAGGGAATTAACCATTTTTAATTATTAAATTCTACTCCAATTCTAACTCCACTTATCTCTTTTTCATGCTAATTTCTCTCCACTTCTAATTCTTCCACCTTCCACTTTTCTCTCCACTTCCCACTCTCACTTACTAATTTCCTTTTCCACTTAACTCTTTCCTCCTTCCATTTTCTCCTCCACTTAACTTATTCATCATTCATCATTTCCTCTACTTGCAAATGGCATTTGTTGTTGAAAATAGATATTTCTAATATTTATTTTCACTTAACTATCTTATTTTTATTTTGTCCTCCACTTGCAAATGGCATTTTGTGTTGAAAATAAATATTTCCAATATTTATTTAACTTAACTCTATCTTATTTCTATTTCCTCACCCACTTGAAAATGCAATTTCCAATTTTTCATCACTTAACGTCTCTCATTTAATCTCATCCATTGATTATCTTGAGTTCCAAATTCATCTTGGTCATCCAATCTATCTCAATTTTTCTATAAATTGGACTCTCATTTCTCATTCTTGCAACCACAATTTCTAGTATCCTCGCATTTACTTTGTCAAATTTTCCTGGACTTTGATCATATTTGTGCAATCATCTTTTTGAGAGCAACATCAATTTAGAGGAAAAAGAAGAACAATGGAGTGGAATAAAGGGTTTGCATGATGTTTATTTAATTTTGTTATTTCATTTCATGTTTTTAACTTTTTTGTCTTCATAGCTTCATTGATGTGATTAGGATTTCATTTTCATGATAGAATAGCTTTTGTGGTTGGCTAATTATGATATTTTCTAATTTCCAATTTCCTAGTCTACATTTTTGTGAACCCGACGTGAAAACATTAAATTTGAAAAATTTGTGAATCTTATTTTTGCATTCAAGTTTTCTTTGATGATTTATTGTTGCATGCAGGAATCTGGAGTCTAACTTGTCATCTATGCAGGGCTTCTCATTTTTAACGTGCAATTTTTTCTTTCAATCAATAGATTAAAGGGGTTTAAAATGAACAACTTGCATCTAGCCTAATTAGGGGGATAAATGAACTACAAATTGCACATAGTCTAATTAGGCAGATCAGTGAACCCAACTATTTTCACTTAGATCTAAATACGTGGATAAATTGAACCATACAATTTTCACCTAGTTTTAATTAGGAAGGGAAAGAACAACAATTTGTTCTATTTTGATCAGATTTCCTTTCTTAATGGGTTAATGAACAACAATTTTCACCTGGTTTTAACTGGGAAGGAAAAGAACAACAATTTGTGTTATTTTGATCACATTTCCTTTCTAATCGGTAAATGAATCATGTTTGTCTAAAGTGTTTGGTGCTTTGGCACGTTCTGTTTAGATTAGAACCCTAGTAGAGAGGCCTGCCTTGGTGGGAAAAGAGGTACTCACCCTAAGGGAACAACCTCAAGCAAGTGTCAATTGATCAGCTATATAAATTAAGGATAAGGCCAAAGCCAAGTCTGGCCGGTATTAGCACTTACCGTATAGTGCTAGTTCTAAATGGGGCGTACCTTGCGTATGTTAAACCCCTAGTAGGATTGGTTAGAGCCTTAAGTGGCTTGTTGGATGCTCATAACGTGTCGGTTGAATTGTTGACTAGAAAGCAATTGTTTAGTCACCAAAATCACCTACTTGTTGACGCAAGGACTATGATACATGCATCCTGAAGATACCCCTCATGTACTCTTCAATTCAAGATATAAAATTTCTCTAGGTCTTCGGATCTTAGAAATTTGATGCTTGATGCGCCCGAGAAGTGTGTCACGTATAAGAGGGAGCCAATGCCTCCAAGCAATTAACTATCCAATTGAATGTAGTATTTTATTGCAAGGGAATTCAACAAGTATTGTCCTTTCAAAAGCCTAAGTTGTAAATTGTTTGCAAGAGTCAAGTCAAAAACAGTCATTCTTCTTGATGTGCCTTGTGTGAATGTTAGAAAAAAATTGCATCATTCAAACACCTCACCAAAATCCTCAAATCATTGTTCAAAATTGATCAAACCTTTCAAAATAGGGAGTTTCAAACCTTTCAAAAACATGGAATCATGTTTCAACCTTAGGTTAATCCTTGCATTAGTCCTTGCATCAGCCCTCATTTTCATTGCATAGTCCTTATAATTGCCTTATTCATTGCATTGTCATTATCATTGCCTTAGATCTTAAGACATATTTACCTTTGCATTATATCCATTCATTGCACTTGTCTCCCTCATAATTGCACATTAGTATTGATTATCAACTTTTGCCCTTATCATTGTCCTCATCATGGTTGCATTATCCTTATCATAATTTTCTTGTCCTTCCATTAGCATCCTCATTTTGCAATTAGAACCTAAACTAGATTTTGCAAATCCCAAGAATTCAAGTTTAGGGCTATATCTTGTGTCCTTGAATAGAGAATCTTGACCTTGTCATAATCTTGTCCTTTTGTCATCATCATCATTAAGTCAATACCCTATCCTGTCAGTGACGGGTTTGGCTTGATCCTTTGTCTTTTAACTTGTCCTTTGATCCTTTAAGCTCTTGACCTCACCTCAATTTCCTAGGGTTATACCTTCAAGCTTGCATTTTCCAGGATTTTCAACAATTCCAAAAAACCAAAAACATAGATTGCATTTGTCCTTCATATCTTCGAGTCATATTGGTCCTTCCCTTAGGTGCATATCATATCACTCTTAAAATTCCCAAAATCCCAAAAATGTGGTTGCATTTGTCCTTCATCTCCTAGAGTCATAGTTTTCATAGTTGAAACAAGATTCTAAGCTTCAAGACAACAAAATCAAAACATCAACACAATTTCATCACCAAGCATTAGCCCTTGATCAAAGTCCAAAACAAATATGATGACTTGGCATTATTAGTATTGTAGAGAAGGTGACCCTTCAATTGAAAGAGCATCACCTCAACATCAACCTTCTTACTCTCATGGGACTATGTCATTACAAATCAAACAATCAATCACATCAATACAATTCATGCATACCCCAAGATTTGGAACAATCCTATTTCTCCATCACTAAAGAAAAAACTAGCTCAAGAAATAGAGATCTTAGAACAAAATGTTAAAAATATTGAAAAGAGTCTAACCGAGATGTCCAAAATACTTCAATGTCCAAATGAAAACCTTGGGAAAGTTAACATACAAGATCTCATTTCAAAATCAGACATATCAGCCCTCATTCAACAAACGAACATGACAAACCAATTTCAACAAACAAACACAAATTTCAATCCAATCTCATTCAATCAAATCCAATTCAATCAAGTCCAAGAGCAAACTTTGTTCAATCTAGTCACAAATCAATCAAATTCAATTCAACCAAGTTCCAAATTAAACCTTTCAACCAAAGCATGGCATCATTCAACTAGTGCCACCACCAAATTTTGAACCAGATTTTCTTCCAATGCAATCAAGTGCCCCCAAGCAATCACACAACCTCTTGTGCCATTTGTTCAAACAAGTCAATCAATACCAAGGCCACATACAATTACACAAGAAACTCTACCATTGGTGACATCACATTTCAATGAACGTCCTCTTATGTCCTCAAATCCATCACCAAGGGTTTCCCAAACAAAAACAAATGCAATTACAAACATGCTATCTTTTGGACATCAATCAAGCGTAATCAATGAGAAACCTATTATACCACATGTTCAATCAACAAATGTCTTGCAACAAGCAAACATCAATGTGGTAACACAAACAAGATCGAAGATGGAGCGAAAATCCCAATCTAAAGCCTTCAAGAGTTTGCTTTGAAGATTGGTTTATGCGCAAGAAATTATTGATGAGCATGATCAAAATCACTTACCCGTGTCTAGCAATGCCCCATTCCAAAGAAATCATATCAGTGACACATCTGCCTCCCATGAAGAAATTGTCCCTCAAGAAGCCTCCATGTCTCTCATGGTTGCTTCATCTCCTCAAGTTTTACAAGAGCAATTTCCACCATCTCCATCAAATGACACCTTTCATGTTTACCCCCAAGGGATATCCATTGAAGAAATCCAAGCTAATCCATTTCTTGATACAAATCCCATTCCTAATTCAGATATCTTAGAGCCAATGCCACCATGTACTCCCTTTCCAATGAAACCCATTCCAAAGAGTCCAATCCAATGTCCATCTCCCTCATGTCAAAACATTGATTCCTTCCCAAAATTCCCCATGCATATTCTAAGTCATACCCCATGTCAAGAAGATGATCCAAAGCATGACGAAACGAGTCCTAAAATAAATCAAGATCAAGATCCCAACAATGACCAATCCCATTCAATTGTTGAGCAAGATCCCATTTCCCTTAAATCTCATGATGATTCTTCTATCCTTGTCCATCCCATCCAAGATGATCCCCTTCCATCTCAAGAACAAAGTGTCCATCCAAGTCCCATTGACATTCTATTTCTTATGCAAGATCATGGCATCCCTTCCATCTTTCCTAATGACTCTATCCAAAGTCAAGAGAAAAACACCTTTATATTGGAATCAAATGATCCCCTTCCAAGTCAAGATCAAAGTATCCCTTCCCCTTCATGTCAAACACAAGATTCCACCATTTGTCCAAATCCTCTTGTGATCCCTTCATCTCCATGTGCTAATCCTCCATGTCCACCACAAGATCCCATCTTATCAGATCTTATCAGATGATCCTGTCATTGCTCCTATTCCACCAGAGGCTCCCATTATTCCTCCTAGTCCCCCTCATGATTTGAGCACATTTGTGCAAGTTGTTCATGAACCCCATACATGTCAAACAAGTTACTCCACTTCCATCCACTTTGATTCACTTCATGATCCTATTGTTTCCTCTATGCCATAACCACCTCAAAATGGACCCATGTCTTATAGAAAGTATCCCACTAGTCAACGCAAGCATCATCAAGTCAAAGGGTTAGGCCTCCACAGAAAAGGTATATTAAAACCCTTTCATATCAAAAAAAATCCTAATGGTCATGGCCTCCATTGCATAGCTCATTCTAAAGGTGTTGGTATCCCTACAAAATCCAAACATATACCTTACCCTTCATTCCTTCCATCCATCTTAGGTCCATATATTCCTCCATCCACTAGCTCACAATCCACGTACCCTTTCCCACGTGTAGATCAGCAAAGAAACACATCTTTGAGAGTCTTCCACCCATCCAAAAGGCCTCCATATCATTTTTATCTATCCATGAATCCCATTCCTTTTCCAAGCAATTTGGATGCCAAGCATAAAATGCATAAGTCAAGCAATCCACATGCAGTCAAGGATCAACATGTCCAGTCTAATCGACATGTACAAACAAAGTAAAATTTGATCTAAAAACAAAAAGAAATATCCAAAAGGCCACAAAGGCCAATTAAGCAAAGAGAAAAGTCAAAAGCCATATGGTTCCTAAATCCCTTGTGCAAGCAAAGCATTCCAAGGACCCACAAAAGAATGAAAAATCAAAGTCCATGTGGAATCCCAAGTGGCTCCTTGAAGCACAAAATCTCAAAGAAAATCCAAGTTGGCATCCAAATTGCTATCCCTCCATCTAAATGTCTCCCACCATCCAAATCCATTTTGGGTCTTTATGTCCCAAACTCCATATCTAATCCTCCATTAAAGCTCCAAAATCAAAATTTCGCTTATCCTCCACTCTATCACCCCTCAAGGTGTGCTCCAATGTTGTTCTTGCCCACATTCCCATCCACTCAAAAGCAAGCTTTACTACAGTCCCTCCATTATCCAACACCTATTTTCTATCCTTTCATCCGACCTATCCAATCCTTTGCATAAATCTGTATCCCACTTCATCCAATCATCCATTTCATCTCCCTTTGTCATTACCCTACCAACGTCTTTGAGCATACCATCAATAGCTATGGTCCATTATTACATATCTTCTAAGAGCACCATCCAAAGAGAAAGATGTTTGATTCCTCCATCCATGTCCCATCATGCATCCATTATTTCCTAAAGTCAAAAAAAAGGTCAAAAAAGAAAAAGAAAAAAAAAAATTGTCGCCTTGATGAAAACCTGGCAACAGGCGTCTTGGTGACCTCAAAAGAGTAAAGAGAAATAATTTTGTCCATTAATGAAAACCTGGCAAACAAGCATCATGTGTAATTTATGAACTTCTTATGTTCCATACTTGGGGGCAAGTTTTATCCATGTTGTCCTATCATATTATACCCTTCTCATATCCTTCATTATCCTTTGTCCCTCATATCCCCTATCCTATCGATATTCATTTTTCCATCTTTGATCTTGACAAGGCTAGGGATCTTCATAAGCATTTGCATCCTATCTGCATTACGTTGTCCAAATCCCTTTGGTCCATATCCCTAACCTTATTCACATCCCTTTAGTCCATATCCCTTGTCCATATCCCTTACCTTATCCACATCCCTTTAGTCCATATCGCCCATCTTATCGCAACCTTGAATCCATATCCTTTACCCTTGTCCATTCTTAATCTTTCTTATCCTATCCATATCCTATTATTTTCCTATCCAAATCCCTCTATCGTTCTTGATATAAAATAAAGACATAAAATGCAAAACAGTTTTCAAAAAACCTCTTGACATGTCCACTCATGTGCACCACATATCAATCAATGCACCATGTCACTACTCATCTTGTCATTTCTACTCCCTTAGCTTGGAGAAAAACATATTATCCCATTGCTTGGCTAGTCCTTGGCAACCCAAACAGCTCCAAAGCCATAACAAGCAACCTCCGTCCTTTATCTACCTACCAATCCTTTCGTCCATTCATAATGTCCCTACCTTGTTAGACATTGGAGACAAATAAATACATCTTAATCATTAATAATGTCCTCAAAAAATCAATAAAAATAAATAAAGTCCTGAAAAAACTCATAAAAATCGAATATGATTTTGAAAAAAATCCCTAAAAATCAAGAAAAATGCTGAAAAATCTCTAAAACCTATAAATGGTCTAGAAAAAATCCCAAAAATTGTAAAACATCTTGAAGAAAGCACAAAAAAAACAAATATTCCTAAAATCCTAAAAATCAGAAAAAACATCAAAAACCAAAAATATGTACATAATCGCTTTTTATTTCATCAATAAATCATTTCTTTTGCGAAAAACAAATATCAGAGCTGATGCAAACCAAAGGTTGATAAAACATTGCACTTAATCAAATATGCATCAACAGACAAACTATCCAATCAAGTCGGCAATCAATCAAATCAAACTTGTCCTATCATTCAATCAGCATCAATCAATCCATTATCAATTATCATTTATCTTATACAAGGTGTGTTATACTCAAAACCAGACAGTATCTGTCTTAGACGGACTACTTCATTCATGAAATCAGACATCATCATCATCAAAACAAACTATCAAATTGACAACAAGATCAGGATGTTTGTTGACTTGCTTGGTTCAAGGAGTCATATCTTTCATTGATTTATCGTTGATCGTGTTCCTATGCTACTCAAGGATATCGACAAGTAATGAGAGTGGCCAAGATGGTTCATGGTCTTTTAATGTTTGTTTTTGTCTTTTGTTTGAGGGGTGTTTTTCATGAAGTTTTGGGGCAAGTCCAATGCTTCAAGATGGATGGAAACATTCCTTGTATGCAATGTGTTTGTTTTACGCAAAGGGAGTGCATTATCATCCTAGACTTTTTGTGCCATGGTGCAATGCATCCATTTGCCATATTAAATAAAGCTCTTTAATGATAAAGTGCACTTATGAAAGCAAGATTTCCTCATTACTAACTCTTCTGTCTAATTTCTAGTTTTTACTAACATTTCTTCTGTCAATCCTAGCAATCATTTTTGAAAAAATAGTTCTCATGTCAATTTCCACCCAATTTTTTGAGGGGGCACCCTTATCTTGTCATTGTCAAGCAAATTTTAATGGGATTTTTTCTTGATTTTTCTTTGAAACAATGTTCAAAATTGCATTGTCTCAAAAAGGGGCAAAATGCAGACACTAAAAAATGGACAACACATGTTGCTCCCCTTTTCTAACATGTCTTCGATATTGTGTGTTTGACCTTTATCATTTGTCAATATTATATCATTTTTCTATTAATTAAATAATGATAATTATTTAAATAATAACTAATTCTTGTCCTCTACTTTCACCATGCCTTATCAATTTATCTCCAATTTGATTATATAATTACATCTATTATTTAAACTTTGTACTAGAGCAAATAACCATTTAATTTGTCCCTTATCTTCATGTTATCCCTTTGGTAAATAAATATATTATTTATTTACCCCTTTTCCCACAATTAAATAAATTAATTTATTTAATTGTCTAATTTTCCAAATATGAGAGAATTAATAATTTTTAATCATTAGAATTCTACTCCAATTTCTAACTCCACTTATCTCCTTTTCAAGCTATTTTCTCTCCACTTCCCACTCCCACTTACTAATTTCCTTTTCCACTTAACTCTTTCCTCCTTCCATTTTCTCCTCCACTTAACTTATTCATCATTCATCATTTCCTCTACTTGCAAATGGCATGTGTCATTGAAAATAAATATTTCTAATATTTATTTTCACTTAACTCTATCTTATTTCTATTTTGTCATCCACTTGCAAATGGCATTTTGTGTTGACAATATATATTTCTAATATTTATTTTCACTTAACCCTATCTTATTTCTATTTCCTCATCCACTTGGAAATGCATTTTCCAATTTTTCATCACTTAACTTGTCCTCTCATTTAATCTTGTTTGTCAATTATCTTGAGTTCCAAATTCATCTTGGCCATCCAATCCCATTTTTCTATAAATCGGACTCTCATTTCTCATTCTTGCAACCACAATTTCTATTATCCTCACATTTACTCGGTCAAATTTTCCTTGGCTTTCATCATATTTGTGCACTCATCTTTTTTAGAGCAACATCAATTTAGAGAAAGAAGAACAATTGAGATGAAGCGTTTGCATGATGTTTATTTAATTTTGTTATTTAATTTCATGCTTTTTGTCTTCATAGCTTCATTGGTGTGATTAGGATTTCATTTTCATGTTAGAAAAGCTTTTGTGGTTGGCTAGTCATGATATTTTCTGATTTCCAAATTTCCTAGTCTACAAATACCAGAAGCCTCAGCCTTCTTCACCTTGGGGTTAGTTCCTAAAATCTGACAGTTAGTAAGCCCCTCTCCCTGTCCCTGACCCTCCTAAAAAGTTGTCTTAGATTCTACCATAGAGGACTTCCTACTTGAACTGCCCTTTATAATACCCAGGGGTTTAAGACCAAGGTTATCTTTATTAAAAAAAATTGGGACTGCATTCAAACTAGGAGAAAAGGTAAATGAGGGCTTGGTGTATAGCCATATCGTTCCTATTTTCTTGGTAGTCCCCAACCATGTTTCCAACGACATAAGAATAAAAAATGGTATGCCTGAAATGATTTAACAATGAGAATAATAGGTGTAAAGTTTCTTGTACCTACCTTAAAGAGTTGCATCCTTCATCATCTGCATGCAAATCTCCTCCTGGTGAGAGGGCAGGGAGGTCCTTAATATGTCATCCTCCAATTCATGAATCTGCTCATCATCTTTGAAGCATGCATAGATTTCTTCCATTTTCCTTCATTTGTCCTTGAAAAATTTAAGTCACTCTGTCAACATTCAAGTAATTTTAGCCATTCTATCTTTTGAAACCCCTAAAGTGACGCCCATTATGATAATAATTCTACCATTTCATGTATGGGCAAAGTTGCCAAATAGCCTTGGTCATTGGCCTTCAAAGTCACAATTAAGCCCCCTCTCTTCAGCATATTCCAAACCTATGTTACCGGGTTCTTCTAAAACCCCCCCATACCATGTGGGTATTGTTCTGGTTCTAGTCCTTTAGCAGTTCTTCACTAGGTTCTCCCAAAGTCCTTCCCAAGCATCATGGGTTCTCTATGAAGCACCCACAGAAAACTCAGGGTGTCTGAGAGGGACCTTGGGAAAACCTAGGCTGATCCCAAGAAAACATAAGAGGGCCCAAGGCCTGCCCCAAAAAACACACAAAAAAAGAGTTATTTTTAAAACATTTTTACAAACAAAACAAGTTCCTCGTACATAAGTTTGCCCTATGGTTACCGGGAGACACGTCTCCAAACCCCTAAGACAAGTTTTGGAGATTGAGATGCTAGAGATGTCTCTGAAGACATCAGACAGGGTACTTTTGGTTGTCGTCTCCCTACCAGAAATTAATGTCTCTTGCTAGAAAAATTAGGGCAAAACACAATAAAAGGCAAAAACAAGAAGGCAAATAAATAAAATAAGCCTACAACAAAGCAAAGTCGAAGGGAAATAAAGAAACTGAACCACAAGAAGACAAAAGTCCATGTAAAGTTATTGTGATTGGATACAATGACAGTATAGACTTTTTGAGAGGACCATAAACAGTTGTATGACCGATTCCCTATCATTGTAATAGTCTACAGACATATTGCCTTTACTATTTAGTCGACAATATTGAGTGTGATCAACACTTATATTACCTTACTTTCACTAAACCATTTAGATTGGCTATAATTACATCAGTATAAGCATTTTTAAATTCAATTTTTGTTCAATTTTAAAGTTAATATTACACTTAACCATTGTTCTTGTTTTCAAAGTTCTATGTCATAATATTTTCTAGATATTATTAAATTATATTAAAAAAAATTGGCATCTCCAAGTAACCTCGTCTCCTATTTTTTAAATTTAGTCATACAGAGTCTCCAAGTACCCATGTCTCCTAGTAACCTTGTTTCACCCTTTAAGTGATAAAATTGTGAAAATGTCATGTGTCATGAAGGTTTGTCACATGACAAACTTGATTACAACGACAGGGTGACAAGGAATCAGGATCTAACTAATGAGAGTACTGACTTGGACATATTGTTGCGCAACTCGTCTGAAAATATCTTTAGATGAGGTAGCTTGTATAGTACATGGCTAGAGAAAGTGGCATTGTAACTCATTGTGGTTCAAGTGAACTTGAACCAAATATTAAGATTAATATGAAGAGCAATATGAAGATTACTACATGCTTGTTAATGGGCTTCCTCGGGCTGATCCTATTTCATGTCATAGATAGAGCAGAAGTGCGATGGGAGAAACCGGATGTAGGATGGGTAAAAATCAACGATGGCAATGCTTCGAAAGGAAATCTAGGTCCATCTAGGGCAAGGTTTGTTGTGAGAGACTCAGAAGGTAATATACTAGCAATAGAAATAAAGAAGCTAGAGGATGGAACCAATAATGATGCGGAAGTACAAGTAGCTTTACTTGAGGTTGATTTGGCCAATAGGATTAAAGTGGAACAATTACACCTAGAAGGGGATTCCCAAATTGTTGCCAACGCCATTGCTAATGGGCGTGTGCATATGTGACAGATTCATAAGATCATTAACGTCGTTCACAAAAAGTTGGCTAATTTTAAAGATTTCAAAAACCCACATATATTCAGGGAAGGTAACACCTTAATTGACTCTTTGTCCAAATTGGCAATGTCCTTTGTGGACAAATTTGGATCCAAATTGTCCAAAATTTTGACTAAACCAATAGATGGGGGTGTGATGATGGTTTAGCAAGTCGAAGTACAAGGATGATTAGGACAATTAATGTTGCACACAGCCCAAAGTATTTGATTTGTGTGAAAAGGAAGTGTTTCACGATTTTGGGTGGCATTTTGTCACAATTGTCAGGAGAAGAGTCAAGAAGAGTTGGAGGCGAATTTCAGTTTGAAGGCGTCCAAACAGAAAACTACATTTTGGGGTAAAATTTCTAAGGACTAGTTGAGGAATGTTTTCATGACAGACAGCCCTTTCTTCTTGCTAGTATGTTCGCTATTGGGAGATGACTTCATGCTTGCAAAACATAAATACAGGACCAACACTGATATTACATTGATGTTTTGTGATTGGGGTCTAGAATTTGGTAGCAGTGAAGAGGTGAAACAAGTCATGGAGAGGTTCATAAGACCTAACTAGAGGCAGGGGTTGGAGCCGAGCAATGGATTTATGGTTGTTGTGGGGGATTGGGTCGATGTGCCTAGTTATCCACCGCATGTCCATCCCTTCATTATGTTGCATGCATTGGAAGACAAAAATGTGAGGGGTGAAACAAGACAAACTTGGGGCTTCATTCTGGATTATGTCCAAGTCTAGGAGGTGGCTCTGGCATTCGATGCACCAAAGGAGAAGATGGAGAAATGCAAATTGACATTCCAACTTGCTGACTATTGGAGGGGTGAGCCTCAATTGGTTGTTGGCAGGGGATAGGGTGCTCGTGGTCGTGGGCATGGTGGCCAACATCGAGGCAAGGTGTGTGAATTCACCCTTGGTTTGTCCTTTGCTCGTGTGTTGCTTAATCGGGTTTGATTTGAATTTTGAATTCTGTTCTGTCTCTCCTTTTTGTACTATTAATGTCTATATTGTGTATTCCATTATCCATCACTAATGATGATTTGAGCAGTTCTCTTTGGTTATGGGGTTGGGATAATCAAAAATATATTGATGTATAGGGTTTTTTTGGTAAGATGCGGGAGGTTGATGGTATATAAGGGGTTGGTGGATGGTTGATGATCTTTATTTGGAGACTTTACTATAATTTTGTATTTTGAAACTCATATTTAATAATAATATAATACTTTTAACGACCAAAATACTAAAGATTATTAAATATTGATTGTAATTTTAATTGCATATTGACATTTGACAAACAATTGAATTATGAATTTATGAGTATTTTCATTTTTGCAAATTACAAGGTATTCAAATTTTTTATTGACAATTATGAGTATCATTGTTTTATATTATATAATTTTAATTTTTTTAATACATGCATACATAAACACACGTGTGCGCACACACGCACACAAACAGACACACATACACAAGCACACACGTGTGTGTGCTTAAACCTATACCCATACCCAAGGAAAAAAATCGTACCATTGACCAAGTTCTGATTCCCATACCTGCATCTGCATCTGTATTTGAATTGGCAACTTAGTTCCAGACAATGGCATTCCTCTTGAAATTGACACAAGATGATATCTCCAGCCTCAAACAATCTTTCCCATGATATAAGCTACTAACTGTATCACACCCTTTCTTCCTCGCTATGGAACCACTGAGCTAAAGCATGAAAAACCCCAACCCAAAGGTGAGGATAGAAATGATTGAACCAAATGTGAAGAAAGGCAGACCAGCAATCATTTAAAATTAAATCAGATCCCCCGCACACCTTAAATTGTGTTTACGGGTAAAGCTCTCAAAACCCCTACAGTATGAACTTGAAATGATGACAGTGGTACTTGCCACACAATTCAAAACTAAGCTAAATTTATATTATATATTCAAACCTTTTTTTTAAATTCTATCATCTCCAAATACTAGTCTCCTATTTTTAGGAAAAAATGTTTCCCATACTAGTATTGGTCTCCACCTGCTGGTAACACTATGGTTTATCAAGATTGATCTGATACAACAACAGATCCGGAACTCATAATTGCCAAAGGTTTCATTTTTTTCAGGTTACACATTTTGAAAGAATTTTTTGGAATCTAACCTTTTTGCACTGTAATTTAAATTACTCTATTTTTTAATGTTTTATCCCAAGAGAATTTAATAAAAATGTTTTCTTTTACCTTGAGTTGAAAGCGTGTGTTTCTTAGGTGATTTACAAGGTAAGCAGCAATTATTTCCAAAGATTTATTTCTCCTTAGACTAGGTGAAAATTTCTTCTTACCAGTTACTCTGAAAAAATATTCTCAAAACGAGGAATAGCATGGTACGTGGATGGGTACATTTAGTATGTAGAATTTGCAGAGCGCATCAACATGGGAGATCAAAGGCAGGTAAGAGATAAAGCAATATGCAAGAAGTCTATAAACTAAGCAAAGAATTATCTCAAAACATTACCAGCGGTACATGACTGAGCCAAGGGGAATATCCATTTGTTTTAATGCAGAACAATTTTTAAAATCTTCTCAACAACAGTTTGCAGGACCAAAAATATATCATTGCTTTTTCCATTCTTATTGCCTGTTTGCCATTGTTCCACACCTCTCTTTTATGACAACTTAACATTTGAATCTTTTTTCTTTGCCACGAGGAAATGTCAAAAAATACAAAAGACCTCATATACATGTCCAAGTTAAACCTCATCAAACTTCATGAACATATGAAGTTTAGCCAACCATCACAAATGTTTCATTCTAAGTTTGGCAAACTTAGATTGTGAGACATATTATCATTTAAGTAAGAAGAACAACATGTAGCCATTGATAATGCTAGGAAAGTGCATTTAATATGGGCTCCTAATAAACATAGATTATTCTCGTGTAACTGAAAATGTGAAAGAATGTACAGACAGAGACATTGTTAGACCTGAACTTCAACTATAAGAAGAAATTGAGAAATTACGTATATAGACTACAAACGGATATGGCATATCAAATATGAGATCTTTCATAGAGAACAAATTTCAGACCTGGTTTTCATGTCCATGTTAAAGCTGATCAATCTTTATTAAACATTTGAAATTTTCATTCTAAGTTTTATAACCTTGGATTTACAATACATGGCCACCTTAGGAAGGAAGAACAATACATAACCACTCATAATGTGATGAAGTTGCATTATGAGCTTGTATCATTACTTATACCTGCGCATAACCAAAATTGTGAAATCCATGTAATATATTGAGGCAGTGCCCGAATTTCAAATGTACAATTTGATTTGATTGAATTAAGAAATCAGGAATATATAAACTGTCTACAAATGGATGATTATAGCCTCTCAAGCATGAGATCCTTTTACAAATGACAAACAAGACAGTTAGGCTAAATATCACCAAGTCACTAGCTTTGCTTCATTCAAATAAAAAATGTGTACCATTCAAATCATGTTTTCATTCATAAATAGTTCTTAGTACGTACTCTTCCATCCAGCGAGGCAAACGTGGAGCTTGAAAGGATGGTCTCAGCTCCCACCCATGAAGGCCTTCCAAGCTGCCAGCTTTCCCCGGTAATATAGCAAGTACAAGAGCAGAAAACCCATTTATTAATCTCACGGTGTTGTCAAAAGTTTCTTGTGTGAATGCTTTCACTGATCTGCATAAAGCAATCAGAAAAATTGTAAATCCTTGAGTCTTGAAAAATCGTTAAAACTCAAACCATCGTCATAGAAGTATCCTTAGAATATCTAAACCCTGATCTTAATCATAAGAACTAAAACTGAAAAATCTTTTAATCCACATTCATAGATGACTTATTGGCTACTAGGAAAATCTTCGGGACCTTACAAATATCCACCAACTACCAACAACATTACTAAGTTAACTGCGTGACCAAGAAGTAGATTCGTCTCGCTTTGAAATATGCAATATATATATATAACCATAAAGAGGGCTCCAAAAAGCTTATATCATGATGAACTTAGTTACTTCAATCTCTCTACAGAAAATAGTTATACTACCTTTTTGCGCTACTTCACTATTTAGGCATTTTACGCCCTTTTTAACGTCAAAACAAGATGAGCGAAACAAGGCCGCAGAAATTCATGACAGAATGCAAAAGATTGTCAACAACTGTCACATTTCTGCGTGAACCAGAACAATTAACAATTTTGTAAACTGACTGAGTAGGTACTCCACTATTTGAACAAAGCCCTGTTAGGCACAAGAACATATTTTGTGCTGGCACGCACATCTATTACTACAAATGGCATGTACAACCCGGTTTGTCTCTAACACTTATACAACGCAAGAAATCAGGCTTCATGAACCCAATCACAAGCCTGCGAATGAACTATGCCCAAAAACCCTAAAAGATCCCTAGAATCAGCAGACATCTATTTTTCTTATAAAATAGGTGGTAAATGGCAGAGACGGAATTGTATCATTGATAAAGCTTGGGTTTACTTTCTTCTCTCCACCGAACAAAATCGGTGCTCTAATTTTCTGCAATATGAATCGCCAATTCCACAGAGAGATTTATATTCCATTAGAGTTCCCACCATGATCACTCCAAATTTGCTAAAACATGTATTGAATTACTCTTCCCACCACCATTCTTCAGATATGCATGAACATAAAGATAAGAGAGAGCGGGAGAAGCAGACTTACTCTTTGGCAACGCCAAGTGCGGAATCGACGAGCCTCTGCATCGCTTTCGTTTCACCTCTGCTTATTTAATTCCAATTCCAATTCCAATTCCAATTCAATCAATGTTTTCTTTGATGACGGCAAACGCACCTGAAATCTTTCCCCGATATTATGAGACGGAGTTAGATTTGACACGTACGCTGACAGACAGAATTCTTAAATCCGACGCAGGGAAGAAAGGAATAATGGATCAGTTTTGTCTTACGGTGAGGTGCGTAGAGAGATAAGGCCAGGCCACAATTTGTTAGTATTTTATAATTTTGCACCGTTGAAAGGGTCACTTTCGGGAAAGTAGTTTATTTTTATTGACAGAAATCTAGATTTAACTTTTAAACAAAATTAAATTTAATATTAGATTAATTTAATATAAGAATCTAGGAACTGATATTTAAAGATAGACAAGATAAAATGTTTATTATTATTTTAATTTAAGAATTATCTTTCTCTTTTTTTTTAATAGTTAGTTATATTTGAATATTGATCGGTGCTACATATAATAAGCTCTAATATATATGTGCACCATAGGTGTTGATGGTAGGAGCTTGTTTTCTCCTTCACATGTTGAATTGGGAAGATTGAAAGAGAATGGAAGCCCTCCCTGTTCACAGGCAATATACATACCTCCCGCCCTTCAAATAGTAGGGGCCATAGAAGCCCTCTGCATGCCCCTTTATAATAGTAGGGTCGGGTTTCAATATACATACCCTCTGAACTGAATAATAGAATAATAGGCCCTATATTATAAAGGGGTCGGGGCCATTGAACCCTCTGAACCGGCTTCTATAATACCCCTCCCGGGCTTCTATTATATTGAAACCCGGCCCTACTATTATATTGAAACCCGGCCCTACTATTATAAAGGGGCATGCAGAGGGATAGTATAGAAGGGCTTCACATAGTATTTTAGATTTCTAAGGATTAGTATGATTGTATATTTGTGTGTGTGTGTGTGTGTCTGTCTGAACACTACAAGTGTTGATGCTAGGAGCCTAGTTTAATGATTCTTTCTTTCACACATTGTTTGGGAAGATTGAAAGAGATGGTCTCACATGGTATTTCAGATGCTTGGGGATCAATATGATTGTGTATCTTCAATTGTGGCAATGGCTTATTGAGAGTATGCAGATTTATTTCTACGAAGGCATTGGGACTGTCGAAATGTGTATAAAAATCGTTGAGGGGGAGATAATTTTTGCATACTATTGGTAGTTTGGATTTGAGAAGATTTGTGGTCTGATGTATTTTAGAGTTGGGTGTCTTTGTAGGGAGGAGTCCTTGGAAGGCTAGTGTCATCATCTCTTCAAGATAAACTTAGAAGAAGTTTGAAATGTAATACATAATGTGATTGGGTGTAGTATTAGTAGGGAATGCCATGTGCATGATGGGTAGGGCTATGGTGTCATATTTGGTCTAATTGTGAAAATAATAGAATCTAGAGAGTTGGGTTTCATGATAGGAAAGGATCTAGTAATTGATTACAACCTCCCTATTGTGGTTGATGTAATCCTTGATAATGATATGAGTGGTTTATCTTTTCCATTATCTACTTATTTCCCTACTATTGTTGTCGGTATACAACTGGATGAGGAGAATGAAAAAGAGGGGAATGAGACTAGCATGGAAATGGTTGTGGAGGGAGAGGATTGCAATGCAAATAAGGAGGAAAATGTTTGGGAGGCTTCAATGGCTTTCAAAACAGGGGCTAAATTTGGTAACTTTTTGGCACTCTTAGACTTGATGGATAATAATGTTTTGGAAACATTTGCAACAAGTAAAAGGAGACTGGTGAAACTTGGGAATGGAATTTCCTGTTGATTCGAAATGATGTCCTAGATTAGATGTTGGTTCTTTGATTTTGGGCCTTTTGTTACTAAGTTTTTGGTCTTGTGTAGTAATGGACGAGATTAGATATAAGTGTTCAACAAGCTATGTAACTATATGGATTATGTGTGTCCAAAAAGATGTAATATGTTTTTTTATGAATAGAAGGATCTACCCCAATAAAAGGTAGTGCTTAATATATGCATGTATGTAACTATGTATGTATGTAAAACTCTCTCTCTCTCTCTCTCTCTCTCTCTCTCTGTGTGTGTCTGTGTGTGTCTGTGTGTGTCTGTGTCTGTGTCTGTCAATTATATACTTTATATCTCCAATATTTAAATAATGTTTAAATTTTACAAAAAAAAATTAAATATTTTAATATGTTATTTTATTTATTAAATGTATAATTTTTTTGTTATTAGAACTTTGGCAAATTAATATGTTATTATGTTAAATACATAGGTAATATTTTAAATAAATATACAAATAAAATATAATAGAAAAGAAAAATCAAAATGACAAGAATCTAAATGAGTGAAAATATATTGTAATGATGTCCAAATAAGTTAAATACACATATAAATAAATCAATACAATAGATAAAACAAAATCAAGGGTATTTTGTATTTTTTTTAAAATAAATTTAATCAAAAAACTATATATTCATATAAAATTCAAGAGATAGAAGAATGATAAAAAAAAGTTGGTGTGTGAGGAGCGAAGGGAGTAGTGAGGAGATGGCCAAGGATCACGAAGGTGGGCAAACAAAGTTGATCACCAATTCCCCATGGAAGAGCGTAGAGCTAGATTTGGAAAAGAGGCAAAGAGGGATGACAGGAAATGGAATCAAGAACCATTGTCAAAGGGTTCAATGGGTCACATAGAGGCATGACTACGACAAGGAAAAAGGAAAACCCTTAGCACCAACCAAATGGGCACACAATTCGAGAATAATAATAGAATTTTTTTTAGAACAATCCAAGGACAAGAAATAGGTGGGTAGTGAGGTAGTTATCAGTTGACAGAGATCATCGACATTAGAATGAGGAAAGAAAGAAGTTGCAAAACTTAGAACACCCTTGGCTTCAACAAAAAAAAACAAAGAAAATTTTCCCTCCAAGAACATGGTATGGTCGACATTGGCAAATGAACTTGGGAAGATTTGGATTTTCTAATAAATATCGAGGAGAAGAGACAACCTTTAGCACCCAGCAGAATTCGAAAGGTTCGGAGAGAAATGAAGGCCCATAATATAATGCCCTTCTACTTGTTCAACTATCATGACTCCACGTGTATTGTCAGTGGATACCACCATCAATAAATTATTCAAGTTAAATTTTTAGATTAAGCATCCTCCACCCAAGAGAGACCAAGTTTATTGTTCATTGTTATGTTATTTTGCAAATGCATTATTAAGGGAAATATCTTTGAAGCATGGTGGTGAGACCCTACTATCATAATCTCATGCCTTTAAACGTCTTCATGCTTAGTGGTTAAAATTTTTTGTAGAAGGTATCAAAAATCCGTGTATCATCCTCCATATATAGCTACTAAAGGTGTCATTATATCAAATAAAATAAAGCCAATAATGAGCTTCCACAACATGATTAGTTGTTAATCTCTAAGGTTGTCATTTACTTTGTTAATTATTATTGATGAAATGAAAACATGTAGTTAATCTTGACATCAAAGGGTTAACATGGTTTAAAATTTAGTATGGTATTATTGTAAGTCTTTTCTGAACTGAACAAATTAATGTCTTTAGGATAACTAAGTAAGCATTAAGTTGATTTCATTAGAGTCAGAATAATAGGTTCAGAGCTCAACTATCAGTCAATACCATTTAGTAATGAGTGGTTGTACATAATGAAAAGGGAATCAATGTAGACAGGAAAATCACTTCCCATTTTCATGAATTGCACATTTCAGAAGATGCCCCACTAGGTTCAAGAGGAGACTCAAACACTAAGTGGGATAGTGATTCTTCACTAAAATGTGTGATTATGAAAATGGAAATGTATTAATGTACATGATTAATTAGGAAAGTGACTGAAAAATTGTTAAAAATAGATTGATACAGATAGACAATGTACTAAAATAGAAACTAGAAGACCGATCTAACCTGCGGCTAAGATCTAAGCTCAAAATGCCAAGGACATGATGACACTGGTGACATGTACCTAAGACATGATAGGAATCGAAACATGTACCTAGGAGATGACAAGAATGATGACTTCTCCCTAACGTTTTCACCTGAATTTTCACAGATTGTTTAACTGCTCCTGATTTGCCCAAAAAACTTCTAATAGCTTTGTAATCTATTCTTGCACATAGAAAAATGTGGAAAAGGTTGTCTAAAGGGCTTTTCCTTAGTAAAATCCTATTTATGAATCAACCTTGAAAATGGAAAGAAATTGCATAAAGGAAAGTATGTAAAAAGATAGATGTTAAATTCACCTTACATAAACTCTCATGGATGGATGTAGAAATCACTCATACCTATGGAGATGCTTGAATGTACTTGAGATCCAAAGAGTTTACCTTACAATATGATGTATAATCAAGGATTCCCTTGCAAATACATAGGTATATGAATGCCACTCCTAGATCTTGAATATAGATATGTTTGATAATCACTTACAAAGAAGGAGAGAGAAGGTGGATGAAAGGATGGCTCTTCTTGCTTGATTGAGAATTCCTCTACTTGGCCATCATGGGAGAGAAACTTGCATCTGTTGGTTTAATTAAATATTCCTAGTTACAATTTACTTAATCTTACTTAGGATAATGCATTGCATAGTAGTTTGTCATTGAGACACCTAGGGGTTTGCACCTCAATTAAGCACATGGTGTTGTAATACCCCAAAAATGGGCTATAAGTTCATTAATCTCCTACATCTTCAATTCGAATGAAATCGACATCAAAGTCCTAATCTAAGGCACATCTAAACATTATCGAATCATAATTGATTATCTTAAATTCTGCATCGGGGAATATTCCTAGTAATATTCCTAATCATCTTAATTATCTTTAATTTAATGATTATTTGGCAATAAATCACATTTATCCTAAGTTTGATTAATTGAATATTTTCATATTTAATTAATTAGATCTAATATTTGCCACTTAATTGTTTAATTAAATTTAATTCTATCTATTATTAATTGTATTATTTAATTTTGACAATAGATCAAAATTCCTATCTTTAATTGATTAAATTCTTATTTAATTAATTAAAGCATGTTGTCATTATTTAATAATATAATTTTTAATAAAAGTTTGGTAAAATAGTTAATTAACCCATAAATTAATTGTTTTATTTCAAAAATCAGTTGAGTTGAGGATAAATCACTTTATTTATTTATTTAATTCTTAATTATTATGCATATTCAAAAGAAACAGTTAAACTCCAAATCAGAAAATCAATGCAAGTTATTGACTTTTTGGAACTCAACATCCTTTTGGGAGTTCAAAAAGCTGATCTAAACTCTAATTTGAGTTAAAAAGCTATTTTTGCATATTTTTGCATGATTTTGAGAATTAACTATCTTTCATGATCAGATAACTCAAAAATCAAGCTGAGTTTATTTGAGTGATTTATGGCTTTTATCCATGCACCTCCAAAGCCCTAGATTTCTATAAATTAAAGGCTTCAGCTCTTCATAAATCATCTCATTTTTTGCACAATCGCGTTGGAGAATTGGAATCGAAGAATCAAAGCTCTTGCGAATCGACATCTTTGTGAGATCAATCTTTTTTTTTTTTTGCATTCATTTAGATTCATATTTCATATCATTTCTAGATTAGCATAGCATATCAGTTTTCAATAGCATAGATTCATATCAAGTTTTTATCATTCTTATTGCATAGAAATATCAAAAATATAGAATAATTGCATTCAATCTCATATCTAGAATTGCATTCAAATCCTTCATTTAGCTGTCGTCTAGGTCACTGATCTCGATTACAATCTGAGAACATTAATCTCGCACCTATTAGAAGGCAGTAAATCGCTTGGTTAGATAGCTTTCAATTTTGCACGATTTTGATTATCACTAACCTCTAATGTTTTACTGAGTGTTGTGTCTATAGATCAGGTACAATTTTCACACACACATTTATGGCGCCCACCATGGGGCAACCCACCTTTGCATGCTGGTTTTGATTTTTTTGGGAGCTAAAACCCCAAAGTTTCAAAGATTTAATTTTATCTCCCAAACGGCTTGGAATTTTGGTCTGAAATTTTTTTTGCAGGTTGGTGACATGTCATGGAAGCTACAGTAAAAAATTTAGAATTTTCTGAGATGTTTTGAATTTTTAATAATTTTTTCTTGAAATTCTAGAAAAAATTAATATCTGACGCAAATTAGCATATTTTTTGAAAAATTTTATATTTTCGGAAATCTCTTTAAATTCTATAGGGGGTCCATTCTTTGTGTTTTAAATTTGGACATGATATCATAGCTCAAATAGTCAATTTACAAAAACTAGTCTATTTTGATAAAATGGGTCTCTAGGGCACAAATGAAGAGATTTTTCTAAAATTTTTGCATTTTTGGAAAGCTCTCTATTTTTTAGCAAGGGTCTCTATTCTGAATTTCTATTTTTGTGGCCAAAATCATATCAAAAAAATTAGATCTTGTTGACTAGGTCAAATGCAGCAAAAAAAATAAAGTTTTGTGATGGGTATGCACTTATTTTTTTACATGGTTCAATGAATGATATGAGCTGTCATTTGGGTTGATTGCTGGTTATTATTACTGATAATAATTGATTTTTAGAGCTAACCCTATGGTTTTCATAAGTTGAATATATTTTGCATATCTTGTTTGCTTGGTTGCTTGTTGGAGAGTTCGTCACTTGCTTGCATGGAAAAGCTCAACAAAAATTGCTAAAAATCAAGTAAAATCTACTAAGCGCGTTGCAAGGATCCCAGGTATTCTCCTTCATCTAATAATATTTTGATTTGGGACTTAAAATAAATCTCTTATGTGTCAAGCTTGTGTGCATCTTTTCATGCTTTTGATCTATTTCTACACACTTGCATAATTGATACTAGGTTGTGAACCCTTAAGGATTCATTAAGTAGTCTTAGAATACTTGTGATTGATCTTGATTGCTATCTTAGGTTATTGGACTCGCTAATCCGCCGGCCCCTCATTTCCGCCCCGTGGTTGCAATCTCAGCGCCATAAAGGGGAGGGGTCAACAGGACAGAAGTGTTAAATGTTCCACTTGGCAACCCTTTTGTGCTTTTAGGAACTCACTTGTTTTCTAAGTTGGGGACTCGTTTTTAGCTTGTGTGAGGTGTTAAGTGTTCCACCTTGTGGACTCATCTCATATTCGCTTTAAGCGTTAAGTGTTCCTCTTTCTATTTTTTGGGTACTTTTGGTAGATTTACTTTCAGGAATATATCTGTGCTCACATAGTAATTAGGCCCTATGAACACTATTCGTGATTCTTGAAAGATTGGATTCCCAGCGAAATCCTTCTTGACAATAGAATCCTTGTAGGTAGGGAGGATACTTAGTGTGTTTCACATTCAACTTGGTTAGTGCATCCTCTCTTATTGATCGACACATTCTCTCTCCGGAGAGGTTGATAGATCACGTAGGGTTGATATCACGAGCTTTGGTGAATCAAAATTGGTTGGTGTGTCTTCTCTTATTGATTGATACATTCTCTCCCCGGAGAGGTTGATAGATCACGTGGAGTTGATATCACAGACCTTGGTGGAACAAAACTTTGTCTTAGCGTGTCGGATTAATCTGCTTGCTTTGTTTGGGTTAAAAGTGAAGAGGTGTCAAAACCTTGAATCTGGAGCCAAGTCCCCTTGTGGTATAAATCTGTGAGTCATCTTTAGAGAGGGTTAACCATAGCAGACAATCCCTTCATAGGGCAAACTGCGTTGACGGAACCTCAAGCGGTCATAGCCATTTTCGCCATGGTAGTGACAGCCGCTATATAAATGTCCTTGTGGAAGAAATCTCCACGGGTATGGTTCATTGTTGAGTTGTCAGATCTCCCTAGCAGCTCTTGAAGATTAAGTTCTTGGACTGTGTCAAAACCCTGGTGCGCTGGAATTGGAGTTCACCCCTTTGAATCATAAAAGTTGCAGAGTCAAACCATTACTAAAAACCCTAGAGAGGCCATTTTTTTCACTTTCAGGTATATGTGTGTTATTGCAAAACTTTTCAGAACATACACAATTAGTACTCTCAGGGATTAGCACAATTTGGTCACTTGATTGTTCATGCGCAAGGTTGCTTTTGCCCTTGTTCATTGTTTTCAGACGTGCTTGGAATCACTTGCTTGCTGTTCTAAGTGCTTGTTTATCTACTTGGCTATTAAAAATGATCAAATCTGGTATAACCTTCAAAATCTAGATAGTACAATTTGCAAACAATCCAAAACTGAAAACCTTAAATTTTGCAAAAATTGACGTAAAGTTCTTTCTGGAGTCAAAAGTCATTTCAAGAAGTTAAAAGTCGTACGAGTTTTGTCAAGTGTCATTTCAGTATTACCCAACTGTCGTATGAGTTTAGCAACTATCATTTCATAGACTACCCAGTGTCGTGTGAGTCTGTAGAGTGTCGTTTGGAAAAATTTGAGAGAGTTGTCAGAAATTGTCAAATTGCAAGATATCCAATGTTTCCAGCCTAGTTCCAGAATCTGTCAAAAATATCATTGTGTCAAGAACAGAGCAGTAGCTATTGAGCATTCTACCATTTTTCGAGTTTGATCTTTTGAATCCGATCTAGTCTTCTGTTTGATCAATTTGAGTCCTTTTTATCTCGTGTCAAAACCTTGTCATAACTATCAATCTTCAATCAATCAATCTTCAAAAATAGACTAAGTGTTGAGAACTCGTGTCTGCTATCTTTTGGGCGATCTATCCCATACATCCAGGGCACAGTTTCCTTCACCCACATCTCATCAGATCTTCAAAACTATCATAATCTTGACAAGGTTGCGTCATCTGATTTTCTCGAATCAAATTGTTCTTCAGTTGTCTTCATCCTTTTCTTCTGTTTCATTCAAAGTTAATGGTGGAGACCAGAGCTTCTTCACACAAGAAATCAGAAGAAACATCTCAGAACTTACTTTTGACCAATACACCGGGTCCAACTCTTGAACAACTCATCAAGTCAGGTATCTACGAAGACGACGGTCTCGGTAACTTTCGATTAAAAACTGGTTACATACCTCCTCTATCAACTCACAGAGGTAATCAAAAAACTCCTCCTCAATCTATTCCAGGGAGCCCAAAAACTCCTATCATGTCTCAAGCAGGGACAAACCATGGTTCTCTAGGAGGAGGATCCCAGGGGCACCATTCTCAACATAATGCCGACCAAGACCCTACACCCTCTGAAATCCATCGATGTCAGAATGACGATGAATTCAAAAGAATGATGAGGCATTTCTTGAAAATGGATAGAGCGGCATACTTTTTGCAATTAGCCCAAGAAGGAGCTAAACTTCCTCCTCACTTCAATGTCGAAGATATCATCACGCATGAGGAAGAAACTCTGATGACGGCCATAATGAACCAGCTGCACGCTATGCAGGTCAAAATGAATAAAATTGAGAAAGAGAAGGAACCCAAGGAATTCTCCATGGAGGCCCTTTGTCCTTTCCCTTTTGACAAAGACTTGTATATGCCTCCATTCCCAAAAAGAGTGGAGATACCAAAGTATGACAAATACGATGGACACTCTGATCCTCAAGATCATGTCAGAGAGTTCTGTATGCAATCCATGGAATTCATGCATGAACCGACTTATCTAATGCATCTTTTTCCTAGATCCTTGGGAGGAGCATCCATTCAATGGTTTTCAAGATTACCTTCTACGATCAAAACTTTTGAGGAATTGATTAAATTGTTTTATCAACAATATTCCTACAGTATTCAACATCCGATTACCATGATCGATATCTGTAACCTCAAGCAATATCCAGGGGAATCATTCCTAACTTTTCTCAAGAGGTGGTGAAAGAAGTTTTCTTTATATGCTAGACCAATTCCCGAAATGGAGAAACTTGAAATCTTTATCAATAACCTTGTTCCAGAGCTCAACTATCCATTACAAATGCAAGATCATGTATCTTTTGATAAAATGGTGGATCATGCAATCAAGATTGAGAAAGTACTTGTCAAGAAAGGAGAAATCACACTTCAAAAGGACAAGTCTGAATCAGGATCTAGCTCAAAAGATAAAAACAAGAGCTGGAATAGAAACAAAGGTATCGTCTCTGATGGTGTTGTTGACACTATCCACACCCCATCAAAGGCACCGGCCTACAATCTCACCCTTGCCACCAAAGCCATTGAAGCTTCAGAGCAAAAATCTGCTGAACCATCTCCAAAGAAGCCATTCAAATGATGGGATAATAAATGAAAGTTTACTCCCCTGGGAGAATCTTTGGAATCTGCCCTGAGAACCCTGATAGCTGATAACATGATCTCTTTACCACCAATCCAAAAACCTGATCCGGATCCCAAACCATATTGGTGGAAAGATAATGCATTCTGTGCTTTCCATCGAACTAAAGGCCACAGAACTAATGGATGCTTCCACTTGAAGCATACCATTCAAGACTTGATAGATCAAGGAGACATCACGATCGATAATCCTACTAGCAATAATGATCACACAGCATTTACAGAACTTTTTCCACAACATGGCAAGGGAGTTTCCACTTCTCAGCCTAATATGGGGGCAAAAGTCAACTATGCCTACCCTGGAAACAATGTTGTCATCAATATGGTTGAACCATGTCTCTTTGAGAGCTGCAATGTCATCACGATTGTACGAAGAGATAGAAATCATTCCTCAGCTAATGTGGTTACTCGATCCCAAGCTCAGACTCATCTGAAAGGACAAACACCAAATTCATCTGATGTCCCTAAGATACCTTTCAATCTCACATCTGCTTCTAAACAGAAGGTTGCCTCGAAATCTTCCAATCCAAAGGATACCAGACCTACATCTTACAGCATCGTACAACAACTCCAGCATACCAATGCCAAAATCTCTATGTTTGAGTTACTTCGAATATCTCCAGCTCACAGAGATATCCTAGACAAAGCTTTGCTCGGCTCTAATGTTCCTAATGATCTAGATCTAGACAGGTTCCAGACTATGGTTGGTCATCTAACATCTCCGCAATATATCTCCTTTTCAGAAGAGGATGACAACTCCCTAAGTCACCCACATAATCAGCCCTTACACATAAAAGTCTTGATCCAGAACCGTCGAGTCAAACATCTGTTGATAGATGGGGGCGCAGGCCTCAACATTTGTTCTTACAACTTAATCACACAGTTGGGATTCTCAGAGATGGCTATTGATCCTCAAAAGAAGATCACCATAAAAGCCTATGATGAACAAGAAAGAGCTTCTAAAGGCACCATTGTCTTGCCCATCCGGGTGGGTCCAGTCATCAAAGATACCACATGTCAGGTGCTCGATCTACCATTGGCTTACAATATCCTTCTAGGGAGATCCTGGATACATGAAATGCAAGCTATTCCTTCGACATACCATCAATGCTTGAAATTTCCCTATGAAGGAGTGCAGGTTACTATCCCAGCTGATCTGAGTACAACTTGCAATACATTGAAGGAAAGTGCCGATAAACTTGTTCCCAATAACAGAGAATCTTCCATCAAGCAACAAAATGTGGCTTCCACATCTAAGATGGACGACATTGCTAAAGAGATCAATATCAAAGAAAATGGGATGGGAGAATACACTATAGAGCCAGTCTTGTCTCTGACATCTCTCCCAATCTCACCTAAGTCGTATGGCCAATCCTTGAAGCAGTCTAAATCAGAACCTAAGGAACCTATGGAATCATACAAAAGACATTTTGTGGTGGAGCAAGTATCTAAACAAGAATTTGAAGAGGATGAAGCTGTGCTGGCATGGCTATATAAAGCAGATTCTGAATCTAAAATTGTTCAACCTAGTGAATCTATAGCACCTACAGTCCCTTCTAATTCATATGGTCCAGGAAATAAATTGATAGCCAAGATGGGATATTCCGGTCAAGGACCTCTAGGAATTAGGGGAAAGGGTCTCGTGACCCCCATTTCACACATTGGTCGAGCCAAAAAAGATACTGGTGGCATAGGGTTTAAGAAGAAACCCTATCATCTCAAAAGTGGTTGTTCTCATGTCATAGAACAAATTGCACCAGGAGAACCCCTTCTTAAGAAAGAAGACATAGAACCCTCTGATGATGATTCAGATAGCTCTGAGCTTATCCCCTATGAAAAATTGCCTAAAGAGATCAAAGATCTTCTTGATGATACAGATGATCCTATCAGAAGAATTAATGTAGTAGAAACACAAGAACCTACTGTAGTGCAAGAGATGGTTGCACCACAAGAACCAGCCAATCTCGAAGGCAATCAAACTGATCAAGAAGCAGGGGGTAGTTATTCTGACACTGATTCCCATGAATATGAATTCAAGTCAGAGACTGAGGGTAATCCTTCTTGGGGTATTCATCCTGATTTCACACATTTTCTAAGATTTCCTAGAGATTCTGAATCAGAAGATGAGTCAAATGATTATGAATGGGGTGCCATTCCAGAAGAAGATGAGCTTATAACAGAGAAATCTATTGATGTTATTCACCAATATGTCTCTCAACCCAACGTAAGTCTAGAGCGAAATAATGAACTTAACGTGTCTGATCCACCTATGGCTGAAGAAGACTCCCATGATGACGTTGAGCCTATTCACGAATTGAACATTTTGAGCTGTAATATCACCTTTGCACTTGAGCGTCAGGTTAGGACCAATGATGACATATCCACATCTGTGAACACCATATCCCAAGCCTTTCTCGCTTTGACTATCCAACGCCCTGATCTTATCGACCAAACTTCCACAAACCCAAACCATGGTATGTATACCTTCCCAAATGACTATGCCCTTGCCTGCTACCTCAATGCAGTTGAGCCTATGAGTACTTCCATCAGTGAACCGAGCGTTAGCATGACCGAGTCAGACATCAAATATCTTAGTCAGAAAAACAAGAGTAAAAAGAAAAAGAAAAAGAGTTCTGAGGGTGAAAACCACTTTGTGGCAGTCTCAGAACCGACAAAAGTAAAAAGAAGAGACGTATCTGAAGGTGAAAACCTCTCTGAGGCACCTAAGGATGAGATATTTGATGTCCTTCCGAGTCATTTACAGGATAGATCTCCAGTTCTAATTGAGCCAACTCAATCCATCAATTTGGGTACAACAGAGGAACCACAATTAGTACATGTAGCACAATCTCTATCAGACGAAGAGAAACAAAACTTCACTACCTTCTTATCAGAGAAAAAGATCAACTTTGCATGGAAATATTCAGATATGCCAGGATTGGATCCCAATCTCATTATGCACCATCTATCCATTGCTCCCGGAGTAAAACCAATCAAACAAAAATTGAGAAAGATGCATCCTCATGTTGCACTCTTAGTCAAAGCAGAACTAGAAAAACTCCTAAAAGCTGGATTCATCCATGTCATAGACTATGCTGAGTGGATTTCCAACATTGTACCTGTTTCAAAACCAGATGGTTCAATCAGAGTGTGCACGGACTTTAGAGATGTGAACAGAGCATGCCCTAAGGATGACTTTCCACTACCTAACATTGATATGATAGTGGACATGACTGCGGGCTATGAAATGTATTCCTTAATGGATGGCTTTTCTGGATACAACCAAATCAAAATTGCTCCAGAAGATCAAGAGAAAATAGCTTTCACATGTGCGTGGGGAACTTTCTGTTGGAATGTTATGCCATTCGGACTCAAAAATGTTGGAGCTACATATCAAAGAGCAATGACATCTATTTTTCATGATATGATGCATAGAACAATGGAGGATTACGTAGATGATACCTTGGCAAAATCCATGATTAGAACTGAACATCTAACAGACTTGAGCATGATCCTCGACAGAATGGAAAAATTTAGTCTTCGACTAAATCCTAAAAAGTGTACTTTTGGAGTCACTTCTGGAAAGCTCCTAGGATACATCGTCTCCAAGAAAGGCATTGAAGTTGATCCAGCTAAGGTCAAGGCTATAATAGAGATGCAACCTCCCACAAATATCAGTCAAATGAGGATGTTGCAAGGCAGAGTTCAATCTATCAGAAGATTCATATCACAGCTAGCGGACATCTCACAGCCTTTTACAAAAACATTGCATAAAGGTGTGACCTTTGCATGGAATGAAGAATGTGAGAACAACTTTAAACATATCAAGAAGTATCTATCAAATCCGCCTATATTGATGCCTCCTATTCATGGGAAGCCATCAATATTATATGTCTCCGCAACAGATACATCACTGGGGGCATTGCTAGCACAGCATGATGAGAACAAGAAAGAAAGAGCCATCTACTATATCAGCCGAACTTTAGTGGCCTATGAGAAGAACTACTCAATGATCGAGAAGGCATGTCTAGCTATGATCTTTGCATCACAGAAATTGAGACACTACATGTTAGCTCATACCACTCATTTGGTAGCTAAAATTGATCCACTGAAATATCTCCTAAGCAAAGCTGCCCTCACAGGTAGACTAGCTAAATGGGTCATGCTCTTGAGCGAATTTGACATTGAATATGTTGAAAGAAAGGCTATCAAAGGGCAGGTCATCGCTGATCAATTAGCTGAAGCACCACTGTTTGATGATACACCCATGCAAATGGAATTTCCCGATTCCTCTATCATGCACCTCTCTTCTAGAGCATGGCAGTTATTCTTTGATGGCTCCTACACACAGAATGGATCCAGAGCAGGCATATTGTTCATTACTCCTCAAGGATACTCGATACCCAAAGCATTCAGATTAAAGTTTCCTTGCACGAACAATATTGCTGAATATGAGGCACTTCTCAATGGTATGAAAATGGCAATACAGTGGAGAGTTATAGAGATGCACATTCATGGAGACTCACAACTGGTCATCCACTAGGTCAATGATGTGTACCAAACCAAAGATGAAAAGCTCATTCCTTACAAGAGAATGGTCGATGATTTAAAGAAATACTTCATCTCTATCACATTTGAGCAAATACCCAGAACGGAGAATAAGGCTGCTGATGCAATGGCAGCATTATCTACTCTTTTACAATAGCCTAAACATGAACTACGCTACGAGTTCCTAGTGGAAGCCCTATCCTATCCTGCATATGACTCCCCTGAAACCCGCATGATCTGCACTGTTGTAGGTTATGACTCATCTCGCTACAAAAATCTATTCTCCTATCTCCACGACCAAATCATCCCTGAGTCCTTTAACCATTTTGAGAAATGAAACCTTATCCGATCCGCATCCCGATATGTCATCATTGGTAATGATCTGTACAAACGAGGTCTAGATGGTACACTGCTTAGATGTTTAGAACGGGAAGAGTCTCAACGTGCATTAGTGGAAGTCCACGAGGGTATATGTGGGTCACACTCGAATGGGTTAACGTTAGCTCGAAAACTTATTAGGGCTGGGTATTATTGGCCTGAAATGGAAAAAGAAGCTATTAAATTTGCTAAAAACTGTCAACAGTGTCAAGTACATGGCAACTTGATTCATGCTCCAGGGAGGGATTTGATTCCCTTTACTACACAATAGCCTTTTCAACAATGGGCATTTGATCTCATAGGTGCTATCCATCCGCACTCTTCTAATGGACATACCCATATAATCACAGCTACAGATTATTTTACAAAATGGGTAGAAGTAGTTCCTCTAACACAAGCAACGGGGAAACAAATCTCTATGTTCATCCTGAACTACATCATTTGCAGATATGGGATCCCTCACTCTATAATAACAGATAACGGGGGACAATTCAAAAACAAGGACCTAGATGACTTATGTGCCAAGTTCAAAATTACTCAACATTGGTCATCTATCTACTATCCTCAAGGGAACGGACAAGCTGAGGCTTCAAACAAAAATCTCCTGAAGATCTTGCACAGAACAGTGAATAAAACAGGAAGAGATTGGCATCTGATGATCAATCCAGCTCTTTGGGCATACAGAACTAGTATCAGAACGCCTACAGGGGCTACACCTTTCGCTTTAGTTTATGGGTCTGAAGCGGTACTGCCTATTGAGGTTGAAATCCCATCACTCAGAATCAAAATGCATGGACTTGTCACTGATGAAGACTACAGAGCGTCGAGGTTACAAGAACTTGAATTACTAGATGAACGCAGGCAAGCAGCATATGATCATCTCAGAGTATATCAGAAAAGAATGTCTAGAGGCTACAACAAGAAAGTCAGACATAGAGAATTTCAGGTTGGCGATCTAGTGTTGAGAGAAAATCCTAAAAATCAATCACATCAAGAATGCAAGGGGAAGTTCGAACCCAACTGGCTGGGTCCCTTTGTAATCACTACTACTTTTGGCTCTGGTGCCTATCAACTCTCAACAACTGAAGGAGAACAGCTCCGAGAACCAATCAACGTTCTCCATCTGAAGAAATTTTATGCCTAAGGCATTCAGTGCTTGGTAAAATGTCCTGAGAAAAATCTTAAAAATCAGAAAAAGTCCTAAAAAAAATGAACATCTTGGTGAAAACCTAGCAATAGGCGCCTTGATGATTCACAAAAAAAATTGAAAAAATGAAAAGTACAAAAAAATTGAAAAAAATGAAAAATACAAAAAAATGAAAAAAGAAAGAAAAAGTGCCTTGGTGAAAACCTGGAAACAGGCACCTCGGTAGCAAAAATAGAATCTCTACCAAGATGGTGAAAACCTGGCAAACAGGCACCACTTGTTCCAAAATGCTCCATCTATCAGCACAATCTTGGTCTTTCCCAGCTTTCAGTCTTGCTTTAGTTTGTACATATCTCCCGGTTTGTTTCTGCATATCTTGGTTTCAATAAGTCAGTCTGTACACCAATCAGCTCAAGCGTCTGTATCCTATCAATGTTTAAAACTTGGGGGCAATCAATGTCATATCCTATGGCCTCCAATGTATCTTAGACGTGTCATATCTAGCCAGAGTCCTTTGAAGCTTCATTTGAGTCAGTCAGTCTGTCTTGTCTCCAGAAAGGATTTTGCATTTATAACAATGCAATCAAACATCAAAACTCAACTGAAAACAATTGGTGCCTTTCATGATTTTATCTCCTTGTATGCTTACTGATTCGCATTGAGATTTTTGCATATTGTGTCCCTTCGAGCTCTTCGATGATGTCTTTTATAGGATTTAGAGAGTGATGACTGGGGGCATAATCTTTTCTTTGTCTTCTGCTTGTATGTGAAAATCTAACATCTTTGGAACTTCTGGATTGAAATGGTGTCCGACTATAAGAGCCTCTATCTCGAATTGGATGGCCATGCGTACCTCGACCATTGATACCCAGAAAATTCAAGGAAGTTTGATCTAATTATTATCTTTTTGAAGTGAATTCTTTCTCCTATTGTGGAACGCGATCTTGCCTAAGGAGGTGAACGATAAAGGGTCACTACGGGTAATTCACATTGGATTTAGAATGATCTCTTGACTGTTTGATGTGTTTGCAACGCAAGGCATACTCAGGTCATCACAACGTTTATGTTTTGATGCTTGTACAAATTGCTATATCAAAATGGACATGATATTCAGGTCATCCTGGCGCTTGTGCCTTGGTGCTTATATCTAATCCGACATTTCGAAAACAAAATCAATATTCATATATCCATGGTTGTTGACCAGTGGGTGTTGTATTGATTCTTGTGCATACAAATCGATATTCATATGTCTATGGTTTCATGGCTAGTGGGCATTGTATTGATTTATCTGGTTACCTAAAAGTTCAATGATGATAACAAATCGACATATGATCAGTGACTAGGTCCTAGGTCTTAGGTTGCATTTCATTTTGCATGTCTCATTGCATTTTGCATATTTGTATGATCTCACAATGACTAAACGAACTTCAAAGCTTAAACAATTCTTCATATCAATTCTTCAAATCTAACAAGAGCTGAATCTCACACGAAGGTTCCTTTTTCGGGATCAAAATTCAAATCCGAGATCATTCATATTATTAACTACTTGCATAATCAACCTTCAATCATCACAGAAATCTAGTATTCAACTCAACTGATTATCTTACATCAAACTATCAAAATTTCAACTTGGTCAACCATGGTCAACTCATGGTCAAACCTAGTCAAACTTAGTCTTTTAGGACCTCCAAACGATGCAGAATGCGTTCTCAGACGTGTATAACCACTTCTCAAATCAATTAACATGCTTCTAAACTATAACGCTGACTTTTCTTGTCAGATTTCAATTTTAATCCCGAAGGGGGCATGGTATTGCACATCATTCAAATTCTATTGATCAAGTCTATCAATATCTTTCATCAGTGATCAAGACAAACAATCACGTCTAGTCGCTGATTCATCAAAAGTCCTCATTGCTCGGGGCAAATCTATCATCACTTGGGGCATATCAGATTCATCAATCCATATCAATCTAGTATTCTCTTAATCTTGTAAACTGTATCAGTTTTTGCAACCATCAGATCATAGTGTTCTTTCCTTAGTTCTTCGACAACTAAAGGATTCGGATGTGATACCTGCTAGTTCTGCTAAGACAATCGAGTCTAGAACGGGTCACTCACTTCTTATCAATCCTAAGGTTCAGAATCAGGTATTTTGACACTTTTTCGCAATCATAGGTTCATTTGCTGCTACAGTGAACATTATCTTTGGTCATTCAGGACCTCCTATCCTAATATCTTTCAATCAGTTTCTATCTTGAGATCGGTTTATCTTTTGAATCAGTTTCATATCTTTATCAAACACAGACTATCTTTGAACCACTGCGCTTCGCACAGTAATTCAAAGAGGGGCAAAATGTAATACCCCAAAAATGGGCTATAAGTTCATTAATCTCCTACATCTTCAATTCGAATGAAATCGACATCAAAGTCTTAATCTAAGGCACATCTAAACATTATCGAATCATAATTGATTATCTTAAATTCTGCATCGGAGAATATTCCTAGTAATATTCCTAATCATCTTAATTATCTTTAATTTAATGATTATTTGGCAATAAATCACATTTATCCTAAGTTTGATTAATTGAATATTTTCATATTTAATTAATTAGATTTAATATTTGCCACTTAATTATTTAATTAAATTTAATTCTATCTATTATTAATTGTATTATTTAATTTTGACAATAGATCAAAATTCCTATCTTTAATTGATTAAATTCTTATTTAATTAATTAAAGCATGTTGTCATTATTTAATAATATATTTTTTAATAAAAGTTTGGTAAAATAGTTAATTAACCCATAAATTAATTGTTTTATTTCAAAAATCAGTTGAGTTGAGGATAAATCACTTTATTTATTTATTTAATTCTTAATTATTATGCATATTCAAAAGAAACAGTTAAACTCCAAATCAGAAAATCAATGCAAGTTATTGACTTTTTGGAACTCAACATCCTTTTGGGAGTTCAAAAAGCTGATCTAAACTCTAATTTGAGTTAAAAAGCTATTTTTGCATGTTTTTGCATGATTTTGAGAATTAACTATCTTTCATGATCAGATAACTCAAAAATCAAGCTGAGTTTATTTGAGTGATTTATGGCTTTTATCCATGCACCTCCAAAGCCCTAGATTTCTATAAATTAAAGGCTTCAGCTCTTCACAAATCATCTCATTTTTTGCACAATCATGCTGGAGAATTGGAATTGAAGAATCAAAGCTCTTGCGAATCAACATCTTTGTGAGATCAATCTTTTTTTTTTTTTGCATTCATTTAGATTCATATTTCATATCATTTCTAGGTTAGCATAGCATATCAGTTTTCAATAGCATAGATCATATCAAGTTTTTATCATTCTTATTGCATAGAAATATCAAAAATATAGAATAATTGCATTCAATCTCATATCTAGAATTGCATTCAAACCCTTCATTTAGGTGTCGTCTAGGTCACTGATCTCGATTACAATCTGAGAACATTAATCTCGCACCTATTAGAAGGCAGTAAATCGCTTGGTTAGATAGCTTTCAATTTTGCACGATTTTGATTATCACTAACCTCTAATGTTTTACTGAGTGTTGTGTCTACAGATCAGGTACAATTTTCACACACACAGGTGTATGATAAATTCTACTTTAGGTGGTGATAATTGTTATTTCTTTCCACTTTATGTGTGAGATCCACCTTTAGTGCACATATCACATTATCATCCTCATCCTACGGCACATACTTCATTGCATAATGGAGGATGATCCACATTTGGTGGACATGTCATTACACCTTGCATAGGTGATAGCTTATCAGCTTCTTATCATTGTCTATTATCGCCTTTCCTATATAAGGAGGCCTATTATGTAATTTAATCAACAATCAAGTCCATTATCAATAATATCAGTCTTGCATCTTTATGCAATTATCTTTCCAATCTCGTGTGGAAGTTATCTAAGTCTTGCATTCGATCCTAGGGGTGTTGTAGAGTCACCTAAAACTCTAACATGGTATCAGAGCTCTCAAGGTGTGAAGACCTCTTCTCAAGAAGTGAAATCTTAGCTTGATCTAATTATGAGTACAAAATTTTGCAATTTGGACATCACCATTACGTTCAGGAGGTTGTTTTGGTGAAAATTGACTATAAATCTTCCCATATTTGGCAAAAGTCAAAATTGAAACAATTTTTTTTTGCAAATCGAGCCGTACGACCTGATATGCTCCTCTATTGTATGATTTTGTTAAAAAAAATAAAAAAATTATTCTGTTTATTCTCATAATTTTTTTTCTTTTGACAAAAAATTGGGATTGGTACAGCCCCTCTTTTATTTGTTAGACTACACAGACAAAGCGTAACATCATCAGTCAGGTCAACAAGCACTCATCACCTAGTCGACCGACAATAAGCAAACGACCATAAACTGGAGGCCCAGACAAACCTGACAACAACCCCCACTGATACCATCTTTACATTGTTGTTGGGGATTAGCATATAAAAAGGGTCATAAAATCCCCCATACAGGCAATGTGGGACTAAACATCCTAAGGCCTCCAGCAACCCGCCACTAGTGGCAGATCTTTCCACCACCGCCAATGATGGATCTTTCCATCACAACTCCTCCACCGCCCACCTCTGTCAGCATCCCAGACCACCACCACGCAACATTAAATTCCACACGGAGCACAATCAGTAGCTCTACCAGCCACAATAGTCGCCCACATGGCCAAATCACCACGTCACAGACTGTCGACAGTGCCACCTCAGTGTATAGAATCCACATAGTAGTGCCACATCACCAGTTGAGCCACCTCAATCTTGGACATGTCACCAAGGGATGTCAGCACCATGTCATCCATATGGATGCCATGCAGACTACCACATCAGCACCGAGGACATTTTTTGCCACATCATCAGTTTCACTGTCTTAAAATTGACAGTCGTCCAACCGTCAAAATAGGGCAGACTGGCATTTTCTGTGATGGTCATACGACTGCCAAATTTAATCATGTGAAATTATGACATCATCACTGGTTTGAATTTCCCTTCCTTCACCATTGGAGTTTTTGGTTTTGCAACCTAACTTCAAACCCCCCATATCTTACTCAATTTTGATCCTTTTTTGAGCTTTTTTTCATTTGGGGTAGAATTTCTTGAAGTTTCCAATGGTGGCATTATTTTTGCATTTTGATGGCCAGATTAATCAGAAATCGCATATTTCATGATTGTTCATGTTTGTTCTTGATTTCTGCAACTTCCAGGGCCTTGTTTGGGCACATGGTAATATTTTGAGCTGAATTTTTTTTTCAAAGTGCATGATTTTTTGTCTACTTTCCAGATCTACAATCATATTTCAGTGATTTGGGGTGAAAATATCACTTTCAGAAATAGGTCATTTTAGGGCTATATTTGCACTTGGTTAATCCTTGGATTTCAATTTTTTGATTTGCATGATCAGTGATTTGAAGGAGTTATCCATTTTTATATGTCATTATTTGGTTGCATTATGGACTTTTCAAAGGTCAAAATCCTCACTCCATATAACTACCATGAATGGAAAGGGTCTTTATTTGATCACTTGTTAAGTATTGGAGTGCTTAGAATGACTCTTGGGTAGGATCAAGAACCAGTTACGGGTGTTGTAGAAAGGAGAAAATGGTTTGATCAAAGGGATAAAGCACTTGGCTCTCTTAGATCATCCATCTCTTGTGATTTGTTATTTCATATTGCATCTTGCACACATCCTCATGATGCTTGGGTAATCTTGGAGGGACTCTTTGGTAAACCTGATAGAATGAGAAAATTTAAATTAGAGAATGAGCTCATAGGTCTAAATACTAGTGATTTTGACAATATTCAAGACTTTTTCTCTAAGTTCAATTCTATTAGATTGTAGCTTTCTACTTGTGGCATTACTAAAGGGGATGAACAATTGATATTTTTCTATTCTTTCCAAGCTAGGTCCGGAATATTCAATTCATGTTTCTATATTATATGCTACTATGGATGCTCTTGGTAGTGCATACAAATTTCCTTCTCTTGATGAATTTGTAGCTCAACTCACAAGGGAACAAGCAAAGCTAGAACACATGGGTCAATTGAAGCCTTCAATACATCATGCATTTCTTCCAAATGACTCCACCTCAAAGGCTTCTAATGGAAAGGGAAAGAAGCAACATAAGGATCCTAAGCCTCATGACAAAGGTAATGAATTTCCTACACAAATTACTTTTGAGTCCAAGTCCTTTTCAAGAGAGGAATAATCTAGAAGAAAGAGGGAAAAATGTGCATATTGTAAAAAGCTAGGACATGATGTGCATAAATTTTTTCACAAGAAGATTGATGAGATCACTCACATTCTTTAAAAGAATAATAATAATTTTCCCTAATTAGTGTCTACTCCTGCTTCTACACATTTGGCAGCTTCTACATCTCCATCATCACCCAAGGATAAAGGTAAAGGACAAGCACTTTTGGCTTCCACACATCCTGAGCAAGGTAAATGACTTCTTGATTCAGGTGCATCACATCATATGGCATCTTCTATGGATATGTTTTCTTCTATTGAGCCTTGTGATTCTCCTAATATATTGATGGGTAACAACACATACATGAAGGTTTGTGGGAAAGTTTCTATTCCTATGGGAGAGGGGATATTTAATGATGTTCTTTGTGTACCATCCTTGACCACTAATCTCCTTTCTATTTACCAAATTACTCATGGGGCACAAGGTAAAATTGTTGAGTTCACTCTTGATTATGTCTACATTAGGGACATGGAGACTAGAGATGTCATAGATATGGGATTTGTTGATCATACATCATGCTTGTATTCCTTTTCATATTTTATTGATGATGATGAGGATATTCATGATGTACACACCCCTTTACCAAGGGAGAATTATGTATGTGAGGAGAACTTTGGCCACTTTAATCATTTTGTTGTTGAGACAAGTGTTGAGCTTCCTACTCCACCTCCTGCTTCTTCAGACATGGGCTCTACTATTCAGTAGGATGATCATAGTTCTTCAAATCTTGCAGAATGTGATGACTACTTGTATGCCTTTTCAACATTTGTTGTTGATTCTCATAATGCAAATTTGGGAGACATACATGAGGTGGTTTATCTTCTCTCTAATGATAACATCACAGTTAGAGATACTTCTTCACCTTCTTTGGAGTTTGGCATTCATGATTCTTCTCCTTAACTTGGTTTGTCACATGATGTGATAGATTCTTTGATCTTGGAGAGACCTATTCAGTCTTTAGAGATGCATACATGGAGACCTTAATCTTATTCCTCATTCCATTTGCACATGGATTGGCTTCTTCATCACTTGATGTATCTATTTCTTCCTAAGGGGGGACATGTTTCTTGTAGGCATTGAATTATCTTTTGGTTAGAGGTACTCTTCATCAATATTGGAGCTTCTTCATTATGGAGGGGATATCATGTCTCCAACTATCCTTCTTATAGGGGGATAATTCTTTGTATATACACATATATGTAGTTCTTGGCAGGGGGGGGTGGGGTTTGAGTACTTCATCATCCATGCATCCTATGTTTTATTCTCTCTTTTTTAGGGATGGTTTTTTCCCATGAGGTTTTCCATCTTTCTTCTCTTTATGAGAGATTGCATTTCATGTATTGCATTACATATTGTACACAAGTACCTAACATGGTCTAGTAGTCAAGATCCATCTTGCATTTTGAGTTTAAGTGCATTCCCCTAAGTTGCACTTAAGGGGGGTTTTGGTGTAATTAAATATTTATTATTACACTTTACTTAATCTTACTTAGGATAATGCATTGCATAGTAGTTTGTCATTGACTTACCTAAATTAAGCACATGGTGTAGGATAAATTCCACTTTAGGTGGTGATAGTTTTTATCTCTTTCCACTTTATGTGTGAGATCCACCTTTAGTGCACATATCACATTATCATCCTCATCCTATGGCACATACTTCATTGCTTAATGGAGGATGATCCACATTTGGTGGACATGTGATCACACCTTGCATATGTGATAACTTATCAACTTCATATCATTGTCTCTTAGCTTATTTAGTAGGGTAACAGATAATGAAAGACTAACAGTTTGTCCAGCTCGTTGGCATACACATGAACATCTTAACAAGCAAAAAAAATGAAACACACTACTACCAAATCTGCAAGAGATTCACGATACAAGGCTTATAATATATATATATATATATATATATATATATATATATATATATATATATATATATATATATATATATATATATATATATATATATATATATATATATATATATATATATATATATATATATATATATATATATATATATATATATATATATATATATATATATATATATATATATATATATATATAACCTTTTTGTTTAATTCAAAAGAGGCATTATATATTTTAATCACTCCAATCAATTCAAAGTCCAATGTAATTTACATGAGAATCTATCATTTCTTCAATAGAAGAAAACATTCAATGGACGATAAAAACTTGACAAGAAACTGTAAGTCTACCTTTCCAAACTTGTGCACTTTCCTTTTTCTTCATTCTCTTGTGTGAGTCTCCCATTAAATTTCCTCCAAAATGACATACAAGATCCCCCCTTTATGTCTCTCCCTCAATATATCTAAAATATAGGGTTTTGTATTCGCTTCCATTTACCTTTTTTTTCAGAGTCCCTCCCCTCTTTAATGATTCCTAAAAAAATTCTTTTTAATTCTTGAAATCAATTTACCATCTCTCTTTGTGCACACCTCACATGCAAAAAGGTAACTCCGAGTAATTTGAAATTCATGCCATGAAATAGGCGACCTCATCTCCTGTCTTCAATTCCCAATCTAAGTCCCTCTTTATTGTCACTACTACTATAAGCATTTATTTCCCCACTTCCTTCGTATCTGTTTTCATTTTCCTTCATTTTTAACTTTGTCTTTCACATTAATTTTTTTTAAGCATAATTAATAATAATGATAATTATAAAATTGATATTTTTTATTGCAAACGTAATAAATCTTAATGATTCAAATTAATAAAATTTAAAGGTATAGTTGGGTGGTTGTGACATCCTTCCCCCCTTAAACAATGCATCATATTGATGCATTGATCAAAATTTGCAATCATATTCAAAGAAAAATCAAGAAAGTCACACTTTTCATGATTAATAATCTTCCATACATTTAAGATAATGCATGTACCCATACTCAATTTTTTGCATAAAATCAACAAGATTCAAATTCATTTTCTTAAGGAAGTCAAATTTTCATTTGAAATGCATTCTGGTAAAATCAACACGCATCAAAACAAACACATTTGAAGCAAGCACACTTGTCTCATAATCATTTCAAGAATATTTTCTATGTGGGTGTGTGAATTCCATTACTACCTTACAGTTTTACAAGATTAGAATACCTAGTCTCTCCAACAATATTCTCTATCTTTTATGATGTGTCATTTCATCTGTTGTATACACGAGAACAACAAGAAAGCATCAGTTCAGGTCGTTATCATAATCAAAATGAAAATATATCATTCATTTATCTCAATGCTTTCATAAATAACTTACTTAATACCCTTGTAGAAACAAGTACATACGTACCTACACTTAATATACCATACCATGAAATCACATTGAGTTGATCACATTTTTTGATACTTCATATCATATTTCTGTCACACTCATATGTAGACACTCACAATATTTTTAGTTCAATTTACATATCAATACTTGTGGAAGAAAATTTTCAATGTCCAATATTCAAGAGTAAAGATAATCATTTCAAAAATGCAAATTTTCAATTAAAATAAACTCTACTTCACAACTCGATCATAAGTAAGTAAATCATTCACACATACCATTTAACATGTGGTACTTACTAAATGAGAAAATCATCCATCCATGCTTTCAATTTACCTGTAAAGGTTAGTGGATCCATTTTTTCATTTATGTGACCTAGGCCCCCATGCCCATCTCATCACAATAATATTTCAAAAGAAATTTTAACTCATTTCATCGTAACAATTATATTTCATCTGTAAAACAATATAAGTCCTACAAGTCTTACATCTTAATACGAATAAGAATTCACAATTTCATCAATGTAATGCAAGTGTGCTTAATCTAAGCATAAACATCCCAATGAATCTTGATAATTCATCAACATATAAAATCAATACATCATGTATGTTATACATCTATAAAAATGCATCCAAAAACATAATCATAAAGGTCAATCATAAAATGGGTTACTCAAGTGCAATCAGACATTTGTCCTTCCATAAGTCACTATCTCCTAGCACAAAGCCATCTTGAAATGGGAGTGTGGCCCAGATGCTTTTCCGTTCTATCCACAAATCATTTCCCGTTTGACTCGGATACTTGTCTGATCAATCCACAAAGCCTTACACTTCCTTGGGATTCTATCACCCATCAAAATTCCCAACCCTGCAATGCCCAAAAGGAATAAAAGGTAGGGGGTTCCCTGGTGCAACCATGAAACTTTCTATTGTTCATGAATGTGGCAGGGAGATGGAACATGGGCAACATATTTTTGAAAACATATGTGAACAAGCTTTGGCCAAAGCATCTTTTTATCACCGGAAATGAAAATTGGCATGTAGAGAAACATCCCTTTCTACCCTTCCCTATTTACTTCTTCCACATTAGCACCCTCACCAAAAAGTAAGTTTTCCAATGCACATACATAGTACAGAAATGATACAAACACACGTATATCAATTATTTCTTTACATTTAATATTGCAGTAATTAAAGCATATAAGTCACACAACAAATCAGCTAGTCTAATGAATTATGTATTTCATCTTGAGAAATCATAATACATCATAAGAAGTCATATAAGAAGAAAGTGTTGACAATTCTGGAAAAAAACCAACAATGCTTCATAACCAAATAACTCTATTCATTTCCATCAAATGATGATGACCTACTTGTCGATCATCAAATGCATCAACTAATACATCTATTTCAATTACCTCATAATAATTTCATGCAAGGTCTCAAATATAATCACCCATGTGCTAGTAATATATTATTAGTGTCAAAAAGATGTATTTTCCATGGATTCCATATTTCCATGAATATCCATACAATGCTCCTCATAGCATAAAATATCATATCAAAGAATATCAATCAATGATAATTATTTCATACAATGCATTTCTAATATACACAACCATTTGCATGTCAATTCAGTTTGATCCTTTCATAATAGTTGGAACATATTTTAAGTAACATATGAATGCAAGATTAGGAATGGTATCTTCTTCGCAATCTACTCCCTTTACTATCTATCAATGTTGTACATTGAATAGGATAAATAACATCTCTTCACATCACAAAACTAGCAACATAAAACATATATTATAGCCACCACAAGATCATAAGAAATCACAATATTCAAAATTCACAAATTTCAATTCAAAACTTCAAAGGCCATTATAAAATTCAATAGAAGTAAGTGTGAATATCTCAGTTGCGCTAAAGGACATGACCATACTACTAGAACATATATCTCAAAGATTACATCATCATCTAGTAACACATTCAATTGGTTAATACAACATAGAATTGTCAATTCTCTCTTTTCTTTTTGAAATCCCATGCAATGAAAGGCAAGACATAAATATATTTTCACAAATTTTCTACGAATTTCTATTTCATGTAAAACATGTTGAATTCTTCTTCTCCGAGAATTTCATAAGGATTTAGTATTATAATCATTGCAAAATACATCACAATATTCTACATATTTTCATCATGTATCACAAGCCAAGTCCTAGTTTTTGGTAGGCACTCATATCCTTTGTGCAAAAATCAATCATCAATTAACTATACAATAATTCATAGAGATTTACTTTAAGTACATGACTCACATGAAATATTTTTCACAGTTTCTCACACAGTCTATAATTACGCAATTTTAGAAAAAATGCAATCACACCAATTTGAGGTACACAATTTACCAAGCACTTCAAAAATATTTTCATCTCTTACAGTTTTAAGAGAAAATAAGGACAACCAAGAAGCCTAACACAAATAAGAGGTAAGGAGTTGAAAGTGACTATTTTCACATCTATAACTCAAGGCAAGGAACATCCTTTCCTTTCCTGTCAAGAGTAACTATAACTAGGAGACCCAACAATCAACCTATGTAACTAAGATTTGTAACTAACACTTTCCTACATAGACTAAGCTTAGTTGACTACAGTTTATGTGACCAAGAGTCACAACTAAACATAGCAAACTCAAGGCCCTCTAGTCCATAACCCAATGCTCTAACACCATATGTAAAGACTGGCCTTTCAACACAAATGCCACATCAACCAAAATAGTAATAAAGACTGGGTTAGTCTACAAGTGAAATGTCGAATGCATAAGTCGACATGATATAAAAAGATTCACTATAATATAGGAATAACATAAGTAAAAATTTTGACCAAAATTGTCAAAATGAACAAAAAGCATACCTATGTCCAAAGATTAGTGGAATGTCAACCATCTGCCAAATGTCCTAAATTTAATCACAGTAAGAGATGTCACATCAAATACAATGCAAGTACAGACCATCATGTCTAAATAACAACTGAAGAGATTTTTGACCAACTATTGAATCACATCAATAAAAGATAAAGATTAAATCAAATATGAACTTCCATATCTAATGATAAAGGTAAACATCAAAAGTCACCAAATACCATCATGTCGAATACAAGGAAGCATATACAACTGTAAAAGAAAGTCCTTCCTGAAAGAAGCTTCAAACACCTGTTCACAAAAGTAAACTAGGGTGAGAATATTGTGGGAGTGCATTTCCACCCTAACAAAAAGCAATTACACTTCCCTGAAATGTTTCCTTACATGAACAATACCCAACCCAACTCGAGATGGTCTAATAATGTAAAATTGGCTGAAGTAATGGAATTTGTGAAGTACAACTTATTCATCCCAACATTATCATATAAAGAGTACACAAGAAACATTTATTATTAACTTGAAGATTGAGATATTATTCAATACTTTACTTCCATTTCAACATATAGAATACAATAACATGATCAAGACCTACACATGGAGAATTTTAATTTCATACAAGCATATCACAATTTACTTCACGACTTTCAAGCAAGATCTTCTATTATTACCATCAAGTAATGAACTGTTACAAGCAATATTATAGTAATTGACCATGCGTCTCTCTATTATTTTCCTAGAATTCTTTCACTCTTGAAGAAATTTAAAACACCAGTAGACTCCATTTTATAAGTCTATCAAGACAATTACATAATAAGACCTCCAAATTAATCAATGCAATAAAATAACCTGATTGTTCTATACTCAACTAAAAGCAAGTTAAAGATCAAACTACTTTTCCTCTATCACATAATTTGTTTGGGATCGAACTACTCTTATCAACTTACACCTCATTTCAACGCAAGATAATATGAATAAAATAAAATAAAACATTCTTAACAACAATTTATATTCACCACAATAAAGGAATTTAAGTTACAAAATGAAATAAATATTCTCACAAAATACCCATCCCGTAGAGTTTAGGCACCAAAAAAAAATTTTGCCCCAGTTTAACAAGACCTTCTACATCCTTCATGTGATTAAGAAATACTAAACTCTAGTCGGATCTAGAGGAAATCTAAGACACCAACAAATTTTACACTATGCTTAACTAACAGCCCAAAGTCAGCCTATCTAGTGGAGTGGCATAAGTACTTGCAACATCCATTTCTCAATGAGGCAACATGTTTTGAAAAGAGTATCTAAATCCGACACATAGACATGTGGAAGTATATGAAAATAAGAGGGACGAAAAAATAGTATAGTGTGTGTGAGATGGATTTGCTAAATGAATAGAGAGAGCAATATATATTATCATGATTTAAAGACTAATAGTACTAGAAAATGAGAATTATAAATGCGTGAGTTTTGGCCAAAAATGAATGCCATCACAGACACAACTACCTATTAGCTAAATGCTACACACAACATTGCACTCATGCCTCATAAGGCCACAACATTGCCTCAATGCATCTATGACATTTGTAAAAATACTCCACATAATGGAAATATACGTAGCATGTTAGTTTGAGAAACATAAAGAAAAATAAATAAATTTTGCCATTGCAAACGATTCCGTAGTTCCACTATCGAAGTGATTGAAGCATTCTATTGACTCGAACAATTGAATTTGAGACAGCCAAACAAAAATCCTAGCCCATCATTCACCCAATATATTGTAAAACTTCTATATTGCAATGTACGGGGCTATAATAGTAATGACAGCTAATGAAGGGAATTCTAATTTCCAAAAGAATGAGCCATGCCATCTAGGTAGTCTACTATTATTACCGATACATTGGTGGTGCTCAAACGTGATTCAGGGATATTATTATAACAACTCGCAAAGGGCTTCACTTATCAAGCATATATAATCAAGGACTTGATAAAGTATTTAATTGAAATGAATTGAAAATGAATTCCATACATTAATAACAAAATACACAAGTTTATGCTTTCACTGATATTGCCAGCTAAAACAAAAACGTTCTCACACACATTTGTAATGTGAAACTACAATCTTTCCTTTTTAAAGGTAGAATACTAGAAACCACACAAGCTAAAAAAAAAATAGGCAGTGGTTATGCTCCCGACAAAATGCACCAAAAACAAAAAATAAATTCTAGATCTACAATTTAGCAGTGATTTATTTTCAAAATTTTTTGGATGTTTTCAATTCAAAATATGCAGATCATGAAGAACAGATGCTGAAAATTTCACAAAAATCTGTTGTGTTTTCAGATTTTTCAAATTTGATCAATAGTGCATTCTATCTGAAACATAGTCGCATCCAAAAAAAAAAGCCCTACCTCTAAAATTCATCTGAAATTCAATACGAAAGTACCAAAATTTAATTAGTGCATATAAATCTACAGACCGATCGGTGTACCCGCTATAAAAACCTCTTATCTAGCATTTAAAGGAGACTAATGCCCCTAAGTTCATTGTTGTCAGAAAATTATTGATAATCCATCCAATTCTAAATTTATTTTCCTAATATCAAACTACTATAATTTCTGGGGAACGTTGTTGCGATGCTATGGTGAAAAATTGATAACACTATTTGGCAGAGTAACAGAAAATGAAAGACTAACAATTTGTACAGCTCGCTGGCATACACACAAACATCTTAACATGTCAAAAAAAATTAGACGCACTACTACCAAATTTGTAAGAGATTCATGATACAAGGCTGATAATAAACACATGATTTCTAATCGTTCATTTTCTTCCAAAACTGATACAAAAATAATGTGTGTCACCTTTCCGTTTAATTCAAAAGAGGCATTCTATATTTCAATCAATCCAATCAATTCAAAGGCAAGTGTAATTTACAAGAAAATCTATCATTTGTTCAACAGAAGAAAAAGTTCAAATCCCACAAGGGGTAGGGTATGTACGCCTCATTTGTAGCGCAATTAGGTGCCTCCTGCAAGGAGTATGAGGTAGTCCCATATCACTGTCACCATATGTAGACCCAAAAACATATGGCTAGCGTAGTGGACTATAAAATAAAGTTTAAAGTTTTATAAAAGATAAAAACCTGGCAAGAAACCGTGAGTCTGTCTTTCCAGACTTGTGCACCTTCCTTTTTCTTCATTCTCTTGTATGAGTCTCCCATTAGATTTCCTCCAAAATGACATGCAGGATCCCCCCTTTACGTCTTTCCCTCAATATATCTAAAATCTAGAGTTTTGTATTCTCTTCCATTTACTTTTTTTTTTCAAAGCCCCTCTCCTCTTTAATGATTCCTAAAAAATTCTTTTTAATTCCTAAAATCATTTTACCATCTCTTTGTGGACACCTCACATGCAAGAAGGTAACTCCTAGTAATTTGAAATTCATGCCATGAAATAGGCGACTTCATCTCCTACCTTTAATTCATAATCTAAGTCCCCCCTTTATTGCCACTACTACTGTAAATATTTATTTCCCCACTTCCTTCGTAAATGTTTTCATTTTCCTTCATTTTTAACTTTTTCTTTCACATTAATTTTATTTTAAGCATAATTAATAATAATGATAATTATAAATTTGATAATTTTTATTGCATACGTAAGAAATCTTAATGATTCAAATTAATAAAATTTAAGGTATATTTGGATGGTTGTGACAAATGTATACACCTTACCATGACTCTTGTTCAATACATAATTATGATATTATTTAAATATATACACTTTTTATCATGTTAAATGCTAAATATGATTTTTTAATGTATATATTAATGATGTCCACAAGACCATCAGTCTAAGGGACCACAAGAGCACAACCCTAAACTAATTCCATAGTCTTTTCCATAGTCGCTCTCCTGTTGTGAATCTTGACGATTAAACTAGTTGTCTGCTTGATCTTATCCTCCTCAAATAAACTGCACATGTTGCCATCTTTCAGGATGTCCCTGTATTGAACCCGAATGTCATCATAAGCCGTGCATTTGAAGAGAAAGTGTCATTCCGTTTCAATCACACCCTTTTCACAGAACCTACAAATCCTCTCTTCCCACTCCTCTTTGGGCCTTTTCCATCTACTAGTCTCGCATCTCAGATGGTGAGAGCCCGTCCTCAACTGAGCCAACAACACTCTAGGTTTACCTTTAATAGCTGCCCCTAGATAAGCCTTATCCCTATGCTCACGGGAAGGGTTGAACACTTCTATATAATGCACCTTTTTCCGCCCCATATTATTAGACCACATGGTAGTCTGAAATTTATCCATGACAAACTTCTTTATTTCCATATTTGTGTTTAGATAATCTTGTAGCTTGATGTTCCACTTATTTAGCCACTTTATGTTTTGTTTCATCCAAGTCTTCTTCCTATGAACCAAACCTTCTTTCATTACAATTTTGGGTCATCGTTCGTTATCCATGTTTTCAAGTTTCTTTAAATAACTTATTAACTGGGTAATCGCTGCAGCCTCCAATGGGAAAATGTCAGCTTCCACTAAAAGAATTTCATAAGGTATTGAGGCTTTGACCTTGATATTGCTAGTGATTAAATTCTTATGAATCCTCTCTAATTGTCTCCACCCACACTTTATCATGCTACCCCCCCAAACCTTGCTGCCGTAAAGAACAACTGGTGTGACTAGCAAACTGAAAAGAATCTTCTTAGTTTTCCAATCCCACAACTCGGCTTTTCTGCACCTATTTTGAAGCAGATAGAAAGCTTTCCAACCTCCTTGTATCCTTTTAGCTCTACTGGTTTCCCAACTTAGCCTATAATGAAAGTCAATCCCCAAATACTTGTATTCTTTCATAATCTCTAACGGACTGCCTTTGAAAAGAAAAACAATATGGTTCTCTTTTCTTTTCAAAGAAAAAATCATGATTTTTGTCTTGATGATGTTCACAAGCATTCCCACTTCCTGACAAAAACATTCTAGAGCCACCAGCTAATCTCTTAGTCCCTGGGTTGTTTTTGAAATTAAGATAAGATCATCGGCATATAAAAGAAGCTTCACCACATACCCTGCCAAATGGACTCCCTTGCCATCAATTCTATCTAACCAAGCTTTGAGTTTATCAATCTATAAACCAAACAAAGTGGGGGATAATGGACACCCTTGCTTCACACCAATGTCACTACCAAAGCACTTGGACATACCATCTTTAGTTATGATTTTAGCTCTCACCTTGTCATAAAGTCTATGTAATGCTTCTCTATACACATCAAGAATGCCTAATTCTTCCATTCTATTCCATAGCTTGTCCCTCAGTACTGTATCAAAGGCTTTCTTGAAGTCCACAAAACAACAGTACTTGAAAGGTTGATTAAGGATTTTTTGTGGAAAGGTAACTTGTCAAAAGAGTGAAAAATCCCATTAGTTTCTCTTTAAGATATGGCACAAACTAAGGCAATTAGAGGAGATGGTGTTCATAATTTGCAGCTAAGAAATAAAGCATTTGGTGGTAAACTAATTTGGCAGATGTATTCAAGGTCGGATAAGAGATGGTGTAGGATTATGCAGCATAAATATTTAGATAATATGGATCCCAAAAGAGTTTTCACCACCATTCCAAAGATTTAGTACAACAATATTTATCATGGGAAGTGCATAGAGGAGAGGAAGTTAATTTTTGGAATGATTCATGGAAAGGCTTGCCTCCTTTGATTAGTCTATATCAAGATGCAGTCTTAGTTGATGTTTTCTCCTCTAGGTGGGGTGTCAAACTCATTGACTATGTGGACTTTGTACATGTATATACGGGGAAAGTGTATTGGAAAGATCCTTTTGAGTTACCTCTTTCAGAGATTGATAAGATGACTCTTGGAGAGATATTTAAGGAGAAGGAGATTTTTATGTCCGATCGAGATGATGCATTAGTGTGGGTTCCAGAAAGCGATGGACAATATTCAAACAAAGAAGACTATAAAGTTTTGCAGCAAATCCACAATTTGAAGCCTACTTCTCGGGCCTATAATTTTTTCTATAATTTGTGCTGGAATAAATTTGTTCTTCCAAAAGATGGATGTTTTGCTTGGCTTGCCTTTGAATAATAGGATCCTCACCAGTGATAAACTCAATAAGCTTTCCATAGCTCTACCTTTCAGTTGTGTTCTTTACAATGAAGTCATAAAAAGCATTGATCATATGTTGTTAAACTGTCCATTTGCTAATTATTGTTGGAATTTTGTTCTTAATAAATTGAACTAGAGTATGCCCTGGTCGTGCACATTGTGGGATCTATTCCAGTCATGGCCTGTCCTATATTCTTCTTCCTTATTTATTTGTTTATGTAAGTGTATCTAGGCCAATATCGTATGGGCTCTTTGATGGGAGAGGAACAAACATATTATTTGAAAGGAGAGCAATCAAGCTAGCACACTGGCAATGGGTATTGAAAAGTTAGTAGCAGAAGTAGTCAATGCTAATTTAATGACTGTCAAATGCAATTTTTCCTTCTCCAATTGGGATGGTTAGATGGTGAAACAATGGAAGGGGATCTTAATCCCTTTGGGATCAATTCCGCAATGGAATATTGTTGTTTCTAAGGATAGAAAAAATGTCAAATGGTTATCATTGGCACGTAATTTTGTCAAAATCAATTTTGATGGTGTCTCTAAAGGTAATCCGGGTCTGGCAAATATTGGTATTTGTATTCAAGATCATCATGACATTCCATGTGCTATTAAACTATCTCATATTCCTCAAAGGACTAATAATTTTGCCAAAGCTACTGCTCTATTACACGGGCTACGATTAGCTAAGAGAGGGGGTTTTAAAAGGGTGCACATTGAAGGTGATTCTATGGTAATAATAGATGCATGCATTAAAAATTCTCTGCAAAATTGGAAATTAGCATACGTTTTGCATCAAATATGGCAATTAATGGATTCCTTTCAAAATATCTACATTTCTCACACTATGCGGATTTGTTAGCAAATTGGGGGTGTGATGGATTGAATTTTGATTCTTTAACTCCTAGGGAGTTTACAGCTAGGGTTGATTAATAAGGAGTATTCGGCAACGGGACGAAGCTACTAATGGAGTCAGAATTGCTTTAAGTTGGGCGGATGTTTGTATTTAAATTTAAATACAAAGCAGGTCTACTTTGTTTAATTATTGTATAGCATGTGTGAAATTTCATTCCTCATTTCGGCTTCAATTCATTCTTTCATGCTGCGATTAGTACACGAACGGTGTGTATTATTTATTTCCGATGTAAAGCTTTTCATGAACGCTGGTGGTATTTTTTGGTTGTTAGTGATTGCTCTCCTCTGCTTGACTTTTCATCGGGGAGTTTCATTTACCAATTTCCAGCTGCAGGGTACTCGAGAAATTGGACACGGTTCTTCTGATTGGGAGAAAAATCTCACTATCCAGTATAAAAAAATATCTATAATTGACCCAACAAAAATAAAAATTAGTAATTATTTTGTTAGAATAAATTATAGATAGAAAAATATCTTATAATATATTTTGTATTTATCTATAATAATTTAAACTCGTAAATATCTTTCTTGGAATGAAGTAGAACCTTACGCTATCTATTTTCTTATGGGCACATTCTAGAGACTTGATTCCTAGTAAGTTTATATATTTATTAAAATCCCATTAACTAAATGCATAATTTTACAAAACATTTACATTACTAAACTACATTTAAGAATCTATTGGCTAAACTACATTTTTAAGAATCCATTGTCTAAATACACAATTTTACAAAACAACTACATTACTAAACTATATTTAATATTCTAATATAAATATTTTATTTCAATAGGATATAATTTTTTATTTATATTATATTGTATGGACAAGTCCTAAATGATATCTCACAACTCACGACTCGATACAAATATAGATAAAAAGTTGGATTTCAAGATATTTATAGTTACTCATTTATATAAAACTGTTATGTGCCATTATCACATAGTACATTGATTTGCACTGAAAAGAGGGCGGGTTTGAAAATATAGATAGACATTTTTAAGGGATGTGACTAAGCTCTCTACAAAATGTACCATTGACCAAATTTCAAAAATCAGAAACAAAACAGATTTTTGCAAAAATTTTAACATCTGCTCTTCATAATCTCTATATTTTGTAGTCGAAAACCACAAAAAAGTTTGACATTTACCCTTTTCTTCATCTTTGATGCTTTTTACCATTTTAAAGTGGACTCGTAATGGACGAAGAAACAAGCTAAGCGAGCGGCAGTCACACCAATCAGAATCAATGACAAAGTGTCTGCTTGTCAATGACACCAAATTTTCAGCCAGAAAAGCATTTACAGAGACATCTTCTCCACTTTATCTGCCCCCTTTCTTTGAAGCAGTGCGTAATAAATAAATAAAATAATGTAGTTGTTCTTTTACCAATTGTCCCCACGCCAACAATGGAATTTGCTTGGAAACCCCATTGCAAATTGCTTAGTGGCTTACACTCCTGTGATTGCCAGCGGTATAAGCTCCCTTGCCAATGGTTTTCATTTCACATGCCTCTCTCTGCCTCTTTCTTCCCAGACCACACTTATTCCCTTCATTCCACATCTTATCTACAACATACACTGCTAAAAATGGTTGTTTTAGCTTCTAAAAAAATTGTCATTCACCTGATGTTAATATGTATGGCGACATTGTCTAGTACAATGGATGTCGCTTCTCGACCCCTTTTTCAGTGGAGAAAGTTGTTCTACAATACCACAATCCCTCTCCTTACCACAACTCCCATCGTCAATCTTCATCTCATTTGGTATGGCAATTTCACTTGCCCGCAGTGTACCATTGTGGTTGATTTTGTGCAATCATTAGGAGTGGGATAATACATATGATGATGTTAACCTATTCATAGGAGTTGATATTCATGGGACAACTATAAAATTCTATGGTTTAAATTTGGGCCAAGTTTTGAAAATTGGGTAACAGGTCCCAAGTGTTCAATCAAGGAAAAGAGTGAGACGAAGCCCAAAAATATATAGGATAAGGGTATAGATGCAGTCTCCAATTTTTGTATATCTACATAAGAGGGATGCGATGTAGTATGGATGTGATGGTATAGGGTATATGGAATCTTCATTTTATCACAATGAGATAGGATAGCTTTAGAAGCTATGATATTTTATCTCGGGGTTGTGGGGTTTGGCTAGACTGGTCAAGCCATCTGGCTAAAAATCTCAAGAAAGTGTATCTATCTTTATATTATTAAAATAAAAAGGGTATGGTCCCTTAGTTATTTCGATCAATCAAAAATAAATTCAAGAGATAGAAACAAATAAAGATGTAGACCACAACAAACCACAAAATACAAGCCTTTTGGCAAATTTATTAGCAAAGGAGTTTTAATTGTCATTTTATTTACCATTTAATGAGATTGTGTTGTCTCATGATATAGTCAAAATCATGAAGAATCTTAGAAGATTGAGTTTGAAGAAGACGTAATTGGATATATTTGCACACATGTTTATGAAAGAGGCATTATATTACAACTCATAAACCTCATAAACAATAAGACATTTAATATTTTGCTTAGTTGCAAGAAAAACCCCAAATATGCAATCCATAAGTTCAACAAAATTATTAGAGGCCTATCTAAGATTTATGTAGAAGACTTCAAAAATCGAGTATAGACAACTAAATTGCATCACCTTCTATAATCAGTTGTGATTTGATTCATGGTAGTTGACTCCCTCTAAAATCACCACATTGATTAATTGATTTAATTAATCAAGTGCACTATGTGATCACATTTCATTAGCTATCATCAATTACTTAGTTATTTTCTTCTTTATTAATTCATAATTTCTTCTTAATAATTAATATATTAATCCTTTAAAATCATTAAATTTATCAATTTCCAAACCCATGCACACATAATTAATTAATTCTCATATCTATCCTCTAACTTTACTCACAATTAATTGATAATTTATTACAATTAATTAAACTTGTGCATATGTGATTAATTGATCATGTAAAATAATTGATTAAGTGTTCTCATGCATTCTACAAATAAAATATATATACACACATAATTAATTAAATATGAAAGTAATTGTTATGATATTTTTGGATATTTCTCCCCCCTCTTCTTTTTATTGTTTGCTAGATCTGCAATCTACCATCTTATGTTCCTCTTTCTCTCTTGCATCCTGATGATGGATCATGTAGTATGATCGGAAACGTTGATGATAAAAAATTCTACACAATCAAATCCAGAAACTGATATAGCATATGTATGGATTGTGGAAATCTAATACACACGTATTTAGTTTTTATGCAAAATTAATTAATTATTCTCACACGCCACCTTCTTCCTATACAAATTATTGAGCTTCCTAACTTATGCATGCACATTTGTCAATAAAATAAATTAAAGATCATGCAAAATAAGATAATTAATTTCAATCATCCATCTTTTCATCCAAAAGTCTATAATTTTATCTCTTCCTCCTTAACCACAACACCAGAAAATTACTTTAAGTGTTTTATCTAATGTTTGCTTATTTTAGAATAAGTAGATTTTAATAGTAATATTATAACATTTCCAATGTGACCCTTTGGTTGTAGCGTGATCCCTTTGTAAATTGTGTAAGTTTGATTTTGATAAATTTGCATATCGATGTTGGTTATTTTTTAGATGTCACTTGCACTTTGGACCACTTTAGTACAAAATAAACTTTACCACTAGATCTAGGTGTCAAATCATATTAATCCATATAAAAAATTTCCAATTAAGGAAAAGTTCCAATGCAAGATTAGAAAATTCATTGTATATGGGCATATGATACATATTTATTTTGTTTTTTCATTTTTTAAATTTATTTTTCTTTCTAAAAAGCTTAAAAACAAACAATCAAAGCTTTTTTAAAAAGTTACAAATATTGTAGATTAAAGCCTACATCATCCCCTAGTAGGCTTTAAAGCCTCCATAAATGGCCTAATAACTATTGATAGTATATTTTAATCAATTCAACACACTCCAACCATCATTCCCAACTAACTCTACCCATCTACCCTCTCCCTCTACTTGATCACCAACCCCATCAACCCAATTGTTGCCTCATCTATGCCTAATCACCACCACATCGTTGTCATGACAACACTTACCATGGTTGCCACCAATCTATTGGTCTAACAAAACTCAATGTAGTCAATACCTAACCATTAGCAAATATTGCCCAACCCTTTACGCCCTCCTCATTGCAACTTTCCATCAAGGAAACAATTTTCAAAATATGCATAACTTGACTACGGAAAGGTTTATTTTTATATAGGCTAGAATTTATGCTCTTTGTAGTGGAATATCTAGCTATTTTTGGAGTATGTAATTTTTTATTAATTATTGTTGCCAATCCTAGTTTTGGGAGCTTAAAACCTTATAACTTTAAAAAATGGACTTTGATTTAGGTATTAATTTTCTTAAATTCATTTTTTTTCCTCTATTCTCAATGATGTGGTTTATTTATACTTTTTTAACTCTATCGTTTGGGCACAACCATCATCAGGTCATCAAGATTTACTTTCATTTTTTTCACTAGTTTTGCAAGTTCTATATAAATGTTTATTTCCCTTTATTCACCTATTTTCTTACAAGTTTAGTATGTCAAAAGTTTTTCTATAATACTACCAACTCCGTTTGTACTACAATGTTTGTTAAATACCATCTTGTAATCACTAGCTCAATTGCACACTTTAGTTTTCAAAGAGTAAATGAATCATTATTTGTTATGTATGTCAATCAAATTAGTGTGTGTTATCACCTCATATTAAAAAGTGATATTAGAGATCAAAAGAACTATTTTGTTCTCTATTTATTGATTTCAATCCCAAGAAAATTAATTGTGCACTCTGCACACATTTCAAGAAAATCTTGGAGATCAAAATTAGTTGATCATTCTTTTATGTAGAGGTCTACAAAAGGATTTCATCACCTTATGGAGGACCTAGACCACATGTTCTAATGGTGTATACAAAGGGCGAGAACGAAAGTTGTATCTAAAGGATTGTCATCAGTTTTGGCACAACATTTATACTAATTTTCGTTAGAAGTCAAGGTGAAGTGTGTTAATGTTATGGCCTTTTCAGCTAAGATCAATTAGGACAAGTTGATAATAATAAATTATGGAAATATATTTTTATTATCACACCTTTGGTTAATTAATATATATGTGGAAGAGCAATTTTATAATAATAAATAATAAGGCATTTGTTATTTTTATTATAAATTACTTGGGAGGGCCCAAGTCGGCCACCTTGAGGTGGAAGAGTTTATTTAATGATGCTCATATATATTGGACTTTTTTTATGAAGGACAAACATATCAAAAACATAACATGTGAATGTCCTCTTCATTAATGGTTGGAGCGAATTAATATGCAGATTTAGTCAACATCTTAAAGAGTGATGTTAATCATGGTGGAGCGAAAATGTCAAGGAGACTCAACAAATTCAATATGCTAGAATTGGTTATTCTTGCAGTCCTTATCATCACCAATTAAATACAATTCAAGGGAAAAGAACTGAAGCATATATATATCAAATCTGATATATATAAGTAGGCATCGATACTTGATGTAGGGCTGATATTGATGCAGCCCTTAAATGTATTGAATGCATACTTGGGCTAGCAAATTTGGAGTAGGCCTTGATAGTGAATTAAAGAGCAGATTGGATGTTCCTAAGAGCAAAAAACTAGGGCAGAATTCAAAGACAAATTAAGCAGCCCTAAAGGTCGAATTAGGGAAGAATTGGTGCAGCCCTAGAAGAGTGAATTGAAGACCTTCAAGAGCTAATTCATAACAGTACTTTCACAGAGGGATGTTGGATTGGAGAGATAGGGTACTAAGAGGGGAGGGGTGAATCAGTGCCCACAAAAACTTTTATCTCATAAACCTTAAACAACAAACAATAGTAACCTTCCTATATCACTTGAGTCCATTGCATGCATCATTCATTCATTTAACTATCAAAGATAAATAGCATGAAATCAACAATATAATAGTCACATAATACAAGTATTTTGGTAACGCAAAAACCCTTGTTAGAAGGTAAAAATTGTGGTGAGGATGACACCCACAAATTCTTTACTACTACAGATAGAAAAGGTTTGCCTATTAGGGATACGAGTGGTGATCACTTCTGATGATCTTACCCTGTTAGGAGTAACATTTCAGATCAATTAGATCTACCTAGTGATAGGATTTTGACAACACTACTTGAGTGTGCACTCGGTTAAGAGATTTACAAAAAGACTGTTAGGTCTACTATGTTAAGAGATTTTACCAAACTCTGTTACAATGATTAGAAAATAACAGGTATATATCTGCTAATGACAACTCAACTTGTTTGATACAGATCAATGAAATACTGAATAGATATCACCTTTTCATGTGAAGATCTCTACTCTGAACTGCTCGGTAGCCTTGTCTGATTTTGCTTGATTTGAATGTCACTGTATTCTGTTATGCTCTGTCTAATAACTGATATCTTAAAGTTGGCTAATGCTTCAAGAACTTCTTTTTATGTTCTCAACTTCCTTGTCAAGCTTCTCTCTCACACATACAAAAATAACATGAAATTACATTTATATAGCATACTACTTTTGCCGCTTTACAAAATTAGGTTACAATATCTTAGAGAAAACCCTAAGATCTACGATGTACAAAAATAACCTAGATCTAGCAACTACATAAAGATCATCATCACAATTAATGATGAAATCTTACAATAAATGATCCTCGTTCTTGGTAAAACATTTTGTGATTCTGTTGTAACCGTTTGCATAGATAAATGTGCCATTCTTGATTACTATGTCATTTCCTGTCTTCCTCGGTAAACACTATGTATTCTGCTCGGTAATTACATTGGTGCTTAGTGTCCAGTTTGCTCGGTGTTTACTGTCGCTCGATATCGGTGTACACAGATGCTTGGTAGAACTGCCCTAGTGCTCGGTGAAAAGACTTAACTGACTAGCTTGAAGTTCTTGCAATTACCAACTAGAGTAGCATAGGTAATCGACCGATGTCTTTGATACTAATGACAATCTTTAATGCTCAAATAGAGATAACAAGGGATAAGATAGGAATCTAAGTGTTGATAACGGGCTAGATCTAAGAGCTGATTAGCAACAAGTTTGTATCAGATTTGGGTGAAGCCCTAGGTGTGCTAATTCAAATTGAGAGGTTGATTTCCAGGTACTATCTCTCATTCTTTGTGATTACTTACTTATATCATGTGCTTAGTCTTGAAAGACCTCTATAGATTGTACATTCCTTGCTATAATCTGAAAATACTAACATGGTATTAGAGCCTAGGTAGAGTAAAAGATCCATTTTCAGATTTAGGAATTATGTCTAACTCTTTCAAAATTAAGAAATCTATGGCAACTAGGGGTTGCTCTGAAAATAGTAATTTAACCTTACATCTTATCAGGGTTTTAATTTGCATCAAGATCTAGGATTTTGATTATGCAAATTCATTGGTCTTTTAGCGTTTTACACCTAACATTAGTTTCTATGTTGTGAAACCATCTCATACTTGGCTGAAAAGATATAGGTAAAATTGTGTCATTACATTCTTGCATGTTTTGAAATTTTATGACTGACCTTCTGAGGGTAAATTTTAAAATATCGGGAAACATACATTGAGAGGGAGTCTAACCTTGTGAACATTATAAGGTAAACCTAAGCTTAAGAGTGACTTTAATCACGAGCTCACTTAAACTTGGTTTTGCGGATCATTCCTATTGTCATGGCCGTTTGACATAGCTAGTTATTTTTTATTAGTTGATTATGAATGTGTAGGAAGCACATTCTTTTCTTTAGTATATTGTGATATACTTTACAACATTATGTATGTGTGACTTCATACTTCACTTTGGTATATGTTGTAAATGTGTGAGAACATTAACTATTTTATATTGGATACATACATTATGATACCTTGACTTGCTGGATTTATGTGTATATGAGGAGCATACTTTATGTACGGATGCATACTTTGCTTGGACATATGTTATGTATGTATGGGAATATACACAACTAATTAGCATAGTTGTTTTTTTGCATATCTAGTTGATTATCTTTCATTGGCATAACTGACACATACTTGTGAGAAGCATACATTATGTTGCACCGTATCTTACATTGACATATTTTTGTTATGTATGTGAATACTTTACGTGCATGGCTGATTAACTTGATGTATGGATGGCAACATACACTATTTTGTTTGTATGCATGGAAAGCATACTTTACATTGGCATATGTTTTACATTACCTTGCTTATGTTTTTGATTAAGGTAAAAACAAGTTTTGAATGGAACCCGAAACCATTTACATTAGAGCAAAAAGATATAGCATTAAAGTCAAACAAAAAGAAACGTCTACTGGAAAGACAAAAGCAGGACATGATACATCCCTAGAAATGACAACAAAAGCAAAGAAAAATAGTTTCTAGCAAAACTACCAGCAACACCCAATTGCCAACCAGACCAAACTATTTGTTTTTTTTATCATTTTCTCTGCCTTCATCTTCAGGTCCTCCATCTTCTGGATATAGCATCTTTCAGGTCCCTCAATTCCTTAGGCTTATCAGTGATCTTCCTCTGAGTGCACCCTCTAGTTCTCATTCCAGGACCAGCATTCCTAGCCTCATCATCAATTGTTATGGTCATTTTTTCCAGCTCACTTTTCTCCAGATAGTTGTGCAGCTTATTCAGGTTCATGATAGCAGCACTAAGACCTTCTTTGCTGTGAATCATGACCTCATTTATCATGTTCTCATTGTTGTTGTTCTTAGCCTTGATGTCTTTAACCTTGTTATCAATAATCTTGTTGACTTCAGCAACAATATCCTCATTCCAATTTTTATTCTTTACCTTATCTAGAACCTTATTCTCCAGCTTCTCCAGCTTAGTAGTCGGTAGTCATAGTTTTTTCCATGGCCTGAAGGTGGTTCTTCATCTCCTGCATCTCCCGCTTAATCCAATGTAGAGCCCTGACCTTCAGCTATGTTGGCCTCTTCCAGATTAGAAGCACCCATTAGGAGTCCTAAGGTGTCCTCCTTTTGACTGTTTCCCTCCTCAATAGAAGCCTGGTCCATACCAACATCAGTTTTGATATGTTCCTCTTTTTCATCAACAATAGGGGGGTTCTGACCGACCTCCTTTTCCTCTTCAGCCTGACCCACCAAAAGGCCCAAGGTGTCCTCCTTTTGGTGATTACCATCCTCTTTGCTAGTCGGGTTCTTATCAACATTAGAATCAGTTTTACCTTCAGCTCTTTCTTCTTCCAAATGGAAATCCTGAGCGGCTTCGTTATCATCTTCAGCAGGGGATTCTTGGGCATCCTCTTCCTCCTCTTCAACTCCTTCCTCTTCTTCTTCTTCCTCTTGGTTCTCCTCTTCTTTTCCTCCTTCTTCCTTGCCCTCTTCCATGATGTCGTTCATGTCCTCTTCTTGCTCTTTCTCTTCAAGATTCCTGTCCTCTTTTTCCTAGTCTCTCTCCTCATTACTAGAATCCACCTCCACATTTTCTTCCTCAGAACTTCCCTTACCCTGAGAAAGAGGGCTATTTTTATTAGCATCATCTCCGCTGACCATTTCTTTCTCCTTATCACTTTTATTGCCATCTTCATCACTATTGTCAGAGATTTTTTTCTTATTTTTCTTCCTCTTTTTGTTGGATTTAGCTTTTCTATCAACTTCTTTGGTTTCCTTTCTTTTGCCAGTGACCCTTTTAGGAATTGGGTCTGAAATATTATCCCTTGCATAGTCAGTGATGAGGAGGATCAAACCCTCATGCAAAATAGGATTGCTCACTTTATTCCTATGCTCCGTTATACTACTATTCAGAGAACTCAAAAGAAAGTACATAAAAGAAATCCTCTTATTGTGCCTGAAGTGATTTGCCAAAACAAAATGCAAGTTGTAGATTTTGGAGTAGCACCCATCAAGTGTAAAGTAATCGATCATAACCTTCAGTATTTTAGCCCAAAAATCCTTAATCTTAGTAATCCACATAATCCCCTCTTCCTTTAGTCACGAGAGCTTTTTCATCAGTAGTTTTTGGGAAGAGATTAAAAGCTTCAGTACCTAACTTATGGTTGCCTCTATGGAAATGAGTACCCTCCAGGGGTAAGCCAGTGATTTCAGCCATAAGGGAAAGAGAAAGGGGGAAAGATTTGCCCCATATATTGACTTTTCCTCTAACCCAGCCCTCAGCAAACAAGGAAGTTACCTGTTTGTTGTAGCTGTGAAGCTTTTCCATGTACTGAGTGACCCCTCCTTTTCTCAGCTTCTTCTAGACCTTCCTCTCTTGTCTCCATTTCTCACAGTTGAAGGGCTCCTCTCTCCTCAAACCTCCTCCTATGTTTTGCTTTCTGCTTCTTTTCTGGTTCGACTTCTTACCAGTAATCTTCGTCTCACTGCTTTGCTTACTATTGTTTTTCTGATTACTTAAAATAATCTAGAATCCGTAAATCATTAACACCAAAATAATGATCCCACACTTCACCTTACATGTAGCCCTCCTCGAACATAGTTTTGTTCTTGTCATCATGATATTAAGTGATTCTCCCTTCATTGTAATTAATTTTATCATAAGTGATTAGACTTATGATCTCAACATTTAGATTTGCTTCCCCTCTCCATATTTTAATGACATCACTCTGAGTACCTTCATTTGGGGTGAACCCACAATAGTGGGTTACACTTTTTTGCCTGAACGGACACTAAACTCTACATTTTCAAAAAAAAAATCAGATTCAGATGCATATTGTCATTAAACCATTTGAAATCAAAACATGAAGTAAATTAGAGTCTTTTAGGATTTTTTGTCTAGATTCTATATGTTTTTTTTATTTTTATTTTTAAATTTATTTTAACGGTTTTTCATTTCTCCCATGAAAATTGGTATGTTACTGAAAACGTCATTTTCAAAGAGTTACATTATTTTCATAGAGCATAACTTTTTTTCTAAAATAGATATCAATGTGATTCTTTTGAATTTAGTTTTTTTAACATCCATATAGAGGGCATGAAATTGGTTTGATGACATTATCATGATTATTTCATATTTTATTAATGTTTGAAGTTGACTAAACCGTAATTTTGACATACCTTGACTACATAGCTTATAACTTGTCGTGTATTTTTCCAATTTCATTTTTATTTTTTTTTATAGAAAGACAACTTCAATACATAGGGTATAGATATTTTTTAAATTTTTTTTCTCTCATTTACTATTTTTCCATAAGCATCAAACATAGAGGTAGACATACGATGAAATATCTATGTTTAGTAAAACTAAAAATACAAAGTCATAATAAAATTAATATTTATTAACATTATAATCATTGGAAAGATTTTTCTCAGTAGTACCTTACTACATAGATAGTTTTATCAAATGGATTCATTTTATTTTCAAAAAGATAAATTCAAAGTGATTTTTTGTTAGCATTTTAATAGGTGTGAAGGAGACTCCATTATAGGTATGAATGAGGAGTATAGATGTTATATCAATATTTTTTTTATCTAAGAGGCTTTGAGATAACCATTTGTAATTAAATCCTTCAAATGGAACCTCTCAAGGCTTAAATCATCATATTTTATTAAAAATGTGTTATTTTAGCAAAAATTAGCATCTTAAAAAAAGTGTAACCCACTATTGTGGGGTCACCCTTTGCCAACATGTCCGTCGGTTTATGACCTTCACGATAAATATGGGAGACGTGGCATTCCTTGAATGAACTGATAATCATTTTAATTTTGTTTATTATATGAGCTATAGTCCAGGAGCTCGGAGAAATCCCTTTAATACAATTTATTATGTTGAGGGAGTCACCTTTGAGCCATAATTTCGAACAACCCATATCTTTAGCCAACTTCACCACATTGAGCGTCGCGTCAGCCTCAACCACATGGTTAGTTTGACTCCCCAATGGAACAAAAATAGCACCAAGACAATTACAAGTGTAGTCTCTTATGATGCCTCCCCCTCTAGCCCTTCCAAGGTTTCCTCTAGCAGAACAATCAAAGTTCCCTTTTGACCATCCCGAAGGAGGAGGAGACCACATAACCTTGCTTATGTTATATACATATGAGTACACATTTCTTTTATAGTGGGAAAATATTGTTAGGAATGAATGAAAAGTGTTTTGGCAGTCATTCTGTAGCAGTTGTTGTTGCATTCATGACTTGGATTGTCATTGATGTCAACACAGTGATATTTTGGATATTAGCAGGAAAGTAGGTACAGTTTTGTTTTGCACACATGTTGTATTGTAGATTGGCTTTTGCGTAGTTGATGGTATGTTCTTTGGTGTGTTATTAACCTATGGTTAATAGTGCAAAAATAAATTCATTCATTTGTAAGAGTTATGAGCATTTTGGTGAAAGCAGTGTTTAGACAGTGTTTCTGTGTAGCGATGTTCAGAAATCAGAGGATATCTCTTAGCTGGGATGGAATCTGATTTTGCGTAGTTAAAGGGACATTGGAGACTCATTAATGATGATGTGGTTCATAGTGAAAACTTTGAGGACATGTTTGGAGAAAGTTACAGTAACTGGAAGCCGACAGTTTTATGTGAATTATGTGTGTAGCGTGTAGAATTTATTATTTTGTATTTGAGGATCGACTCATTTGTAATTATTTGAGTTTGGTATATAAGAAGGAATTTTTTCCTTATTGTAATGTGTACTATGAAGATTGTGATGTGAATATATGCATGAAGTGAAGAAAAGAGCTAATTCAGTGATGAAGGAAGACTTGTGAGTACAGAGATCTGAAGTTGTGATCTTGTGTAGCAAAGAGTGCAGTTTTGGCACAGTGTGAAGGAGGTAATATATTTCATATTATTCTATTGAATAATTCTAAGATCTTTTGGATAGTGGGTTCAGAGATCTTGCCTTGAAGCTGTTTGGGCAGTGGGTCCTTCTGTCTTCCATAAACTCTTAACCGGGTTAGAATCTTTTAACAGGGATTCAAAATCTCCTAACAAGGATTTATATGTATTGAATGTATTTCATAAGACTCCTAATAGGGTCCATCCTCTAACAAGGAACTTTCATATTAGTGCATCATTTTGTGGGCATCATTCCCACTAGGGTTTACTCTTTTCAAGAGGTTCCCTAGTTAACATATCTTGTGTTATTGTGCAATTGTGTATGGTTATCTTTCTATGGTTGATCAGTACATTGATTATATTGTTTAAAGCTGTTGAATGGATAAATTATCAGATAACTGATTCACCCCCCCCCCCCTCTCAGTTATCTTGGGGATCTTTACTTTCTAACAATTGGTATTAGAGCAGTAAGTCCTTGAAAGAAAAGTTTAACAACTTAAGGAGATCCATGGCGAATTTCAGAAAAGAAAGCCCTAAGTTTGATGGAGTAAATTTTGATAGCTAGAAAGAAAAGATGAAGACACATCTATTATGTTTAGGACCAAGTTATTGGTTGATTACAAAGAATGAGAAGACTATCATTGAGGAAGACAATCTAGAGGCAGGAACTAAAGATGAACTAGATCTATTCATGTGTAACATACTTGCAAGAGAAGCACTTTTGTCAGCACTACCAGAGAATGAATATAGTCAGGTAAGATGTTTGAAAACATCTCATGCAATTTGGAAAGCTTTACATTCTACTTTAGAAGGTGATGAACATGCAAAGAAGGCTAGATTACATAATTGGATTTGTGCATTTGAAGATATCAGAATGATGGAAGATGAATCTATTAGAAGTTATATTAGTAGGATGTCTGAGATTGTGATAGGAATAAAGTCTTATGGAGGTGATAAGACAGAGAATGAAGTGATATGGAAAATTCTGAGAACTTTGACACCAGTATTCAAGCAGACAACACAGATGATTGAACAAGTGATACCTTGTACATCGAACTTTTCAAGAGAGACTCTTCTTGGAAGATTAGAAACAATAGAGATGAACTTGAGATTATTAGGAGAGCTACCTAGAATGGAAATAGCATTCAGTGCTCTTAGCATCAGACCTACAAGAAGTACTAGTGTGAATGGAGATTATGCCAGTAGTAACAGATTTGAGGAAGATAAGAAGATTGAAGAAGGTATTGCATTACTTGTAAAAAGAGAACCAGATGATAAGAAAATCTTTAAATGTTGGACTTGTCAAGAATATGGTCATTTTGCATCTAAATGTCCTAAAAGAGTTAAGAAGTATAGAAGCAAATTTAAACCTAGAAGATCTAAAGAATGTTATTATGTAAATGATAAAGATTTTGAAGCAGGAATTGAAAAACATTTAAGTGACAATGATAATGATAACTTTGAGGAAATAGGATTTGTAGCAATTAAAGATGAAAGTTCTGAATCTGATAAAAGGGAAGAAAAAACATTAGTTTCACAAGTTGAAAAGAAATCTGATTGGATTATAGACAGTGGTTATTCACATCATATGACTGGAGATAAAAGAAAGTTTGTTAAGTTAGATAATTATGATGGAGGAATTGTAAGGGTTGGTAACAATGCACCTTGTTTGATTAAGGGTATAGGATCTATTACTCTTGATGGAAAGACTAACACTGATGATGTTTACTTTGTTGATGGACTAAGACATAATTTACTAAGCATTGGACAGTTGGTTGATAAGGATTATCAAGTTTGGTTTTCTGAGAAAACTTGTGTGATAAAAGATAAAGATGGAAATCTGATTGGAAAAGGATCCAGAACCAGAGGTAATGTATTTCAGTTGAATCCTACTGAGATGACATGTTTGATAACTAGGATTGATGATAGTTGGTTATGGCATAAAAGGTTTTTTCATATAAACTTTGATAATATTGCCAAGGTGAGCACTACACTTGCGGTAAGAGATTTACCTAGAATTATGAAACCTACTAACATGATTTGCACAGAATGTATGATGGAAAAGCAGAAAAGGAGTTCATTTCCCAATAAGAAGTTCACATCGGCAGAGAAGTTGGAGATTGTTCATACAAACTTGAGTGGTCCTACTAGGACTAGAGGATTCTATGGTGAAAGGTATTTTATGATTCTTGTTGATGATTTTACAAGAATGATGTGGATTACATTTTTGAAAGAAAAATCTGAAGCATTTGATAAATTTAAGATCATGAAAAGCAAAATTGAGAATGAATTTGGAATGAAGATTAAGTGTCTAAGATCTGATAGAGGTGGTGAGTTTACATCTAGAGATTTTAACACCTTTTGTGAAATGAATGGTATTAAGAGACAACTTTCAGCCCCTAGAACACCAGAACAAAATGGTATTGTAGAAAGAAGGAACAGGTCAATAACTGAAGCAGCAAGAGCTATGTTGTTTGAGAATGATTTGGCTAAAACTTTTTGGAGAGAAGCAGTGAACACAATAGTATACACTATGAACAAAGTACAAATCAAAGCAGATACAAACAAGACACCTTATGAATTATGGTTTGGACATACACCCTCAGTTAAGTATTTTAGAATTTTTGGAAGTAAATGTTATATAAAGAGAGATGATGATATAGGAAAGTTTGATCCTAGAAGTGATGAAGGAATATTTCTTGGATATTATTTAAAAAGAAAAGCATATAGATGTTATAACAAAAGAACTAAGACTATTGTTGAAAGTGCAAATGTAAAAGTTGATGAGAAGTTTAAAATTTAGGAAAGAATGCTTGATTATGAATCTGATGGAGAAGCACAACCTCAGCCTAACATTGAAAATGCAGAATTATTTTTTGAAACTAACAGTGATTTGCTGAATGAAAGTCATACTGAAGAAGACAGAGAAGAAAATAGAGAAGAAAGCAGAGAAGAATCTACAGTCGGAACAAGATCAGTAACTATGACACCTAACAGGTATACTTCAAGACATCACCTTGTTGAACAAGTTATTGGAAGTTTAGATAGAGGAGTTTTGACTCGGAATAAGGTACATTTATGTTTGATTTCTCAAATTGAACCTAAGACTACTAATGAAGCTTGTGAAGATGAACATTAGATCAATGCTATGAAAGAAGAACTAGAGCAGATTGAAAAAAATAAGACATGGGAATTGGTCCCTAGACTTGAAGACAAGAATGTGATTGGAACAAAGTGGGTATTTAGAAACAAGATGAATGAACAAGGAGAAGTGATAAGAAACAAAGCAAGATTGGTATGTAAAGGATATTCACAACAAGAAGGAATTGACTATGAAGAAACTTTTGCACCTGTGGCTAGACTTGAAGCAGTGAGAATGTTTCTAGCATATGCAACTTACAAGAAATTCAGAATGTATCAGATGGATGTGAAGTCAACATTTTTGAATGGTGAATTGGAAGAAGAAGTCTACATTGAGCAGCCTGAAGGTTTTCCTTTGACACAAGAAGGAGATATGGTATGTAAGTTAAAGAAAGCTTTATGTGGATTAAAACAAGCACCTAGAACTTGGTATGCAAGATTGGATAAGTATTTATTGAAATTAGGATTTATAAAAGGAACAACAGATAGTAACTTATACACAAAAGAAATTGAGAATGGTTTGTTGGTTATAGTTATATTTGTTGATGATATTATCTTTGGAGGAGAAGATGAAGCTAGTGAAAAATTTGCAGATGAAATGAAGACTGAATTTGAGATGAGCATGATTGGAGAAATGAAATATTTTTTTGGGATTACAGATAACACAAAGCAAGGAAGGTATATTTGTAAGTCAGACTAAGTATTTAAATGAATTATTGAAAAGATTTGGAATGGAAGATTCTAAACCTATTGGAACACCTATGGTAACCAGACATAAGTTATCTAGCAAAGATGAGACATCAGCAGTTGAGCAGAAAAAGTACAGATCTATGATTAGAGGATTGCAGTACTTGACACATACAAGACCTGATATAGCACATTCAGTGGGGATTGTAGCAAGATTTCAAGCAGAACCTAGAGAATCACATTATGCAGCAGTAAAGAGGATACTGAGATATTTGAAAGGAACAATGGATTATGGATTATGGTATGAGAATTCTGATGATTTTACTTTATGTGCCTATATTGATGCAGATTAGGGAGGCAGTGTTGATGACAAGAAAAGCACCAGTGGTGGAGCCTTTTTTCTTGGAGGCAAATTGGTCTCTTGGCTAAGTAAGAAGTAGAATTGTACTTCACAAAGCACAGTAGAAGCATAATATGTTGCAGCGGCAAATAATTGTAATCAGATTATTTGGATGAAGCAGATGTTGAAAGATATTGGAATAAAGTTTGATGAGCTTGTTGTTATATATTGTGACAACACCAGTACAGTGAGTATGTCAAAAAATCCTGTTTTACATTCTAAGACTAAACATATTGAGATCAAGTATCATGTTGTAAGAGAGAAAGTTGCAGAAAAAGAAGTAAGATTGGAGTACATAAGTACAAAGGAGCAGATAGCAGATATATTTACAAAGCCTTTACCTAAGGATACATTTGTGTATCTGAGAGGTATGCTTGGGGTTATGCCCCAACCTATTTTTGAGAATTGATGCAGATGATTGCATCCGTCCAGTGGTATATGAGCCCTATCTTTCTTCTGGATTGGATGTTGGAACTTCCTCTATGGGGGAGTTTATGAGCTGAGTCATGAGGACTCTTGTTATTGTATTTTTCTGAAAAGTGTCTTTTGACATTAAGTTGTTGTTGACTTAGTGATAGAATTTCTGTCATTGATGTCAATGGGGGAGAGATATACATGAAAAACATTGTGGATTGTATGAGAGAGCTGAATAGGAAAATGAAGCAAGATTTGATTTGATATTTTGCAGTGATGTTGCAGTATTGGATTTTTGGAACATTGGATGTTTTTCATCTATGTTGCCATCAATGCCAATGGGGGAGATTGTTAGGAATGAATGCAAAGTGTTTTGGCAGTCATTCTGTAGCAGTTTTTGTTGCATTCATGACTTGGATTGTCATTGATGTCAACACAATGATATTTTGGATATTAGCAGGAAAGTAGGTACAATTTTGTTTTGCGCACATGTTGTATTGTAGATTGGCTTTTGTGTAGTTGATGGTATGTTCTTTGGTGTGTTATTAACCTATGGTTAACAGTGCAAAAAGAAATTCATTCATTTGTAAGAGTTATGAGCATTTTGGTGAAAGCAGTGTTTAGACAGTGTTTCTATGTAGCGATGTTCAGAAATCGGAGGATATCTCTTAGCTGGGATGGAATCTAATTTTGTGCAGTTAAAGGGATGTTGGAGACTCATTAATGATGATGTGGTTCATAGCGAAAACTTTGAGGACATGTTTGGAGAAAGTTACAGTAACTGGAAGCCGACAATTTTATGTGAATTCTGTGTGTAGCGTGTAGAATTTATTATTTTGTATTTGAGGATTGACTCATTTGTAATTATTTGAGTTTGGTATATAAGAAGGAATTTTTCCCTTATTTTAATGTGTACTATGAAGATTGTGATGCGAATATATGCATGAAGTGAAGAAAAGAGCTAATTCAGTGATGAAGGAAGACTTGTGAGTATAGAGATCTGAAGTTGTGATCTTGTGTAGCAAAGAGTGCAGTTTTGGCACAGTGTGAAGGAGGTAATATATTTCATATTATTCTATTGAATAATTCTAAGATCTTTTGGACAGTGGGTTCAGAGATCTTGCCTTGAAGCTGTTTGGGCAGTGGGTCCTTTTGTCTTCCATAAACTCTTAACCGGGTTAGAATCTTTTAACAGGGATTCAAAATCTCCTAACAAGGATTTATATGTATTGAATGTATTTCATAAGACTCCTAACAGGGTCCATCCTCTAACAAGGAACTTTCATATTAGTGCATCATTTTGTGGGCATCATTCCCACCGGGGTTTACTCTTTTCAAGAGGTTCCCTAGTTAACGTGTCTTGTGTTATTGTGCAATTGTGTATGGTTATCTTTCTATGGTTGATCAGTACATTGATTATATTGTTTAAAGCTGTTGAATGGATAAATTATCAGATAACCGATTCACCCCCCCCCCCCCCCCCCCCCCCCCCCCTCTTAGTTATCTTGGGATCTTTACTTTCTAACAAATATATGATATATGATAGCATTGGCTTATGTTGGCATATGATTACTTTTTCATATTTTATGTGTGGGAGCATACTTTCTTTATACCAGAGTCTATATTCATGATATGATTATATTACAATTAGTTTGTGCATGATTTATGTTGATTATTCTTATGCTTATGTGGATTCATAAGATAAGATCTATGTTGGTTATTCTTATGCTTATGAGGATTCATAAGATAAGATTTATGTTGGTTATTCTTATGCTTATGTGGATTCATAAGATAAGATCTATGTTGGTTATTCTTATGCTTATGAGGATTCATAAGTGATGAAGGGTGCTCCCCTTAATACCACAAACACATAACAGAAACAGAGAAACAACAACAATATGCAAGAACAGAAAATTGGCTTCTTATTATCTCCACAAATGTGGAATTACAAACTTTCAGAATTACAATATGCAAAGCCACATGGGCATTCCCTTACAATATTCCGTAGGACAAAGCCTCGAACTATTACCCAGATCTACTACCCAGAACTATTCTGAACTACCTAAGACAATAATACAGCCTTCCTTATATAGGCAATTATCCACCGCCTGGGAAGGTTCCAGAATTTTAGCCAATAAGGCCGACCAAACTTAGAATTATTTTATTTTACATTTTATTACATCATAGTCGGCTCAAGATAACCTTTGAAACCCGAACAGAAATTTTGAAGAAAATTATTTTTCGCCATTTCAGGTGGCCCAACTTCCGAAGACCATAAGTCATCACCAGTTGACCCGCTCGGCCACTATAACCCCATTTCGGAAACACCACGAAGCGCTCTACAGGCTTGACTGGCGCAAGCGCCTGTCCCCCAAATTTTCGACCTCATCCGGGGCCTCTAAAGCCTTCAAAACTGAGTTCGAAGTTTCTGTACCCTGCTGCCAATACCGAAAATCTTCAATATCTTCCAATATACACTTGATCTGGCAATGAAACTTTACTGGCAGACTTATATGACCAAAATGAACCTCCAAGAAAGAAATCAGATCATTCTGAGCACATACGAAAATTACCAAAAATAGTAACTTTCCATAAATAGCAGCTCTGCACAAAATAACCCTTATTGAATATAAAAAAACATAAATATTTTTTGGGTGATGCAAGATTGCTCTTACACCCAGGATGCTCTTGCATCAATAAGATAAGATTCATGTTGGTTATTCTTATGCTTATGTGGATTCATGAGATAAGATTTTTCTTATATGATTCATTCGATTATACTTATGAATTGGAAATATCATGGATTTGATATTCTTCCCATGGATCAGGGATCCATTGTCAAGTAGTTAGTGGACATCATGGACTTGATCTCTGGAGGCCATTGCTCTGAGCATTTGATGAATATCATGGACTTGATATTCATTAGACCAATGCTCATGATATCATGGACTTGATATCTCATGGATCAGGGATCCACATCTGATTAGTTGGTGGACATCATGGACTTGGTGTTGATAGACCATTACTTTGAGCACTTGGTGAATATCATGGACTTGATATTCGTAAGACCAATGCTCTAAACATCATGTAATTTTAATATCATAGACTTGATATTCATAAGACCAATGCTCTAAACATCATGTAATTTTAATATCATAAACTTGATATTCATAAGACCAATGCTTTAAACATCATGTACTTTGAATATCATGGACTTGATATTCTATCTCTTGAGTCGTGGAGACTTGTGGATCTAGGAAACCCACTTCTGGTTGGTAAGTATCATATGAATCGGTGTTACCATTCAAAGATGATTCTCATATGGATATGAGATGAATGGTTGGTGAATGATGAAGAACATATGTGTTCTCATTTGGTAGATAGAGACTTGCCTTCATAGATGTGAGATCTATGATATCATTGGATAAGATATCCAATATGGTTATGTTTTTGTTACCTCTATCAAGGATGATATACATGTTCAAAGGTTGAGTCCTATGGGTTGATCTTTTCCTCAAGTCAAAGAGGGAGTGTTAATGTTATGGCCTTTTCGGCTAAGATCAATTAGGACAAGTAAGTTGATAATAATAAATTATGGAAATATATTTTAATTATCACACCTTTGGTTAATTAATATATATTTGGAAGAGCAATTTTATAATAATAAATAATAAGGCATTTATTATTTTTATTATAAATAAAATAAATTACTTGGGAGGGCCCAAGTCGGCCACCTTGAGGTGGAAGAGTTTATTTAATGATGTTCATATATATTAGAGTTTTTGATGAAGGACAAACATATAAAAAACATAACATGTGAATGTCCTCTTCATCAATGCTTGGAGCGAATTAATATGCAGATTTAGTTAGCATCTTAAAGAGAAATGTTAATCATGGTGGAGCGAAAATGTCAAGGAGACTCAACAAATTCAATATGCTAGAATCGGTTATTCGTGCAGTCCTTATCATTGCCAATTAAATACAATTCAAGGGCAGTGAACTGAAGCATATATATATCAACGAAATCTGATATATATATAAGTAGCCATCAATACTTGGTGTAGGGCTGATATTGATGCACCCCTTAAATGCATTGAATGCATACTTGGGCTAGCAAATCTGGAGCAGACCCTAATAGTGAATTAAAGAGAAGATTGGATGCTCCTAAGAGTAGAAAACTAGGGCAAAATTCAAGGAAAAATTAAGTAGCCCTAAAGGTCAAATTAGGGTAGAATTGGTGCATCCCTAGAAGAGCGAATTGAAGACCTTCAAGAGCTGATTCATAACAGTACTTTCATAGAGGGATAAGATAGGAATCTAAGTGTTGATAACGGGCCAGATCTGAGAGCTGATTAGCAACAAGTTTGTATAAGATTTGGGAGAAGCCCTAGGTGTGCTAATTCAAATTGAGAGGTTAATTTATAGGTACTATCTCTCCTTCTTTGTGATTACTTACTTATATCATGTGCTTAGTCTTGAAAGACCTCTATAGATTGTACATTCCTCGCTATAATCTAAAAATACTAACAAAGTGAAATCTTCTTATGCTTATTTCAGATGTTTATAAATGGGCTCTCTATATGAATGAAATACTAGAGAAAGATAAATAATCTTTAAAACAAAGTTAAAAACCAATAATTCAAATCAAATATGCAAACATCTAATATAACATTTTGAGAAAGCTCTAGATTGGTTTTTTTGTTGTTTATTGCAACAACATCTACTCAATCAAACCAAGATTTTTTTATTTTTTAATGAAGGATTTGATCTTAACTTGTAGGATTTTAAGGATATATGTGAGGATATGTAGAGTAGATAAGGAAACTATTATTAGTTGATCAGTTGATTTATTGATTTAATAAATTCATCCATTCATTTTTCTCAAACAGATAAATAATTTGATTTATGATTTATCTTTATTAATGATTTATTGATCAAATAATTATTGGACCAGTTAATTTATCATGATTTTGTTTTTTATAGTAAAAGTAGCAAAACAAGGGTGTTGTCCCTTACAAAACTACAACCTAAAGGTGCCAAAAATAATAGACCAACAAAGTTATTTATATCAAGGTTAAGAATTAACCATTAATGACAAACTAGCAACACAACTAGTAACTGACATCAAAAACAAGTAGGCAAATCATCCTCAACATGGGTAGGAGAGGGAGAGATTGCAGAGCAATTCTTCTTTCGTTAGTAGACAACCATCCATGCAATGCTTTCAGTAGGGTGATCCCCACCACAAGGGGAAGGTGGTGGAACCCTCTCTTTGAGAGAATCATGACCAAGATCATAGTGTTGGCCATGTTGTACCTCATTAGCCAAAGGATGGAGAAGATTAGGAGTCAAAAAAGTTGGATGAGAGTCTACGCAGCTAGAGGAGACCACACTAGCAACAAGAGGTGGAGACAGGTCCACCGAGTCTAAGGAAGCCAAACAATAGGAGCATCACCCTAAGGAGAGTCATCATTAGCCTATGGAGAGTCATCAGAGGAAGAATCGAAGGCCAATACTGTCAAATGATCATCATTTTCATCCTTCCACCAAGTGTCAACACCTTTACGACACACGATTTAACAATCTAAAGCCAGATGACTTGTTCAAAAGCATTAACCCATTGACTTAGTCCAAGACTTGTCCCTGACTATGAGAAGAAGGGGTGCATAGATGTCAATGTCAACTAGAGTACAAGAAAAAATATAAATGTCCATCATTGTTGTAGCCTCATCCACCTTTAAGAGATGACCAATAGAGTTTCCAATTGCCTCAAAGTAAGAATTATCCCAAAAATGAAGGGGAAGATTTAGGAGATAAGCCCACATTGGACATACACTAAGCCATTCAATAAGAGGGTCAAAGGTGATTTTCTAGGGTTTGGCCGAGAGAGAGTGATTTCCCCATACCTACAGCTTGCTAAATGTCAAATCACATTCTTCAAAAGCTAAAGCAAAAACAAAACACCCCTTTTCTCAAGGGAAAAGCTCAATGTTACCAAAGACTATAGATCTCCAAGAATCATTCACCAACAATACAGATATGGAAGAGAAGGCCATAAACTAATGAATCTACAAGCCAACCCACAACACTGGTAGAAATCCACATTATCCACCACATCTGAGCCACACACCACCACAAGGGTTGTCTTGGTATAGGTAAGAGGTCAAGATTTCTCCCTTGAAGGAATAGCAATAGAAGATTTTTCAACCCAAGAAAAGCTCCATCCACTTGGATAAAGGTATGGGGGGATCCTTCAATGCCTTAGTAGGCCTAGCATTAGGTTTCTGAGAAGAGTGCCTAGTATGCACCACTCTAGTAGAAGCTCTACCATTAGTAATGTCAACAACATCAACAATAACTCCTAAATCCCCCTCAACTAGATGAGGAGCACCCAATACTAAGGGATCAAGGCAAGAGAAAGCCCCCCACTATCCACCAAAAATGACAACATGGATGTGTACATCGTCTGGTCCAGAAAGAGTTGTAAGAGCCTTAATAGCTGAAATAAACACCCCATAAGGACAAGAAAGAGACTGTAATATTAGGTTGGAGGGAAACGCCTGCATAGCTGAATAAAACACCCTAGAAGCACCAATGTGATAAGTGGGAAAGAAAGAGACTACAATATTAGGTAGGAGGGAAATGCCTACATAGCCGAAACAAACACCCCAAAACCATCGACATGAGTTGTGGGAAAGAAAGAGACTACATTATTAGGTGGGAGGGCAATGCCTGCACATGAAAGATTTGAAAATTCATGGGCAAGAGTGCACATAGACACTAACACAAATGCAAATGTGGACGTGGTCATCATGCTTAAAATTGTTGAACCTTGGCTTTTATCATGATTTTTTAAAATTAGTTATAGGTAATGATTATTTAGATTTTATTTATTTGGATTTTTGTAGATAGTGGATTATTAAAATTAATTAAATAATAAGAGATATCATTTAATTAATTTTATTTTTATCAAGTGGATATCATTTAATTGATAGTTTATTTAATAATTAGATGACCCATTTTACTTGGTGAATGTGTTAGGTGTCAAGATGAGGTGATGGTCTAAAATTAGCATTTGCAAGATTTCAATGTTTAGATTTTGCCCCTCTTTAAAATGACATCACATTATAAGAAAAAATGTCATTTCAAAGAAATAGATATATGTGCTTGGTGATGGAAGAGACCCAAGTGCCAAAGATTAAGGATTTATTTATTTAACAATATTGTTGATGTGGGAATATGATATATCCTAAAAATATAATCAAGATTGGTTGAGATTGGATTTAAATGATACTTCAACATTTGAAAAGACTTCAATTTTGAGATTGGATGGATTAAAGATTGAACGGGTGATGGTATGCTCCCTCAAGAGGTTAGGTAGGTTTGAAGAACGTGGTTGAACTCTTGAAATGAACACAATTAAAATCACTAAAGGGATGAATATTTATGGATCATGTTGGGATGTCATAGTTATTAGATTAGGGTGTTTAATTATGAATAATGATGTTAGAAATGGAAATGAAGGATCACGAGATCATTCTTGAGTACTTTGAGCATAGAAATACGTTGGGAATATACAAGAGATCTCAATATGTTTGATCAATAATATTTATTTTACATAGATACACATCATAATATAATGCACCATGATGACAGTGTGCCACATGCATAGATATTTGAATTAAAACAATAAATAAAACTAATAATAGAAAACAATAAATAAAACTAATAATAGAAAACAAAAATACACACAAATGAATGAAAAACATTTATATCGATAAAATCAATGGTGAGACTCATGCCTTGATGATCATATTCTTACAACACAACACGTTATATAGAAGGGTGAACCCACAATAGTGGGTTACACTTTTTAGCCTGAATGGACACTGAACTCTACATTTTGAGAAAAACTTTCAGATTCGGATGCATATTGCCGTTGAACCGCTCGAAATCGAAGGATGAAGTAAATTAGAGTCTTTTAGGATTTTCTGTCTAGTTTCTAAATATTTTTATTTTTTATTTTTTTTGAATTTTTTTGAATACTTTTTTCTTTCTCCCATGAAAACTTGTATGGTGCTGAAAACGTCATTTTCAAATAGTAACACTGTTTTCATAGAGCATAACTTTTTTTGTAAAATAGATATGAATGCGATTATTTGAAATTTAGTTTTGTAATATCCATATGGAGGGCATGCAATTGGTTTGATGACATTATCACTATTATTGCATATTTTATTAACGTTTGAAGTTGACTAAACCAAAATTTTGACCTACCTTGACTACATAGCTTATAACTTATTGTGTATTTATCAAATTTTAATTATTATTATTTTAATAGAAAGTAGACTTGAATACGGAGGGCACTGTTATTTTTCCAAAAAAAATTTCCTTGTTTTACTATTTTTCATTGAACGTCAAACTTAGAGGTTTATATTTGATAAAAAACCTACATTCATTTAACATAAAAAACCATACACATAATAAATTTAAAAATAGTCAAATATATAACTGTTTGAAAGCTAGTTCCGAGTACTTGTTGAATGCAAAAGGATGTCTTCTTATTCATCCATTTGATCAGCGTGCTTGAGGCCCGAAGCTATGAAATTCTCAGAATTTCTTGAAAACTTGAAATCATGGCTCAAACTAGGGACTTTCGATAGAAAGTACTGTCGATCAAAAGTATTGAATTTTGATCGAAAGTACTTTTCCCAAAAATGGAAAATTTAGTTAATACTAATCTAGTTTCGATCGAAAGTCATGTCGGCCTTTTTGGTGGCATTTCTGATTGATAAGAATTAGGTATAATTAAATGTATATTTTTTTCATTTCTTAAATCTGAAAGCTGTAAAATAATTCGCATTTAGGAGAAGAAAGACATTTTGGCACGAAATAATTTTTGAAGTTGTGATGGGAAATAAAAAGAGAAGGCTAAACAAAAGTACACGACATTATTTAGAAGAAACTGAACAAAGACTATGTGAAGAATCATGAGAAAGATATCATCGTCAGAAATAAGGTATGTTTAAGATGTCTAGATAGATAGATATTTTAAGTTGATGGTCAAGACTTGTCTTAATGTTCATGTAAATGTGATATTGTAGGTCTATTAGACTTAACTAGACCTAACTGTTGACCTATTTGAACTAATAGGACTTATTAGGACTAATTAGGACCTATTCTAAGACTAATAGGACCTATTAGGACCCAATTAGGACCAATTAGAACTAATTAGAACCAAATAGTACATAATAGGACCTATTTGGACTAATTAGGACCTAATAGGACCTATTAAGACTAATTAGGACTAATTAGGACCTATTAGGACTTATTAGGACTAATTAGGACCTATTATGACCTATTAGGATGAATTAGGACTAATTAGGACCTAATAGGACCTATTAGAACCTAATTAGGACTAATTAGGACCTAATAGGACTTATTAGAACCTAATTAGGACTAATTAGGACCTATTAGGACCTATTAGAACCTAATTAGGACTAATTAGGACTAACTAGACTCAATTAGGACCTTGAGTAGACTCAATTAGGACCTATTAGATTCAATTATGACCTATTACATCTAATTAGACTCAATTAGGACCAATTAGGACCTAATATGGACTAACTAGACTCAATTAGGACCAACTAGACTCAATTAGGACCAATTAGGACCAATTAGGACCTAATTATGACCTATTAGATTCAATTATGACCTATTACATCTAATTAGACTTAATTACAACCAATTAGGACTTAATATGGACCAATTAGGACCTTTAATATGACCTATTAGACTCAATTAGGGCCACTTAGATTCAATTATGACCTATTAGATCTAATTAGACTCAATTAGGACCAATTATGACCTAATATGGACTAACTAGACTCAATTAGGACCAACTAGACTCAATTAGGACCAATTAGGACCTAATTATGACCAATTAGATTCAATTATGACCTATTAGATCTAATTAGACTCAATTAGGACCAATTAGGACCTAATATGGACTAACTAGACTCAATTAGGACCAACTAGACTCAATTAGGACCAATTAGATTCAATTATGACCTATTAGATCTAATTAGACCAATTGGGACCAATTAGGCCCTAATATGACCTATTAGACTCAATTAGGGACATTTAGATTCAATTATGACCTATTAGATCTAATTAGACTCAATTAGGACCAATTAGGACCTAATTATGACCAATTAGATTCAATTATGACCTATTAGATCTAATTAGACTCAATTAGGACCAATTAGGACCTAATATGGACTAACTAGACTCAATTAGGACCAACTAGAGTCAATTAGGACCAATTAGGACCAATTAGATTCAATTATGACCTATTAGACTCAATTAAGACCTATTAGATTCAATTATGACGTAATTAGGAACAACTAGACTCAATTAGAGTCAATTAGGGCCAACTAGACTCAATTGTGACCTATTAGATTCAATTATGACTCAATTAGGACCTATTAGATTCAATTATCTACTCAATTAGGACCAACTAGACTCAATTAGGACCAATTAGGACCAAATATGGACCAATTAGGACCTAATATGACCTATTAAACTCAATTAGGGCCACTTAGATTCAATTATGACCTATTAGATCTAATTAGACTCAATTAGAACCAATTAGGACCAATTAGATTCAATTAGGACCAATTAGGACCAATTAGATTCAATTAGATTCAATTAGATTCAATTAAGACCAATTAAGACCAATTAGGACCAATTAGATTCAATTAGGAATCTAAGTAGACCTATTAGACTCAATTAGGGCCACTTAGATTCAATTATGGCCTATTAGATCTACAATTAGACTCAATTAGGACCAATTAGGACCTAATATGGACTAACTAGACTCAATTAGGACCAACTAGACTCAATTAGGACCAATTATGACCTAACATGACCTAGTAGACTCAATTATACTCAATTAGGACCTATTAGATTCAATTAGGACCAACTAGACTCAATTAGGACCAATTAGATTCAATTAGGACCAACTAGACTCAATTAGGACCAATTAGGACCTAATATGGACTAACTAGACTCAATTAGGACCAACTAGACTCAATTAGGACCAATTAGATTCAATTATGACCTATTAGATCTAATTAGACCAATTAGGACCAATTAGGACCTAATATGATTCAATTAGGACCAATTAGGACCAATTAGATTCAATTAGGACCAATTAGGACCAATTAGATTCAATTAGGACCAATTAGGACTAGTTAGATTGAATTAGGAACAATTAGATTCAATTAGGACCAATTAGGACCAATTATATTGAATTAGGACCAATTAGGACCAATTAGATTCAATTAGGACCAATTAGGACCTAATATGAGCTATTAGACTCAATTAGGGCCACTCAGATTCAATTATGACCTATTAGATCTAATTAGACTCAATTAGAACCAATTAGGACCAATTAGATTCAATTAGGACCTTTTAGACTCAATTAGAACCAATTAGGACCAATTAGATTCAATTAGGACCATTTAGGACCTTTTAGACTCAATTAGGACCAATTAGGACCAATTAGATTCAATTATGACCTATCAGATTCAATTAGGGCCACTTAGATTTAATTATGACCTATTAGATATAATTAGACGAGCAATTCTAGGACTAATTTATACTTCATACATGTGTAGGAAATGTTCAAGAATCACAAGCTCAACAAGCTGCCCAACCTTCAGAAGTTGGAGAAGGGTCATTACAAGCTCAAAAAGCCCAACCTTCAGAAGTTGGAGAAAGGTCATCAGAAGCTCAACAAGCACAAGTCTCAGAATATCAAATAAGTACACATGTCTCTCTTTCTCTCATAGACTCTCTCAATTTAGTCACTATCTCGATTTAGTCTCTTATTGGTGAATATATATTTTGGGTCTTTCCCCTAAGAAGAAGTTATTGTTTTTGTTGTGTACATGCAGCCTTTGATGATGAAAATGTTGGACAAGGGGCATCCCAAGTTGAATCAACCCAAGGTCAAACAAGTATGTGTTTCTCTTGAATTAATGTATAAATTATTATAGGTAGAACATGTTCAAGAGCTTGTAAATACTTATTTCATGAAGGTCCCCTTAAGATGAGATATTAAGATTTTTTATTTTATTTTATTTGCAATGGAAGTGCAAGAAACATACGTGAATGATAATCTACTCCAACAGTTGAAGAGAAAAATTAATCGTAAAAGCATAGATCATTTAATTGAAATGGATGTGGAAAAATTGAGAGATTATGCTAAACAACCCATAAATATTACGAAGAGGGCATTGAATAAAAAGTCTAAGCAAATAATGAAACAATTTGAGAATATTGGTACACTTGAAAAAACTCAACTGTTATCAATTACACTTCTTAAAGATGAGTTAAAAGAGCCATTAAAATTATTGGGTGTAGATGCAAGTTTGAAAAAGTTAAAATCAAGTAACGTACAAAAAAATATTGTTGACAATGTTAAGGAAGGTTTGCATTCTATTGGGAAAACAACTAGATGTACAGATAGGTCCATTTCAAGAAGAGTGATACTGACATCTATTTGAAATAAAAACATGTCCCAAAGAAGACAAATTTCTTCACTTTCATCTTAGATCAGGTACAGTAGGAAGACAATGACACACTATTTGAAAAGAAGAATCAATTTGGATGATACTACATTGGAAGGTAATTGGGCACTAATGTGTAGAGCTCCTCGGTCTGATAGAATTAATGAAACAGTTAGGAACTTAGTTACGTCATTTTGGACTGATCATACTCATCCTTCACCAAATACAAGAGACATTATCAAGAAGAGGACTAGGCCTAAGGAATATTTCCAGCACACAAAACATTGGTTGGACACCACACAACATGAATTGTATTTCTCATTTTGTAACTCAAATCCTGACATTAAGATTGGACAAACAATGTTTGAAAGATTAAAGACATTTTTTGTAAAGATAAATAAATCTTTTGAAACTTGTTGTTGTTGATATCACATTGAATTCGATCTCTACTACCAAGGGTTTAGAAAGATGATAGAAGAAAGTGGTGGTTCTCAAAATGATTTTCCTAAACGTCCAAGTCAATTCACAACATCAATCTTATGTAACAAATCAATTGATCATGAAACACCTAAAATAGATTGCATAAGAGGAACTTGTCAAACATGCGGGGATTTGGCTAAATTTCCTTTAAGACTTGAAGATACTGACATGGTGAGGATGATAAAATGCAAGAGATACAAGTACATAAAGTCTAAAACAAAAGTCAGGAAAGAATCAACAAGGTTGGAATATGTAGAAGACGAGATACCTGTTGCAACATTTATGGATAATTTTTGTAAATTGATTCAACCATACATATGACATGTTTTTTTCGTTAAATGGTAAGCAAAACAATTCCAAATGCAAAAAGAATCTTTTCCAGTTGGAATGATTTTATTGGTTGTTGATTTTGCAGAGAACTACTCCTTTGTATCTCAAAAACAACTTCAAGCAGAATACTACTATACAGAGCAGGTGACTATCATGGTACATGTGTCTTATTGACATGCACAATTAGATTTGGATGGTGTTGAAAGTACATATGAAGCATGAGTCATAAAGAAAGAATATCACTTTTGCATTAGTGATGATAAAGAGCATGACATACATTTTGTCGAGCATTGCTTTAAGACATTTTTTGGATATTTGGAAAACAAAGGCATCAAAATTGAAAAGCATTTTGTTTGGTCAGATGGATGTGCAGCACAATTTAAATCAGCAAGGCCATTTTACGCACTATGTAGATATCATCAATACCAAAAGATACCACATATTTGGAATTTTTTTGAGAGTGGACATGGAAAGGGAGAGCATGATGGTGCAGGAGCTTGTATCAAACGTGCTTTAAGAAAGTATCACCTGGACTATTAGGGGTATCGTATAAATAATGCTCATGATGTAGTTGATTGGTGCAAGATGCATTTTATGGTGCTAAATCATGATAACACATCATCACGATTAGATCGAGTCATACCCTTCTGAGTATTCTGGGAGATAACAGGTACTAATTTTAAATTTATTGATCATTGTTTGAGAACTAACTTATATATATGTCTTTAATTTTTACATGTGACCTCTCTATTGTTTAGGTGTTGACAAAAGATCAATCCATGGATGCAAGAGAGTAGACAAAACAAGATCCCTACATTCAGTTATGAGTACATATAGTAATGTGTGGTCATTGTACACTAGAGATTATTCATGCTTTTGTTATGACTGCATTTTTTAAAACTATGATGAATGTATCAACCAAAAATGTGGATATGTTAGTGAATGGAATTTGGTTCCACTAGATGTTACAAACACAAATGACGTTTAGGATGAAAGCTTTGACGACATTCCATTGATTTCTACAGATTATGACCATATTTCAGGTTTGATCAAAATTGGTACGTGTGTGTGTTTATGTACATGTTTTTAAAAAGGACTCATAAGTTCTCAATTCATTTAAATAAAGTTTGTTTAATTTATATTTACAAGTTCCTAAAATTAAAAGTTCACTTTAAATGCAGGACATATTTTTGCAGTAGTAGCAGAGCCTGGAAATGTGGAAGGTGTTAGTTACTATTTATTAAGTTGTTGTAAGGAGAGGATGAAGGTAACACAAAGTGAAACAAGTGATGGAATTATGTTTCCCATAGGTTCTAGTACTGTATTTAAGTTTGATTATATGGTTAGTATTTATCACATCTATATATTTAACATTGAGGAACACATTGTGTAGGTTCAGTTGTCGTGCAAGGAACATATTTGAAGCAAACCAAAATAATTAAACAAGGGATTCATTTTATTGATTATCAACCTAACAATAAGGTTTATCAATATAGTCATCTTGTAATTTCCACTATCCTATCTCTTGTTCCTGTGATGGGACGTGGCATTCGTAAGTGGAGACTTGATACTGACGACCATGAGAGAATATTAAATGTTATTCGAGAGAGAGATGAACCACTTGATGTGGACTAAATCATGCATGAAATATGATTTGAACTAAATTTTTCATGGGCGAGACCAGAGGTTTTCTTAGCTCCATTCTTTCCTACTGGTGCCCATAGTGAATGGAGCTTGAATTAAATTAAAAATTAAGAATATATAGATCTCAAATTTATGTCTTACAAGTGGATATCTTATAATTATCTACCTGAATATGAAGTACTCTAAAGTTTTGGAATATGAATGTGTGTATGTATTGAATTTGCATGTGTTACATTAGGACGTGCATGTTTTAAATATAAAATCTACTTTCAAAGTACAACAACATTAAATTAAAAGTACGTGCACACAACTATTATCGAATGTACATTTAAATCAAACATGTGTACAATCAAACATCATTCATGTATGTAATTTATATTGAATTCAAACATGATTCATGTATGTTTAATCTATTGAAATCAAGTTCATCAAATTTAAATTAAACATGTACATGTGTATGTAATCTATAATTGAAAGTATTGAAAATTTACAAGTTCATCACACACATGCACACATATCTAGAGTGAAAGTATATATATATATATATATATATATATATATATATATATATATATATATATATATATATATATATATATATATATATATATATATATATATATATATAAAATATGAAATATGTCTCTAATCAAATATGAAAGTGCCTAGGACTCATCATGTCAACTCCTCACTAAGCGGTCACACCCAGAGTGACTATCATGTTGTGAAGGATGTGCAGATCCCTACAAAGAAAGCGATATATAAATTTAAAAACATATAAACATTGTACAAAGATCTCTTAAGTTTGATTTAAAATATTGTACAAGAAAACATGTTATAAAGTGTGTACACACAAATAATAAATTAAAAACTCACCTATCCACTACTGATGTCATCATCGAGTGAGTCCCGATGATGTACATGATCAATACCCAAAGAAGGAGTAACAAGAGGCATATCCTGGTAGACAAAAAATAAATCAATTGATTGAAATTTTGAAAATAAATTTAAGTTTAAAATTGTAACATTAAATACATGTATATAATCTGATTTATACATGTGTAGGTGGTGGAAACTGATAGTACTCAGATTCACTGGCCTCAATCCTATCAACCAAGGAATCAAGATTTTGTTGTTCCTGGTCCAAGCTCAAATCTCCATCTGCAACATGAGTAGACTGCACATGCCTCTCTAATGATCAATTCAATGGACTAACCAGATGAGATGGTATGGAAGTCATATCATCACGTGTCAACAAATCTAGATAACCTATAGTGGTCATGTTGAACTCAACATCGTCAAGACCAACATCAAAGAACTGATGGCCTGCACTGACTGAAGGGTCTGTATGCTATGCCTCTCCCTGTGTAGCAATAGAGTGGTCAATAGGTGGATCCTCACGAGCACTACCACTATGGCCACGGTCTAGGTGAGAAGAATGTGACTGAGCATATCTGACAGTACCCACATGAGATCTAACCTCTGATATGGGGATATCATGCTCTACTACTATAAATGCATATGCATCTAATAGATCCTTAGCCAAGCTAGTCAGTGTCACCCATGTCATCTCCCCTGTAAGTCCCTCCAGGCTAGAAAGTGAAGGGATGCCTGCTGTAGTGTACATGTCATCTGCAGTCCTACTAGAGGATGCTCCACCTGATGATCTAGAGTGTCGTCGAGACATCAAGTACTGTCCAACGTGATCACTAGATATGGATGTGGTAGCTGTTGCAATGTCCCCCACACTATCAATCACAACTCGAAGCTAGGTGCTACGAATAACATCATCTACAATAGGGCCTAATGAAGGAGCTATAACAGGTGCCCTTTGACCAACAATAGCCCTGTGTACTGGTCTATGTCGATCAGCTCGACAATAAGCATCTCTATCAGCAAGCCTGCCATGCCCCTATCCTAGATGTGCTGGCAAATCAGTGTAATTAACAACATGACCTAAATGAACCTCAGCAAAAATTTGCTGTGCAAAGTATAGTGGAATCCGATCGTTATTCAGATAACGACCATGGGCAGCTAAAAATCTAGGGTATATCAATGCTGATATAGCAAGATCTGCACACCTGGTAACCTGATATCCCTTCACATAATTTTTATCTGCATAAGAGGGGAAAACTTCCCCTTTCAGGGTCGCTTTAGGCACTAAAGCCTGTACCTCCTTAAGAGAAAGACCAGAGCCAACCTCTTGTCTCTTCTTCTCAAGTATGGACTCTATAATATCTAGGGCATATGGAGTGGTACCATAAATTTCATCCCTAATGCTAATCAAGCTATTAAGGATGGACTGACACGTGCTCTTATAGATAGTAGAGCTAGATGGATTATTTATAGATTCTTGCAGCCGTTGAATCTCTCTATTAGTGCGTGAAAATAGTTATGCAGGGGGAATCAGTGCATCTGCCATGTGTGATGTGTAATAATGTCTGATAGAGAGAGAATATGTATGTACCTGAAAGATTTTATTTATTGTCAAATAAAGTCTACATATACATACATACGTTTTCCTAATTTAAATAAAAATAAAATTAAATACTATGCATGCATTTCACTACATTATTTGAAAGTAAAATCAATTACATAAATTACATGTTTAAATGTAAATTACATTTTAATACCTGTCTAATGTAGTCTTAAAGGGTCATATAACCTATCATAGGTCCTAATAGGTCCAATTACCTCTATGTAATAGGTTAAATTAGGTATAATTAGGTCTAATTAGGGTGTGATTAGGTCCCAATTGATCTAATTGGGTCTAATTAGGTGAAGAACTAATAAGTCTTAAGGGGCCCGACATAACACTCATAGTGGGTCTAATTCGGTATTAAAGGGGTCATATAACAGGTATTATAGGTCCTAATAGGTCTAATTCAGTCATAACAACTAATTGGGTCTAATTAGGTACTAATAGGTCTAATTAGGTGCTTTAATATAGGTCTTAAGGGGTCATGTTACTTGAATAGTGGGTCTAATGGGGTCATATAACCTGTCATAGGTCCTAATAGGTTTAATTAGGACATAATTGGTTCAATTGGGTATTAAATTAGGTCCTAATTTAGGTCTAATTTGGTCGAATCAGGTCCTAATAGGTCTAATTGGGTCTATTTAGGTGCTAATTAGGTCTAGAATTCCATTGTAATAGGTCTTATCTAGGTCTAATTAGGTCGTAATACATCTAATTGGTTCTAATTAGGTGAACTAATAGGTCTACTTTGGTCTTAAGAGCTCATATTAAGCATGTATTAAGTCTAATTAGGTCTTAAAGGGTCATGTAGTACTCGAGTATATTAAGTGTTAATTAGTCTTTAAATTCGATCTAATTACAAGCTTAGAAGGGGTCCTATTAGTCATATTGTACATAGATAATTAGATCAAGCTATTATGACTAATTTGGTCTAAGGGGTCCTATTAAGTTCATAAATATGTCCCTAAGTAGGCATTATTACTATTCAATATTAGTTCCTATTACTTATATTAGGTATGTATTACTCACATGTATTTAAAGGTAAATTAAATAGTATAAAATTAGGTATAATTTAAAGGTCTTGTTATGGGTTAATTAGTCTAATTATGCCTAAGGGATCATATTGCTCATATTAGGTGTACTAGCAGGTCCTATTACTCATGATATTAGGTGTTAATTAGTCTTAATTAAAGGTCTAATTAGGTCTTAAGGGGTCCTCAAACTCATATTAGGTACATACTTGTGACTAGTTACACATGTCTTATTAGGTGTTAATTGGTCAAGTATTAAGTTTAATTATGTCTTTAAAGCCCATCTTATTAATGATATTAGGTCCTAATTTGGGTCTTATTACTCATATTAGGTCAGGTAATAGGTTAAAAATTAGGTCTTAATGGGTCACAATTTACTCAAGGGGTCTAATTTTAAGTATATTTAATTATGTCTTCTTAGTCAAGTATTAGGTCTAATTAGTCTTAATTAGTCTTATCTCTAGGTCTTGTTAGGTGCATAATTAGTCTTATCTAGGTCTTATGTACATACACAATGTATACATAAAAATCTATCTATACACATGTACATGTATGTATACATACATATATACATGCACATGCATACATGCACACATGCACATATACATGCACATGTATATATATATATATATATATATATATATATGTATGTACATGTGCATACACATGCACATACATATATATACATACATATACATGCACATGTGCGCGCGCGCACACACACACACACACATATATATACACACACATGTGCATGTATATATATATACATATATATGTATGTATATATATCTATATATATATAATATACATATATATATATATATATAGATATATATACATATATATATATATACATATATACACATATATATGTATATATATATGTATATATATATATACATATATATGTATATATATATATACATATATATGTATATATATATATATATATATACATATATATATATACATATATATGTATATATATATACATATATATATACATATATATACATATATATGTATATATATATATGTATATATATATATATATATATTATACATATATATATATACATATATATGTATATATATATACATATATATATACATATATATGTATATATCTATATACATATATATATACATATATATGTGTATATATATATATGTATATATATATATATATATATGCATATATATGTATATATATATATGCATATATATGTA